>PPMA02000015.1:192045-283514 GCA_003707865.2 Komagataea pratensis
TATCATAGACAACACCATCATCTCTCCATGAACTTAATAACAATTCCAGGAATGCTTGAACGTATTCATCAGTCTTAGCGTATCTCTTGGTCTTTTCTGGTAAGATGTTATCATCAGCCAACTGTCTACCTGCAGTTGGCAACAATGAACTAACAATATTCCATCCAACTCTACCACCAGATAAATGATCCAAAGTAGCCATTCTTCTAGCAAAATGATAAGGATGCTCACTCAAAGTGGAACAAGTCAATCCAACAGAAATATTCTTAGTAGACACTGCAATGGCAGAGACATAGGCAGTTGGATCATTCTTTGGGAAATTGTTACCTGACTTAGCAGCCTCCTCAAAATTATAAGGACCCTTATACCCACCATAAATAGCCAACGAATCACCAATGAACAAACCATGAATCTTAGCACGTTCAGCCAATTGAGCCAGTTTGACCCAGTATTCTGGCTTGGTGTAATCTCTGGACTGATCACGAGGGTTTTTCCATTGTCCAGGTGCGTGTAACACAGGAGTCAATGCCTCGAAGAAGTTAAGCACCAGTGGTGTTCTCTCCTTCTTTTGTTTCTTAGTGACTGGTTCTGAAGAAGTCATGATGATCTGGGTATCAAGTCAACGATGTGTGAAGACGTATCTAAAGTTGAAACATCTCGCAGCAGCGCCTTTTTATAGCTACACCCTTTGGGCAGGAGAATCGGACGATGTCACCATTGAAAGGATCCACAGTTGTGTATTAGAAATCAAATACATGACATGGTATTATATTATTCCTGGAGAAAACTGCTTCGTGGTAAGCAGTGCAAGACAAACCTGGCGTATTAAAAAGTGATACAGCCATATTGTGACCACATGATCTCTCTAACTGACTGGGCGGATCTCGACTGTCAAAGTACGTTATCAATACCTGTCTAAGTGGAGTTTCGTCTGAAAGCGCCTGAATGTCCCAAAAGGGGACTTCAAAAAGTTCAAACGTTCGCAACCAAGCTTACATAATACAAACTCTCTACTTACATAAGCCCCGGATTTAAAGCGGGGTTAACAGAGGAGAAAATATTGGGTTCGAGCGATGTTTTGACATGTGGAAATGTTGGATTTGATGTTTTGTACTTGAGCTGTTTCATCGTCACAACTGCACTTTTCTGTCCATCTGCGCTCTTCTCACTGCTGTTACTTATTCCGGAAAGCGCAACAACTCACACTCACCACTCGTCTCGTCGAATACACTTTACTGACTCCTTCTCACAGATTTATGTGTCACTTATAACTAACCAGCAACCCATCCACCAACAAAACAATCCATCTTCTATCAGATAGACATCGCATCAGCATGTCGTTTCTTTTCAACTGGACAGACCTCCAGACCATCGACTTCAAATCCATCATCAACAAGACACTCTCTCAGTTCGACATCCCTCAGTTCCCCAACAAACTGCAACTTAAGTCGATATCAATAGATTCAACACCACCAATTCTCAAGATCAATAAGATTGAACAGTTTTCCTTGGATAAGTTACAACTTCAGATAGAGTTCAAATACTCTGGGAATCTGGAACTGAATCTGAACTCCAAACTAGAGATAAATTCACTAAACTTGATTGATTTTGATAGTTTCACTAAACCGCATTTTGTTATGTCGAATAAATCAACAGTGATACCCATTGATTTCCAATTGTCTCAGTTCCAGATCGATTCAAACATGACTTTTATATTTATCAAGAGGGTAAATAAACTGATTTTGGTGTTTAATGAGGACCCCTTCATTGAGTTTAATTTGAAGAGTTCGATTGATGAATTGTTGGATGATGATGTCTTGGCTGAGATAAGAGATGATACTTTGAGGATGTGCCTTGGATTCGTCAAAAATGAACTCCCTTTGATCATCAATGGGTACAGTGTCTTTGAAGGAATGGAGACTGTTCGAGATATTGAGATCGAAGACAATACTAAAAAATATCAACCAGTTGCAACAAATAACAGTGATGTATACGGATATTTCAACACCCTTGCATTAAATACACCCGAGCTGAATGATGTCTACCAGAGAGTTACACTAGAAGCAACACTACAGAAGGCAGAAATACCAGACATTCCAGTCCCCTCGCCACCAAAGAGACATCCAAAGAAGAGAAGAGTCATCAAGATGAAGAAATCCAGCTCCTCCAACAGATCATCCAAATCATCACCGGAAAGATCGACACCATTCTCACAATGGAGCTCATCAGTTTCATCATTCTCATCACCTCCTCCGTTACATGAATCAACGCTAGATTCGCCAACACTAAACAGCACATTCATTGATTTGAACATGACAAGTATGAATAACATTGATAGCTTAACCAGTGATAACATGAACAGTTTCAACATATCGGATCATAACAACAGCACTTTTGGCAACTTTACAGTATCATCCACTCTCAATAACAGCCTGAATATCTTTAATGATAGAGGTGCCCAGGATCTCGATCACTCAGTTGATCTAAGTCATTCTGGTGTCAACGCATCCAATACAAGCACACAAAACAACATTCTTGAAAACATCAACAATATGAATCACGAACATGAAATATATCGTATCGAAAACACCAATCAAATTCATGTTCCAGAATGGCACTCATCAGCTAGATATGAATCAACCAAGACACATGGTACTCATATCTCCAACACCCCAGGATACACGATCAATGATACAGTTCGAGACAAGGAGGGACTTCAGTCAGAAAACACGTCCATTGACTCCAACAAAACGTCATCAGTCAGTCCGAACTCAGATCCATATGAGGATTTATTACATCCATTAGACATACTTCCCTCATTCCAGGACCTGACTGCCTCACTGAATGAAGAATTCCTCAAGAATGAAGAAGAGAAGAAATCAAGACCTAGTTCATCTAATTCGTCTGATGTTCTCGATTATGAAGATTATGCCGTTCATGAGGATGGGAGTACCGTTGGGTTAGGGAAGATAAGTGAGAGAAGGACGAGTTCCAATTATATTAATTTGAATGAGTTTAGGAAGAGTGGATTGAAGGAGTTGAAGGAGTTAGCTGCGAAGGCTGCTGGAAGGAAATAAATAAATCATCGTTGGGTTACAGGGCGGTACTAACGGTTCCTTATATTATTCTTTTTATTAGAGTTTTGCATACCATAAATTCACATTATTTCATTCACGACTACATGATCTAAATATTACATTTCATAATCATTTATAAACACTTGTAGATTGAACCTTGTTTGTATTTATGATATTAGTCAAGCATTATGATACCGTTTCCATCACCATCACCAACATCTTCATTACCGAAATTGTCAAAGTCTATACCATCAAGGTTCTCATTTCCATAGTTGTTCAAGTTGTAATCATTCAAATTATCAGTGATGTTGTTGATGTTATCGAGGGTACTATTCCCGTTATTTTCATCCCCATTGAATTGGAAAGTGGATAGGTCTTGTTCATTGTTTTCTTGATTTTGTTGGTTGGATGTATTATCACTGCTAGAAACCGGTTCTTCCTTCACCTTCACTTCATTGGATTGAACATTGACGTCCTGATTTTCTCCTTTGATCTCTTCTTTGATCTCTTCTTTGACTTCTGGTTCCTCCTCTTCCTCAACTGGGTCTTCTTCGCCTTCACTCAGCTCCTCCTCAAACCTCCTGCTCTGTAAAATAGCACCCATTACGTCCTTTAGTATCCCAAACTCTACCTCTTTAGCATTCTGTGTGTTTTCACCTTCGTTTATTCCTTCAACCTCACTGGAATTTTCCTTCCATGGCATTTGATTCAAAAGCCAATTCTCCTTCAGTGTTCTCGTCACAGACAGCAGTTCTTCCACCAGTCTTACTATCATGGCTGAGTTGGACTCAATCTGTAACATTTCTGATGCCTGTATCTCCTCTGGTGTCAGTGATGTTGATAACTGCACGATGTTTTGAAGTCTGGAGATCAACAAGTCTGTGTTGACATCGACTTTTTCTGGAAAAATATCAACGTTAGTATCAGAATTCTGAGGTTTATATGTCCTTATTACCTACTCATCAGTGTAGCAGATCTCTTTTGACGCATTTTGGAAGTGTGAAGCTCTCTAATGTAACACTCAAACCAAGCACCGACCACCTCAAGTAAAATAAAACTATTGATTTTTATAGTACGCGTGCCCCTACCAGAAATTTGATATACCGAAATTCGCTTACTACTGAAGGACCATCAAAATCATAAGCATTTTCATTACTAAAACCATCGTTTGCTGTCAGGATATCAACTCAATCCAATAACATACAAGTATACTAACCCTCGATGAAGATACCTCTATCAGCAGCTTCATCCAAAATCTTGCTATGTCTTTCTCTTTCCTCCTTCGCGACCCTTTCTTCAAACTTCACCAACTGTTTATCTGCCCAAAACACAACACCCATACTTATCCAAGTAACGTGATACCACACTTTAACCTGCATACGCGCATGGCGATACGTTGGGTTTATCAATCGTAACATCAAGTCTGTGGAACCACTAATTGCGGCACCTTTCAAAGCACCGATTGATCCAGCAATAAGGAGTTCTTTGGAAAGTTCTTGGATTCTGTTAGGATCGTGATGAATAGGACGTGAGCCACTCATGATTGCGGATTTATTGGTATGTTGTAGATTTTGAATCTACTAGGGATTCAAGCAGGAAGAAGCCAATGGAAAGTTTTCAATAATTTGGTAGGATGATTTCATATCCATTTTCAAACCCCGTTATTTTCATGAAATGTTCGGTACAGGCACGCAACTCACATACATTTCTGTTTACTTTTCAGTTCCTGTTTGAGCAATGACTGAGTCGTATTGCGAGAAGAAGATTACATGGGGTGGTTATATACAATTATCAATATACTGATATGAATCAAACCATAAATGCCTTTGTTTTGTCGTATTCTTCGTCCGAACAACGATCATAGAAACGATTGACATCATAAGGACTATAGATCATCTCTGTATCACTAAGATTATTTTCATTGCGGCCTTGCATCCTGTGGTAAGCAGCATCCACAACGTCATAATCCTCACCTATCACCATAGACATTGAATCAGAAGCAATCTTATGTCTTTCTGGCAAGGCAACCTTTGGTGGAGGTGGCATCAATCTCTCTATCTCCTCTCTACGACACTTATCCTCCCACCAAATATCTGCATTCTTGACCATTTGGTCATAACTAACATATGGAATAGCGTCTGGATGTGCATGGGTAACATTTGGGTGAATTGTATGGTAGATAAGGAAAACTACAAATATACTAACAATACCCAAGATCCAAATGACGAAACCAACCATTTCATGAGCGTTTGCCCAAGTACAGAACTCATCGTTTTTCTCAGATATGGTATTTCCAATGAAGGTCATTTTATCATTAAAGCTCATATCACCAAAAGTAGCTGCAGTGGCTGAAACTTTTGAGTTGATGGTCCCGTTGAATGCTGAGACGGTTGAGTTGAATATTGCCATTTTTAGTTGGACACTTAGTTAACTAAGTGTTATAGTTTAAGCGAGTTCAGGGGTTATTTATTAGTCTGGCGTGTGAGTTTTATTGTCCTTGTTGATAATTAAAGAAAGAAAGGGAGTATCGAAACCTTGGGGGATTTATATATTCGTGCGAGCGAAATGAAGGTGGCCGTTTCGGGAAACTTGTTGAGAACTTCTTCCATAATAGAACTTTCTTGGTACCAGAAGTGGAAATCAGACAGAAAACTTGATCCAAAGCCGGTGTCTTAAAGTGAGATCATTTAGAATTGTGATCATACTTTTTCCTGGATAGGTAAGCCATGAGTCTACCCTTTGTACCTCGTTTAACCATAACGATAGCTACTATTATAGAAGAGAGACAATTCAATGTATTCCACAAGTGTTTCACCTGCTGTTTATCAATGTTGTTCTTAGTTTGTTGGTATCCTTCTATTTATTTATTAAGAAGAGGAATGCGTCTTCTTTTAATTTTATGCACTTCCCAACGTTTCACATACACTTTCAATACAAATTTAGTTGTTATGGTATAAGATCTTTGTGCATGACAGTAACTCAACGTAATTTGTCATTCTCAAAAAATTTTAAAAGCGTGCTCAGGTCCAAACTGAGATGATCTAGAAGCATTGATTCTTGGATAGTGCAACACAAAGAAGGCTGAATCACTAGGCTGAAGATACCTATGTGTTTATATAGTTCGAACTTTCGAGGGTAACAACAGGTACCGTTGTGCATTATATAGTTGGTACCGCCACCTTGCAGCACCATCCATTCCATTCAAATATATAAGTCTTATGACTCCTCCTATTGGTTTCTTGCCAAATGAGCGACCTAGCGCATGTTGATGTTGATCAGGCCCCCTCGTGGTTTTGCATACTTTAAGTTACGATTCCTCTTGATGGTGAGTTTCCTTCTTTGAACAGTGGTGTGATGACAGAGCTCGACAGGGTTGGAACTGTTTGTGGGGATCGTAAAGAAGTGCTACCATCGAGGCTCAGGGGTCGTTCCTCACCCGGATATCAATTGCTGAAATGGGAGGTTTTAGGACATAGACAGGGTGTTGGCCGATTCCCATTGTGTGTTGGTCCGTGTCCTGGTCAGTGTCCAACCTGAGTTGTGTCGTTGGAGCGATACTTGGTCCTGGGGAGCTGCTGTGTCAGTTGGTGTCTTTTGGAGAGAGTTATTTTTCTCAAGCTGGAAACACTGCTGAGTTATTATTGACATTTTACATTCTGCCATATTGTCCTCTTGACGGTGAAGATGTCGTTTGGAACACTCTTTTCTCTCGACACACTTCCAATCCGATAACCTTGGAATATAAATTTAGGAAAAAATTCAAAATAGATATAGGTCCATGCAAGGAAACCATTCAATGACTTGCACCATATTGTATCTCACATTCTGGTTCTGAATATGAGGTTAGATACAACTTAGTGCCCGAACCAAATTGTCAATTAATTTTTCCGATGAGCTTCTGAAAACACTAAGACGAAATTGAACCACAGACACTCTGCTTTAAACATCGTCAATCACCACCAAAATGGCATCTAAGAATAAACTAATAGATTCCAGCTCACAGGAATATACAGCAGAACCACCACACAAAAAACCAAGACCCAATACGGCCACGCATAACCAATCAACCATCATAATCAGTGATTCGAATGACAGTATAAACAGTCAATCACAATCACAGGACACTACGCAACATCTCACGTTCTCATTCTTTCAGACTCAGAACAGTATGAGGGATCCCGAGTTGAGGGAGTTCATAATCAAGAAGGGTGATAATATCAAGAAAAGAATCGATCAGTTGCTTCGAGGTTTGGAGTTATTAGAAGATAATAAAAGCGTGGATGGAACGAGGAGTACGAAACAGAGGCAAGTCATACTGATGAGTTCAGGTGCGGCTATTCAAAAACAATTGAGTCTGATAGAGATCCTGAAATCAAAGATCAAAGAAAGTAAGGAAGTTAAGTTTCAGCAGTTCAATAAATTGGATAAGTATGAGACCATCATCCAACAGAATGAAATCTTGGGGAAGAAGATCAAAGTTCCTGTATTCTATTGCCTAATAAGAGTCGTCGAGAAGAACAGTGAGTTCGCTAGGGACGATGAGTTGTCAGAATGGACAAGAAACGAGTAGATATTGCATACCTTCATATACACAATCGCATTTTTAATTAAACGTAACTTAACACTAACAAGTACAACAACCTAATATAATACATAATCATTATCATAAGCTAATTAAACATCATACCCTCCCCTTCTTGATCTCCTCCCAATTCTCATCTGTGAAATTGATCTTCAGTTGAATATCTCTCAAATCGCACTTCAAAATTCTCAAAACATCACGATTGAAGATTTGATCTTTATTAACCTTTTCCTTTCGGTTATTGTCCTTCGAATGTTTTTTGTATTTTCCATAAATCTTGAAGAATAGTCTCCATTGTGCAGTATTCCAGTTGTTTGAATCACCCGGTGGTTTTTCCTCCTTGATATGTTTCGAGTTACTGACTTCATTAGTTTGCCAATCTTGTCTATTGGCTTTGTTGGGTTCTCCCGTTTTGCTGGTGTCTTCTTCACCACTGAGCGTCTCTGTAGGGTATATTGATGACTTAGGGTGTGAGTTTTGTGTTGGCTGTGTTGGTTGTGTGTCTTGAGTCACTTGAGTGATTGGCGAATATTGTGTAGATCTCTGACTCACTTGTGACTCAACCTTCTCGTTCTCTGTTTTCATACCATCATCATTCAGTATCTCGTTAGTCCTTTGTTCAAGCTGCTTAGCAAATGAATTGTTTGTTTGATTGATGTTGAGATTAGTGATTGTCGATTGTCCGTTGGGTATAGTTGACAAATCATCAATTGTGGTAGGTTTATTAAACTGAGGAAGGTGTGGATATAATGATTTCCCATTAGTTGCTTCGTTCTTTTTGATTCCATCACTTATATTTACTAGACTGCTATCATGATTGATACTTGAATTTTTGAGATTATCTCTGGTGATTTTACTCTTTTTGAGCGAAGTGGTATCATTCTTGTTTTCTTGTCGTATTTTAGTTGCCTCAATGAACGACTCATCAACAATAGAAGAATCATTCAACTTGTAACTTGGAACAAGTGATGGATATAAATTTCTCTTTGGTTTCTTGGATTCATGATCTTCTGAATCTGACCGATTTCTCTTTTTGTTGGAACTTTCATCGTTGTTGGATAATTTCACAGTGAGTTCAGGAACATCTGGTTCTTCCTCACTTGATTCATATTTAGATCCAACTGAAGGTCTTGAACTTGTAGTTACTTTGTTAGCCGTCGTGCTTGGTTGATTGATCCTTACCGGTGGTGAGGAGATACCTGCTCTTAGGTTTGAATTATTTTTAGTATTATCAACAGATGATATACGTGACGCAGGCGATTTCAATTGTGTTATTGGTGATCTATGTGAAGTTCGTGCTGACAGTGGTCTGGCTGGTGATCTGGTAGTTGCTTTGGAAAGGGTTCTTCGTTTCTGGTTTGGTGTCGGTATCAGGGAGGCAGGTGCTCTAAACTCACGACTGGTAGAACTGATGATATGTGTGGTAGTTGAGACCTTCGGTGGTGTGGAATGTAATTTTGATGATAGCTCAGGATATAGTTCCATCTTCTGTAGTATTGTGTTCTTGCTTCTATCGCTAGAAACATCTTTTGTCAGATTCTCCTGTGGGTAGACATGTTTCTCTGGACTCAAGATATCATTCGGTAAATCACTTAGTAACGTTTCATTACTTTTTCTATCATCATCATCGTCGTCAAATTCATCATCCCTCATTTGACTATTCTGACTCTTAATCTGATTTCCGAACACGGCTCTTTCCAAATTAGAACTGCTGAATGAATTTGCAACAGCATTTGCACTTGATACCTTCAATTTACTGAACTTCGGTGTGCCTTTCCTCAACACAGGTGTACTTGAATCATTCAATGGCACATTAACGGTCGATTTGTCCAGATTTCTTGTGTTTTCATTCATCGTATCATATTCCTCGGTCTGGTAACTCCGTCTCATAGTCTTCACCGGAGATGTGACTATGTTTGAATCATGATGATTCCGCTGAGATGATGGGGTTCTTGTTGGTGTGAAGTTGTTGAGGATTGGGTTTTTCGTGTATGCCTGAAAGTTTGTGGCTAGCTGGTCCCTGATCTCCTCCTCGGGACTGTCAGATGGCATATTGGGCCACGATAAGACTATGGTTGGTGCAGAAACGTACCTGTTGTGCTCGGTTTAGTAAACAAACGAGTTTAATTTTCTTTTGGTTTGTTTTTGTTTTGATTTTTGTGATTTTCGCCAATGTGTGCCTTTTTACGAAATTATGAAACGTCTTTCCCGATGCGGGAAAAACAGCGCAACTACGCCACTTTGTGAAAACTAGATTTTCTCTTTTTTTCTATAATTAAAACTTGTTAAGTTTATATAAATTCACGGCAATTGCCTTCGATTTTTCACTCTATTTACTGATTCAGCAAAGAGTTTAGTGATTATATAACACACGTTAATAACAAACATCGAGATACCAACAGACAGTTCAATATAGGAGCTAATAAGAAACAGAAAGCAATCACACTATCAACTCGTTTAAAATGCCAGAACAAGACGCTCCACAAAACCTCACACCCAACCCAACCAACGACTACACACACCGTCGTCGTTCCTCATCAATTATTTCACACGTCGAAGAGGAAACCTTCGAAGAGAAAATCGACCAAGAAACAGAACCAAACTTAAACGCAGACTGGGTTCATTCCAAAGGGGCGTGGGTGATTCATATCGTTATCATCATCTTTTTAAAAATATTCTACAACTTGGTTCCAGGTATCAACAATGATTTGAGTTGGACCTTGACAAACGCCACATATGTGATTGGCTCATACATTATGTTCCACTTAGTGAAAGGTATACCATTTGAATTCAACTCTGGTGCTTACGATCACTTGACAATGTGGGAACAATTGGATCAAGGTGACTATTACACTCCAAGTAAGAAATTCTTGTTAGGTGTGCCTATTTGGTTATTCTTATCAACCACACATTATACAGGTTATGACTTGAAATACTTTGTGGTTAATGCCGTGATTTGTGCTATTGGTGTTGTTCCAAAATTACCGATCTTTGATCGTTTAAGAATATCATTCTGGTAATCAATTCACACTCAAGAATATCACTCACTACTGTCTCACACCTAAGGTGTCCATCATTTTCATTTCTATTATTTCATTTTTATTGCATATTGTGCTTTCGAGAATCCATCATTCGTTAATTGCCCTTTTTTATACTACGATAATGACTCTTATCACCTTTACCATTTATTTATGTCCTCTAGTCACAGAACCACAGAGAGTTGAAACAACTACAGAATTGTTCAAGACGCTCCGACTAATTATATTTACTTTTATCGCAATGTCCAATACCCTTATCCCATTGGTGATTTTCAGGATTATTTTTCAGTATAGCTATACGAGGAAGTGTTGTCCATACCAGATCCAGCAAGGTCATCCATAGAACAGGACAAGATATTCGTGATGGTCATCATTCAATATCCGATGACTCCTATTCTTATAATGTTAGTTTGTTTCAGCTCTTTTTCAAGCCTGTTTATTCCTGTTAATATTATGTGATATGACATGTTGCCCTTTCCGTAGCCCTTCTAATAAACTTTTTCAACATGTTTGAACCACGATACAAATCTACATCTTTGCTACAGAATCTCCCAAAACAGCTTTTAACTGGCATTGCCTCACTAGTCCCTGAATCCTGATTGGTCTACGAAAGACCTGATCATCAAGTACCGCCTATAAAATTGTTCCTGATAGCACAGTAACTCCGTTACGAGAAACACGGCTCCTAAACAAGAGGTCGCCGAGAACCGAGATGTCACCTCTACTTTCGATATAAACCATAGATCTCATCATCGTATATTCTAGGTCCCCATAAAATAGTGCAGATGTCCAAATCAACTTTTTAGTGCCTTCTTTTGAATATCAATCAACAAGGGAACACAAAGTCATAAACTGAGTGTCAAAAAAACCCAAATCATTAAACCCATATGCAACATGTCATTTCAATAAAGGAACAACATTACCAATAATCATAATGACCTAAACATAGATCATAGTGCTAATCTGGCCTTAACTTTATCCATAACTTTATCCGTTATGCCGTTAGCTAGACATAAATCGTACATCTGTTTAACCATCTTCAAATCATCAGGTGATTCATCTTCTTCATCAATGTCGGATATCTGAATAGGAGTAGGATCTATCTTCAGCAGCTGAAATCTTGATGTTCTCTTCATAAAGTTCGGAGAAATTGGTGAAATTAGACCGCTATCATTTGTAGATTCTGTAATTATGGAAAAATCAGAATTGTTCTTATTAGAGAAAATCTTGTTTGATGATGTGGATGAACGTAGACTGTCTGCGTCTGATTCAATGATTGATGTAGATGATGAGATTGTTGATGAGGATGATGATGTTGGGAATCTGGAACTTAGACCAGTGAAGAATTTACCGAATGATGACCTGACCTTAGGCAGGGATGTCTTTCCTGGGACATGTAATGATGATGCTTGATCATTATGATAATCCATTTCTAGGGAGTTGAGGTTGACAACAGTGAAGTCATCAATGGATAATTTAAGGATACTTCCAATGAAATCATCACAGTTGTTACCGAAAACACCATAACAATTCTCTGATAATAAATGTTGGTAGATCAATTCAGTATCATCAATTTGCATCAACAGATTCTCATTCTTTTCTAAGATGACCAAGCCAGCCCTTAATAATGTAGATTCAACGCCTTCGAATAACAGGACATCAAACATTCTGATAATGAAATGGAATGGCATAGTAACAGCGTAGAATGATAAGAACCACTGACTCAAGAAAATCTTGAGATCTAAATCCAATGATTTGAAATGTGAATATAATGCTGGATGTTTCTTTTCGAAGATCTTCTCAAACTTATAGAAGAACACATTCAAATTTGTCATTTCATCATTATAGATCTTCTTTAAGAATGGATTGATATCAAATAAATTGATCAAAGAATTGAAAGTCTTAATTTCATCATCTTGTTCAAAATGGAATAATAATGGAGCAACAATAAATTGTAAGCCTTGACAATAACCAACATCGAAATTGTAAACACTGAATGCATTCAAGATTCTTTCAAACTTAGCTTTGGTCTCATCAGAGCTCAAACTTGACAATTGTGGGAATGTTCTATTGACATCATTAGAAATGATCTTGATATCTTCAGAAATATCAACGTTCAATGATTGGTATAACTTCTTTGAAATGTACTCATCGATTAATCCATTGGTTGAATTTGAAGACAATGTCAACAAACCCCAAACCAAACTTCTCAAGTTGGAAGGAATACCCTGATTGATCATCAACTTGGTATAATTTGGTAAGATAGTGGCACAGTTCTGAAAATTCTTGATAAAGAACCACCAAAATGAGATCTCCATTTCATCTGGTTTGAAATTCAGAGAATCTAAACAACATTTTTCTAAATTAAGCTTATGCTTACTCAATGAAGCATCCTTATCATTGGCGTAGAAACACTGGTAACAAGTAGGACAGTAGTCGGACAAACCGGTCGTCTTTGACTCATTCAATAGCTTTGTCAAGTCACCCATAGATAGCAATCCATCGTCATCATGAGTACTTTCTAAAATCTTGATGAAATTTGGATGAGCAGACAACTGAGTGATATGATCCAATAAGAGATCAGTGTTGTTCTCCTGGTCGTCCAACAAGCCTTGTGCCTGTTGCAAGGATAACTCGGTTTCTAGTAACTGTTGGAAGATTTCGTCGTTCATATTTTGCTGGTTTCAAACTGATTGTGTGCAAAAAGAGCGTACAGAGTAGGAAAAGTTTGAGTCTGAGGGCGTAAAGGAGTGTAGTAGTTGAGTGTCAGACGGTGAGACCAGTGAGCTTGTTTAAGGGAGCGTAAAAAGTGGGAAAGTGGCCTAGTGGAGGAAAAAAAACTGTACAAGGTCAAGTTTATTTTTGGGTCTCAGATCTAGAATTCAGGCACATTTTGAAAAAGAGAATAAAATCGCGTTTTGCATTTCGCAAAACCGGTTTTGAATTCCGGGACACTTTTTGACACAAAAAGTTGAGAACAATAAGGTTTTATGCACGATTGACATCGCTGCGTCGATATTAGTTGTGATATTTGGGGAAGCTGGGGTCCTAATCTAAGATGTTCTTTGATTGAAATCTGATACATTCACATCGATAATGGATTCTGAATCAGCAAAGCCGTTGGCCACTATTGCTGACCTTCCAGTGGAAGTATTATTAAGACGTCGTTTCATTAAGCAAGGTTGCACATTTCAGGTCAATAATTACACAATGTTCAACTTTAATCATGAGGAATAAGAATTAAAACCAGAGATTCGAGACTTCAATATTGAAAGAACTTCTCAACTTGGTTCAAACCTCGGTACTACCAACCTCTTGTAAACCATAACTATTGATTAAAAATCAACGAGTTGAGATGCATGACTAAAATTTGCCCTGATCACAAAACGCAAGAAGGAGTATCTTGGGAATTAATATGCCTCAGAACCGTAAACTAACAATTCTGTTGTAACATTGTAACTGATCTCACGTGATAGAGTTGGAATTGCCGTCGGTCGACTATTAATTGGCCGGGTTATATATCCAGCATTTCAATCTTGAAATTAAGATTAATCTCCAACCAGTCTAGTAGTACTAATTATAATTAATTAATCGACATCATGATATACCCCGTACAATAGTAGTCAATTAACTGTCCATGGTGCAAGGTCTTTTGATAAGATCTCTGAATAATTCAGTACAATTTGAAGCCAGAGACAGATCGAAGATCTACAGAAAAGTACCAACACAAAATTACCTGTATTAACCACCCTTCTGTTTGTTCAATTGCAAGCAATGTTAGTACATCATCAAAACAAATCATAGAGAATGAATCACCATCAAGCAGTGGATTACTCACTTTTATAAGCGTTTTGTTAATTTTGGTTCCATTGTTGGAGGAAGTTTGTTGGGAGAGAGAAAGTGATAATTTACGCTGAATTTATACTCAAGTTTTAAAGAGTGGGTCTGTTGCATTTGTGCCTTTGTAAATTGTTGGTTTTTCTGAATCATCAAAAGACTTGCGCAAATGTGTTCTGTGGCAAATGTTGATGGAAGTAATGGTGTGCTTCTGAAATATTTCAGGCAAGGCTGGTCACTTTCGAAACTCCATCAATCAGACATTTTAAGACTGATAAACTCGAAAGATCTCAATAAGCCTCAAAAGTATGGCCTTTACCGTACGCAAACAGAAATGTGGGTATGGATTCCAACCCACAATAATGAAACCTGGAACTGCATCATCGGATAAAACTAAGACTTGGATTTGTGCACATGGTTTATCACTGCTGACTGTATAAACATGTGTCTGATATAATTGGATTTATTACCTATTTCATCCAGAACAGTGAAAGTTGAGACATTGGTACATTGACAAGATGTCATGGCGTAACCATTAACTATTAGCATTGTTAAGGAATCAGAAACTGAGAAACACGGTACACCACAGTTTCGGGGATTTCTTGAAAGCGTGCATGAGCAATGTCGGGGTGGTCAAAAATGGCAGCACTAAAAGATGGTCTGGTCGTAAACGTGCATTGCCAGCAAGTACTTTGTTCAATCAGTAGTCGTACTGGTCGTGTTGCAAAAGGTACTCACAGCATTCGAAAAGATAGTACACAACCACGACGAATAGCGCGAGTGAGACAATAGCAGCGAAGAACGCGAGTACGATATGTAGGATGTATTCGCCGTAGTCGAATGGAGGCTCAGCCATCATTTTATCCACGACAGAAGTGTCTTTGACCGGCTTTGAGGTAACCGTGTATGATTCGCTATCACCGGACTCCACTTCACTTAACTGTTTCTCAATATCATCGACTTCGTTTGAGCGGATTGCGTGGGTTGGCTCTTGTGATTGTTCTTCAAAAGACATGATAATTATGTTTTGACTGAGTTTATGTGTACGTTGCTGAAACAGTTGTGATTTTCGACATCTGATGTTTCTTAACTATATCTAAAAACGCTTCTCAGATTCTTCAAACAGAAAACCAGATTACCTAGCCAACTGCTCTCAGTGTTTCCCTTTGGATTCTCATTAACCCAAATTGTAGCCAACGCCATATTACTGTGAGTGGCAGTATAACAATGGCTATGATTATCAGTTTTAGACGAATGAAATTTTGGATGTGCATATGTAAGAACAGAGTAAATGGAATTCTGGACAAGTTCGTCTCACACCTGCTTTTTAGGACCTGTTGATTTCTGTTCTGTTGTTGACCTCTTCCAATACTTTCATTAGTTCTAGAACTGATATTGTTATTGTTTGAGCTCTTGGTGGTAACTGAGGTCTAACGTGTGCCATTGGTAGTAGCTACCACCGGGAACCGGCTGAGGAACTGCCCTATATGGAGGTGGTTGTACTGATTGGCTATACGGAGATGGTTGCGCTAATTGTGATTTGTTGGGCTTCTTCTTAAATAATTTTTTAAAGGACTTCATGATGCTAGCGATTAATATGTCACAGATAAGTGACTGGTAGAAAGGAGAAATACTATCAGTATTTTAAGTAAGATTGAAGTTTTTGAAAATGAGAAGCCTTGTTCCACATTCGCTAGAGAAAGTTTATGGAACTTCCTCCGCTGTTGAACAATGTGACCAGAACAGAAGGAAGAAGTACTATTAGACAGTCTATGGCGAAATTAACGGATGAATCATGATCTCCATTGTCCCTTTATAACGGAAACCATTCGACTAGTAATAGTTTCTCCGCCTCTGACAGCATATCTGTGCTGTGCATTTTGAATATGATTGTGAATTACGTGTGAAATATTAAAAGTTCTCACTTTTGTTCGCCATATGCTAGCCTGTGTATTATCTCATCAATCCACTTACAAGTGTTCTGCTTCACCAACGTAATTTCATCCTCGTTCGAAACATAAGGACTAAGAACCGCACTATCTTCAGACTTACTGTCACTGATCTTAACACTTTCTTCATCATTACCGAGCCATTCCTGTTTGTTTCTAAATCTCAACCACCAAATGAAATGTGATGTGAAAATACCCAATTCCATACATGCCACAATAATATAGAGAACCATCCCCAAGATATCCAACTCTTTCTCAAAGATCAAACTTAATAAACTGAACACAGCACCGCTGAAATCCAAGACAAGAAAGCCGAAATTAATACCCACAACACGGCCTTGTCTTTTCCATAATTCGAAATATGGAGGAACCAACCCAATAGCCAACAGAATGGAAGCCAACACACCAAAGATCAACGCAGGCCACGTCTTTCCCTCATCATTACTCTTTCTGACAAACGGAATACACGCGCCTTCCAACGCAACAGAGACAATAATGAACATACTCACATAAACAGCGATCTTCTTTCTAGGCGACTGAGTAGGTGGATAATATAATGATTGAGCCCAGGTAATCACACAAAAGAAAGTGAACAGTTGTGGCTGGATCTGGATTGGAATGTTTGCTCTTCTGGAAATGAAGAAGATAGAAAATGGAATACCACTTGTACTCCAAAGAAATAGCATGATGGGGTCTAGACCTTCACAATTTTTGTTTCTGTAGTTGTGTATGATCTGGGGAAGCATCTGGATTAACCAACACACGGTCCCGATTGTTCCAAGGACATTGGCGACGGCTAGATTCTGCATTTAGTGGATTGTAGTTTATGGATGAATGACTGTTACAACTATTAATACTGGCTGCGTATTATGTCTATAATCTGATGAGCTTATGATTTTTCACAACTTGACACATGCAAATCCAAGAAAATTGATCCTCGCAGAACAATAAAACCGAAAAACGGACCCTGTTAAGCTAGAACGAACTAGGTTTATTATCTAGATGATATGTAACAGTATAAATATCTCACTCCCGGATTACTTTCCTTTAAATGATGAAAAATTTTTCACTTAGTAGTTATACACACCGTTCAAAATTCCCATGGGATTTCCGGAAAGAAATTTTTGTGTCAGGTTATGTACCCGACAGGGCATCTCTCTTGTCGGTAATTGCACTATCATCAACATGGTTCATACACACTACAACAAACTTATTAAAATCGCATAAAATTCATTCATTATTATTAACACTGTCGTTCTTAAACAAAAAAAGTACTAAAACTTATAATGTTTGTTCTAAGTTATTGTATAATCTCCTCATAACATAACCTCTTCGCCTCACCCATCACAGCATCACATCCCATAGATAAACACACTAATACTCTTTA
This sequence comes from Komagataea pratensis, assembly GCA_003707865.2. Classification (NCBI taxonomy): domain Eukaryota; kingdom Fungi; phylum Ascomycota; class Saccharomycetes; order Phaffomycetales; family Wickerhamomycetaceae; genus Komagataea; species Komagataea pratensis. Next base: position 209,916 of record PPMA02000015.1, read on the forward strand.
ATAACCACCTCTAGCGTTATTACTTACCAATAGTAACTTCTTTTTTCTACCTTTCTTCTTCTTACCACCGCTTAAATCATCTGTTGAACCTGTCTGTGCTTTCTTGATTAATTCATCAAGGTTCCAGTCATCATTGGTTGGCTCCTCAATAGGATCAGAGGTCAAACTCTTGGGTATTTTTGTTCCCCAGACCGTGGAAACAACTTGATCCGGATTGGTGTTCAACTCAGGTGAAGCTGGCGGCGAAGATAATGCATCACTGTCTTGGTGAATTGGTGGGATATCTTCGTAAAAGACTGGCATGTCCTGAGAAGGATTGATCAAGCTACCTTCACTTTGGTAAAATTCCATTGTTTTCAATTCTTGATAATTTTCATACTTCTTCTTTGCCATGTCTTCTCTTTTGACCTTGTTCTTGGCCTTTCTTTGACGTTCTTGAAGATCTTTCTCAAATTCTTGATAGACCTCACGAGGTAATTTCATATTCGACCAGTTGATTTCTAAAGTAGCTAATTCGGTACCCAATGGTAAATGATTCATGAATTTGTATTTCTTCAACATTGTCTCAGTAACCATCAGACCATAAGTGATATTCTCAACATTTAATAACAATGTTGGTGGGAAATTGCAATAAGCACCATAAGTTCTTAATAAAATTCTTGTGTCCAATGAAGACAAGAAATATCTAGTGGTTGAGTTGAATGATGTCTGATAAAAGAAGAAACAATTTGAATCATTTAATTCCTCATTATTATCCTTCAGTGATAGATTCTTCAACGACGGTAATTGATTAGGTTCATCATACTTTTCATGGAAACCCTCTTTCAAGATCTTCAAATGGAAGTCGATTTCTTCAATTGCCTTACTAACATATTTACCTCCGTCAGTAGGTTCACCATAAAGTGATCTATCTTCTTCATATTGTTTCAAGATTTCAGATTTCTCACGTTCATAGTTATCAACAGCAAATTTCAAACCACCCTTCAAGATTCTTGAATATGGATAAGCCTCAGAATCTGAATACCATGGGAGGTTATCAATCTTTTTATGATTCAAATTCAAACCGTGTGGTAATGGTAAGATATCACCAATTGGTCTAGCCATCAGTTTCAAAACAACATCTTGACCAACCTTTGGAACATCAAATCTCTCATCAGCTGGATTGATCAAGACAGGCTTGACCTCATGTGGTTTGACAAAATTGGAACATAATGGACACTCCTTATATTTGAAAACAGGCATACCTTTCTTGACAATAGGTTCTGAATCAATAAAACTCAAAAGACATGAATGACAAAAGATATGACCACATGAACTCATTCTAGGGGCAACAATCTCATCAGCTAAACAAATAGGACAATGATGACCCCTAGGAACAATAACTCTCAAGACGGATAAATCAGGTAAGACCAAATTAGGATCCATGATCTGTCCTTTATAAGCATGTCTGTGATCGACAACAAATCTATAATTGGCATTAATGAACTCAGGGCCACTCAGTGTGATTCTTTCATTGTCGGATGATCTTCTTCTGAAACGTCTTGGACCTATTGGTCTATTTCTATAGGCATCTTGACCGATTTCTCGTGGTGGAAGGGCGAAATCTAACAAATGATTAATTGAAATCTGACCTCTGCGGCCTCTGGTTTTCAGATTGCCCGAGATGATTTGATCCTCAATATCAAGATCTAACTCGTCGTGACACACACCTTGTGGAGTGGTGGTTTGTTGTTGCAGCTGTTGGGACTTCTGTTTATGATTGCCTTTGGATTCCCTCTTCTTGTTGTTCTTTCTACCGTTATTGTTGCCATTGGAACCGGCTTTGACTTTGGCAGGAGGAGGGGCGGCGTGAGATGACACGTTCTGGGAGGTCTGTGATGACGGAATCAGGGATGGGATTGAGTTGGTGGACGAGCCATTGCCCTTTAGCGAGGGGGTGAAGCTCGATGCGTTGGGGTTGAACTTGGTGGACATGTCAGCGTGTGGAGCTGGTGACAGTGGTGGAGATATGGTTGTGGAAGTGGGAGCTGTGACGGTGGAGTTGTGGGAAGTGCAGGAGTCCTTGTTCGTCGCTGGGTGAATTTGGGGGGCCACTGTATCGCCTCAACCGAAGTACAGTGCAAATTAACGGCAGCAGATTCGACAAACAGACACACTTAAGGGAAGAACTTTGGAAGTGTGAGTAACAAAACAAGGAATTAACAACATTTGCCAAAGCACGGTCAATTTTCTGAGTCATTTCCGAGGGGGACACAGCAAGTTCCGGTGCCAGGTTTTCGCGAAGAGTAAAGGTTTTGTTGTCTTTTCAGCTGTTATTGGTGTCAAAGCGTGTGGGAACAGTGTTGATATCTACAATGTCCGGTCTCAAAACCGCCAATATAAAGTGAGCATTACGGATTTGTGTTACTATTGATCATGTACTGACTTTTTTTAGTTCCGTCGTCGATTTAGCGTCCGCAATCGATGAGAAACTCACAGATTCTCTTACACCACTGGGTTACTCTGAATCATTCACCATCACAGACACAAAACTCGCCATTGGATACGCATCTGCTGCATTAGCTGGTCTAACATTCTATCTTGAAAAGAAATTCAAATTTGATGAAGTTTTCCAATTTACTGCTGGTTTGGTTGGTCTTTATTTTCTATTATCAGTTTTCCACTTATACTACTCTAAGTTCATCGCTAAGAAGATCATTTACAAAGGTGTTGATAGCGAGAAAAACTGGATCGAAGTTAGTGGAGATTATGAAAAGCATGTTCCACAATACAGCTTGAGCTTCAAATTAACCGACAACAATGGGAAAGTAACTGAATTCAAAGATGTTTTAGATTTCACTAAAGTGTTTGACACATTTGGTACATTACAACAAGAACTACTCAACGAATTCATTCAAAATACAATAACCGCAAACGTCACGTCTAAGAACAAATAAATGCAGTAATATGTCTATGGATCTGTAGTCTTATAATCTCTAACTGAATCTATATCATTTTCTTTGATACTGACATCCATCTCACTAAACCACCTTGCGAACTCCGAGACTGAAAAAGGCATCATTCTCAATAATGGAATAAAATAAGTATATAATGGTCCATTCAACACACCACGTTCACCATGTTCGATTTTTCGTATGATCTGTTTACTTAGTTCCATCGAGTCTAATATTGGTGCAAAAAAAGCCTTAGGTGGTTTCACATCTTTGAACATCCTGGTATTCAACTGGCCTGGTGTCACTAACAGAAACCGTATCTTTGACGAATGCGTGTACTCATGGGTGAGTGTATCATGGAGTGAAATCATTGATGCTTTGGTGGATGAATATAGGGAAAGATTCGATGGACTAACCATCCCCAAGATGGATGAGATGTTGGTTACATGGAGTCTATGGTTGGTGTCTTTGATGAAATATTTAATGATTGTCATTGGTGTCAGCATGTTGATCTGATTGATGTGTTTGATCTTGCCCACAGATAAATTTTCGAATCTTTGACTGTGTCTGATGGCAGCATTGTTGATAATCAGGGAAGGGATCCCACATTTTGATTTGATTTCATGTAAAGCTTTCAAAACTTGATTCTCATCTCCAAGATCACATTTGATATATGCTACTTTATCTTCCATCTCCGTCTCCATCGGCTCGACATCCAAATTTATCACTCTCACGCCCTTCTTCCATAGTTGCTTCGTCAGTGCCAATCCAAGACCGTTTGAACCACCAGTAATTAGCGCGAGATCTTTCGACCCCAGTCGCTCCCATTTACCACGTCTCTTGTACTGGGTGTTAGCCGTCAAAGCACAAGTAACCATTATGCTCAATAGGAGCACAACTCTTCCCCATGATGAAGGTAATACGTATCTATTTCATTATCTGTCAGTATTGAGAAGGAAGTGCAAAAGGAACACGAAACCACTTACAATAAGACCAAAACACCGGTCCATAGCGAGTGTGGATTCAGCACAGTATAAAGGATCGTGTCAATATTGACAGCAGTCATCCTTGATAGTATCGTAAGCGAGTGTATGCCTGGTTTTCACGTTTGTTGGCGTTTTACAAAAGTGTCACATTTTTTTCATTTTCGAGATTTTTCAATTTAGTAAACACCACGGCTCTATCTAGCGTCTTCTTCTACCTTTCTTTTGAACTAATTCAAACCCGTCATCATCAATAACTGGACCCTTATCAGCATCTTCCATTTCGACATCCTCTTTGATTGGTTCACCGACTAGTTGAGGAACATCTTCTTCCTCTTCATCATCAAGTTCGTCATCATCACTGCCATCTGGGTTATTTGGATCTTGTTGAATCTGAACAGCCGACTGAGCTCTTCTCTGAGCTCTCTCATTGGCCTTCTGTTGCCAGCTATCATACAATTCACGAATCTTAGCATATTCTTTATCATAACACTGTCTGTAGAACTTAATGACTTTGTCAGCGATAGGCAAACTTGAATCGTCTTCAACATTGACATCAAATTCATCAACCATCGCATACAATATCGTATCTTCAACCAACTGAACATCAACAACTTTCTCATCGAACAAATCAACAACAATTGCACTGATCCAGTCTCTCTTAGCTTCAGAATCTGGACCACCCCAACCATTCGCAACTGCGGTTTCTAATGCTTCCCATGAATGTATAGCCATTGAGACACCAAGTTCGAAATTGGCTTGTTGTTTTTCATCTTCAAATCGTAATGAACGAGCACCTTCTTCGGCTTCAACAAAGTCTGTGGAATCAACAGTGTATGTGGCCATTATAGAAACTAGTGGTGGCTATCACTATCAGGATTAACAACTCAGATATAACACTTGAATCTCAATAGCTCATCGCAATAAAATAAATTTTCTATGTAGGGTTGCGAAGCCCGTGAATAGTTTGTTATCCGCTTATATAATTACGTCAGATGACTGGACATAAACCCGGAACTCCTGATCCGGTCGAATCCGGGAAGTGTCTTTGTTCATGAATATTCCATATTTTGTATCTGTGTTTGCAGAATCCAGATATTTACCAATCAAGTGCTTACAGAAGATCGACTCAATGGCATCTCAGCAACACACAGAAAAGCTAGATGCTGCTCTCAGAGCAATGAACAATAAGTTGGATACACCAAAGAAGGATTTGTCCATCCACGTCATGGAAGATGGGAGACAAGTTTCAACTAGAGAAAGAATTAACAAGAATGTGCCACCAGTTGCTGCATTCAAGCCAACTGATGAGCAATTATTCAAAGAAGATGGGAAGCCAGATACTGAGTTTTTAAAGAACCATTTCCTGAGAGAGGGAAGAGTGACTGATGAGCAAGTTATAAGGATCTTGGATCAAGCAAGTGAGATACTGAAGAAGGAACCTAACTTGTTGAGAGTTCCTGCTCCTGTCACAGTGTGTGGTGATATCCATGGACAGTATTATGATCTGATTAAGTTATTACAAGTTGGTGGTGATCCTGCTAATACGAGGTACTTATTTTTAGGTGATTATGTTGATAGAGGTTCATTCTCCATTGAGTGTGTCCTATACTTATATTCATTGAAGATCAATTATCCAGACACATTTTTCCTATTAAGAGGTAATCATGAGTGTAAACATCTGACTGACTACTTTACGTTCAAGATGGAATGTCTTCACAAATACAACCCCAGGGTTTACAAAGCAATGTGTAACTCTTTCAACACATTGCCATTGGCCGCATTGATGAATGAACAATACTTTTGTTGTCATGGTGGTATTTCCCCAGATTTAAAGACTCCTGAAGATTTGAACAAGATCAACAGATTCAGAGAACCTCCAACCAGAGGGCTAATGTGTGATATTCTATGGGCTGATCCAGCTGATGATTACGATGAAGAAACTAATGACACTGCCTTATTTATACCTAATTCAGTCAGAGGTTGTTCATATGCATACACCTTTAAGGCTGTGTTGGAATTCCTACAAAGAAATAATCTGTTGAGTGTTATCAGAGCCCATGAAGCTCAAGATGCTGGTTATAGAATGTATAAGAGATCACCAGAAACCGGATTCCCTACTTTATTGACTATCTTTTCAGCACCTAATTATTTGGACACCTACAAAAACAAAGCTGCTGTCTTGAAATATGGTAACAACTCAATGAATATCAGACAGTTTGCTCATGAAGACCATCCTTATTGCTTACCTAATTTCATGGATGTTTTTACTTGGTCATTGCCTTTCGTTGGTGAGAAAGTCACCGATATTTTAGTTTCTGTGTTGAACATCTGTACTGAAGAAGAACTAGATGAAGATATCCCAATTGATGCAAATCTGCTGAATAAACTAGAGAACGAAGATATCCCCAAACTTCAAGACGAGATCGAAGAAGATAAAGACATTGATATGACTGATACTGATGAGATTGCATTGATGAAACGTAAATTAAGAAACAAAATCCTAGCAATTGGTAGGGTTTCAAGAATGTTCCAGGTCTTGAGGGAAGAAGCAGAAAATATTCAGAAGTTGAAAAACTTATCGGGTGGTATTATCCCAAGAGGTGCATTATTGGGTGGTTCTGATGGTATCAAGGACTCCATCAGCAGTTTCGAAGAGGCAAGAAAGGCTGATTTAGTCAATGAAGCACTGCCTCCAACTCACGATGAACTGAATAGAATCGAAGAGGAAAGGGAGAAAAAGATCATTAGTGACATTGATCAACATGTGAATCAAGATAGGGGTTTACAGAGATTGGCTAGAAGATATTCCAATTCTGGTTTCAAATAAAGAGATGATGACTAGTTTCAAGGCGTGGTCGGGTTTGATTTGTTCTTTTTCTATTTAATGTCCTTTTGCGTATAGTTTGTGTTTAGTTATTAGAGTTATTAATTCATAGCACATTAATTTATCTATATATGACAGTAGTTGTAACATAATCAGCATCTAACCCTTTTCGATGGACTTATTTGGTAATCATACTTCTAACAAGACCCCGTTTATATTCATCAAAGATCTCCACGTTGATATCAATCCCAGCTCTACCTCCATCCATTTGATCATCATTGCCAACGTTATAATCCATATCATCAGCGTTCCCTTCGTTAACATACCCATTATCGTAACAATCGATACCCACTCCATTAACTTCTTGGTTATCATCAGACCCACCCAGATAGGAAGATCCACATCTCCCAATCGCGTTGAAAGTGTTAATCACCATATTATCACCTCTATTCACCCCAAAATTCTCATATGTGAACAAGTTTTCCTCCTCCTTTTCATACTCTCCAAACATCGGAGTGAAAACAAATTCAATAAACTGATCCCCAGACTCCAAAACTTCATTATTGTGAAACACACCGTTGTTTCTCACCTTCACACTCAACTCCAATACCCCAGACACGTTCTTTTTCAACGAATGAGAACCAACCAATGAATAATGCAACTCAATACCTTTGGAATAATCATTCAACCATATGATAAACGAACTACTCAGCACGAACAAATCCACCTCCACGAGCTTCTGATGGGCAAGAACGATATACTTCAATGGATTATGACCAATTTGACCCGATGATGCGCAATTCATTTGCCATTTGCACCCACCCCCGTATAGAACAGGTTGTTCTTCAATATTGTAGTCGGTGATTGGTGTTGTGTTTTGATATCGTGTGACTGGATCGCAATTTTCAATGGTTGGTTTCATGGTGATGAGTCTGGAGATGTGTTGGTGGTTCTGGATCATGCTGGTAGTGGTGATGTGATCTAGTGAATATGTGAATGGAAGCTGCTGCTGATGGAAAGATGATTAGAATTTTTTCATCTCTGTCCACTTGATGGAACGGGTCGGCTCAGATGGATTTGGTGCGGTCCACACCACAACTGACTTGCGCTACAGTATTCTATTTAGTGAGAGGAAACAACGTATTTAGATCAGGAATATAAAAATATGTAGAATATATAAAGCAAGGAACAAGCACAAAAAAACTCTCTTTAGTATAAGGCTCAATCTCTTTCCGAGTTGATGTAGATGGTGTTAGCTTCAGCTTCGAAACCATTGAATGGGGAAGCAGCAGCAGAGGTGTAAGCACCCAAGTTAGGAAAGTACAACCAGTCACCAACGGTAACGTTGTGCGATAAGTAAGTGTCAGCAGCAATACAGTCCAAACCATCACAAGTTGGACCCCAAATGGACACATTGTGTTGGTCTCTTTGTTCTTGACCATAAACAAATTCACCACGATGTGTTAAAACATGAGCAGTTGGGGCTTGATGATCGAACAAGATACAGTTCATGTTACCGTAGACACCATCGTTGATATAGATCATGTTTGGTGAGCTTGATGACGAGGATGATTGATCCAAGACACCTCCTCTTTTAGCAATGATATGTGTGGCTAAAGTGAAGGCATTGGCAACTAAGTAACGACCAGGCTCAGCAATGATGTTGATGTTTGATGAAATCTCCAATGGGAAGTATTCATTCAATGCGTAGTTCAAAGCTTGAGAACTGGATTCGAATGATTCGAATGAGAAACCACCACCAACGTCAAGAGTTTCCATTTTGAAACCCAATGACTCAGCTTTGTTGAAAACATCACGGGCATCTTTGACAGCTTTGATCAATGATTCATTATCATTAGCACCAGAACCAACGTGGAATGAAACACCAGTGAGGTTTAACCCCAATTCTTTGGCCAAGTTCAATAAGTTGGAAACATTTGATAATGGAGCACCAAATTTAGTTGATAATCTGCATTGTGCACTTTCATCATCAGTGATGATTCTCAATAATAACTTACAACCTGGATGGAATTTGGCAATCTTGTATAATTCATCAGAATTGTCAAAAGTGGTTAAATTGACATCGTTCTTTTCTGCAAATCTTAGAAATGAACCGACTTTACATGGATTGGCATAGACGATTCTGTCTGGGTTGACACCTATTGATAAAACAGCATCAATTTCACCTTTAGAAGCACAATCAAAGTTACAACCTAAAGCAGCTAATCTCTTCAAAACTTCAACATTTGGGTTACATTTGACAGCATAGAATGGATGAACTCTTGGTAAGTTTCTTTTCCAGATCTTGAATAATCTTTCAACTTTGCCCAAGTCACAAACAAAGAATGAGTTTTCAGCACCTGGTTCACAAGATTCATGATCAATGGATTCAACAGCGTTTGATAATGCTTCTGACAATAATTGTTGGGCTTTAACAGTTTCTAATTCAATGACTTCATCATTGGAAATGGTCAAAGATCTCAATGTTTCTGGGTTGAAAGAAACTGAACGTTGGTGTGGAATAGGACCACTGAAGATAACTTCATTAGCAGCTGGACCACTAACATTGACCTTGTCAGTGGTTTGAGCTGATTTAGTAGTGGTTGTGGTAATAGACATTTTGGAACAAGTAGTAATGGAACTTGGCTTGATGATTTGTCTAGAGGCTCTAGCAGAACGTAACATTAATATATACTGATGATTAATTGAGCAAACGTGGGATACCTTCTTATCTAACTATAGGTGTTGAACCAGTTGAATGACGAACAAGGTGTAAATATTGGAAAACCTGTGAAGAAAGAGTCACAGGAGCAGCCGAAGGAACAATCAGGCGGCAGCTCACGTAGGAAATGGACTAGATGCAGGACCTGTTTGAAGGAAATAGTTATACTTGTTGTATAACTATGTTAATACCGGTAAGAGTATTAAAAAGGGTGTAGAAAGCGGGTTATTTGAAACTTCTTCGTCGAATTTTGGAGTAGTAGACACAGCAGCAGTATAACCTGGGTTTATCGATTATACTCGAGTGTATCTGTGTATGTTAAGAGTCTCTTCGTGTGAGTTCTTGTGCTTGTTTGCTGGAGATTTGAGCTATGAAAGTGAAAAATGCAAAAAAAAATTCAAAAAAAATTCGGAAAACCGTTTCGAACAGATTTTTATTTTTTAAGTGCGCTTACAAAAAATAGCCATTGTTTGTTTACATTTCGAGAAAAGTGGAAAACTCATAAAGGATTAAATTAGATTGAAATGGCTATATAATGGCGATAAAATGACTATAAAATGATAAAATGACGGTTTAGAAAATAAAATGGCCAATGTACGGCAAACACCACATCATCTGGTCTTCTCCTTGATCTCTACCTCTCCACCACAGTTCAGACAACTGTAACCCACGCTTGTACCACCGTGACAATTTACAACTTCCATCATACCTCTTTGTTTCATTGCTGCCCATTCACCCTTTGCTGGGATTCTCCTGCATGAATCAAGAGTACATCTAGCACCTGTCTTCTTGTACCTTAACCCACAGGAATTACACAACTGACCGGCAGTAGTGGACCAACTAGGTCTCCAGCATGGTGATTGATCAGAACCACACGATATACATTTTCTCTTACCTAAATTATGGTGATGTATCGTGTATGTGTGATTTGGGCCTTTGTGGTTCTGGGTATGAATGAACGTTTTTGTCTTGAGTAGCACAGGGTTCTCTGTGTTGTGATGTCCAGTCCATGTGTTTGATGAAGTTGGCGAAGAGAGGACCTTTGTGTGATGTTGATGTGGAGATGATAATGGAGTCTTTCTGGTGGCGTATTGTTGGATTGGTGAAGTTGGTTGAGTGGAGTGGTAGGTGTAGTTCTGTTGAGTTGGAGATGATGGTTGATGTTGATGTGATGCAGATGATGATGGATGATGTGAAGATGATGCTGTGTTTATGGATGGTGGTTGTGAGATTGGTGATAATGTTTGATTCCATTGATTTTTCAGAATATTGTATGATTCATCATCAGAGATGCTTTCAATCACTTTATTGTGGAAAGTATAATTCTTTCTTGAATTAGGGGACATCATTTTCTTGCTGATTTTTGAATTGAAAGATGGCTTCTTTGAAGTATGATGTTGTTCATCTAATTTTTCTTTCAATTCAGTTAACAATATAGCATCATTCAATAAATCGAAACCAGGTTTATCAAATCTAAGGACGTTTTTCAAGTTGTTGAATTTCTCTGGGAAGTTTCTTTCAATCCACCTTTCCAAGTTCAATCTCCAATCATCATCATTAACACAAGTGTCTGGATAATCTAGAGCATGGTTGGTGTTACCATATCTTTTGTTCTGACTCAGGTATTTCAAGTCCGAGAGACTTCTATTAGTTGATATTTTTGCTGTGGAAGATACAATTTCTGATGTTATCTGTTGGATTGATGGAAGTCTGGTAACTGGTTTTGATGATAAAGCCGCACTTGGAATCAACGGAGTTGGCATTGGAAAACTTGAGATTGGCGGTGATAATGGAGCAACAATCGGACGAGGCTGTTGTTGACTGGAAGGTGGTGAAGGAGATAATGATCTGCTTCTGAATGCACTCACCAATGGAGGAGATGGTGGTGCAGTTCTTGATTTCTTGTTTGATTGAACCAAGTCATCATTTTCAAACATTCTTTTACGATTAAATGTGGAATCATGAGATGATGAAGATGAATGAAAATGATTTGATGAAGATGATTGCATGTTTATACGTGATGAAATAATGCTCATAATATAAACTTGTGAATTGGGATTAACGGGATCTTTAGATTAGATGTGAAGAAGGGGTTAATATTTTGAAATTACTCTGCTGAAATTGATTCACCCTAGTTGCGATGTGAGATTTGTTCTTTTTAGTCTTGATGTATGATGGACTATGTTGATTTAAAAACAGACAGACAGGTCTATTTGAATCAATTGTTGTTTGGGAAACTGGAGCAACCAAAAGAAATTCAGTAAATCCTGATAATTAAGGATCTGACGCAATCAATAGCTGATGGGAAAGGGCTTAAGAGCAGACTCTGAACAATTAAGTTCTGGATTAGTGTTTCTGTACTTTAGTTGTGATGACTAAGTATGCAGTTGTTTGTTGTTTGAATCTGGCTGGATCTGTGATCTGATTCAAAAAGTGTGTGTGGATCTAAAAAACTAAAGTTGCTTGACGAATTAATAGTTTGCAGATGGAAGACCAAAAATTTCCTGATTGAGGTGAAGTGTTAACTGAATGAGGAAATGGGAGTTGCGAAGACTGAAAACTTTATTCTAAGGAGTGACTGGACACAAGTGGAAAGAATGGATAGATAGGGAATCAGTACCTAAAAGAGTGTGGTTCAGTTGGAGAAACGAACGAGTATCGGTAATTGTGTCTGGAGTGAGTTGTGTGAAGAATGAATGGAGTGTTCAGAAGAGAAAGAAGAGAATCCAGAAACACGAGAGTGCAGAGTACAATTGATTATTTCGGATCTTATTTATACAAACAGCTCCATCGCTGGTTGACCTACCAGATCAACGCCTGTTCAACTGACACATTCCCAAACAAGTAGTCTGCCTGCCACGTCGTCCCATTTAGGCATTTGGATCTGATTTCAGGCCCCATTGACCTGTCTCTCCATGGCTGGTTTATTTGATCTTTCTGGATCAGGCCTTTTGCTATAATTAATTTCTACTGATTTCAAGAAACGCAGGAATTGCAGATTTTTGCAAGCCAATTTACCGGATCGGGCATTTGCAGGAGTCACCTTTGTCCCAATCGGGTAATGTAATTGGACCTGGTGCTGCCTCTTTGGGATAATTACCATATTCGGGTGTTTTTCGGTTAATAATAAGATTTTTTTGGCGGATCTGTTCTTGTCAAGTTTTAGCGTGTTTGTCGCAGCAAAGAGATCTGGTAGAGATCTGGTTGGTGACAGCACCGATCCTGGTATCTGGCTTGCTAACTGCCACAAAGAGGAACCGGATGCTGATTGTGTTGGGGGCAGAGGATTTTGACACAATTATGGTTTGGTCCCAGATCTGGCGGCGGAACTAGCGACCAACCAGAATTTCACAGACCATGCAGTGTAGACTACTACGCGATCCAGTGTCGTGACTCATGCATGTAGAGATAGGACACAGTTCGTTTCAAGCTACAGGAAACTGCTTGCATGCCGACAAGATATAGAATCTACCAGACTTTGTACCAGCTAGGGTAAAATCGATTAAATACTGCATTAAAGGTTGTATAAAAATTATGTCATTACTATCATATTATAAATTCAGGAACTGATCAAGATTGGTTGCGAACTGTCTCGTCGTCGACTGAAGGTGGATATATAGATGTCAATTGCTTTTCATCATCCTTGACTTGCTCAGGGCCTTCAGTTTCTAAATAAGTGGGAGCATCCATGAATGGGCAGATAGATCTCCTTCCATGCAACTTTAAAATTTTTCCTGAATATCTCTTACCACTGCATCTTAGGAGAAGATTAACTATAGGATACTGGAAACAAAATCCCAAAACAACTAATGCCATAAATGCAAAACTGATCCAAATGTAAGCGTAGAATCTGTCATTTCCCCAAGTTGCCTTGATACCGAATTCATCAAACTGTTTATTATAAGCAGATGTGATCTTGTTACCCAACGCAGTGATCACAGCAGCACCACAAGTATTGATGATATAAGCGAAGTAAATGAACCAACCACCAACACCAAACAGTCTGAACTTCTCAGGAATAGCGAATGATAATGCAAAGAAAATGATGGCGAATGATAACAATCCTATTGACGTAGTTAATAACCCAAAACTTGCCTTGAATGTTTCATTCATTGTGTTATCATTTGGTAAACCTTCTGGGACATTGATACCACCAGCAAGTATATGGGTATTTGTATTCATAGGCAACTGATTTTGTAAATAAGTGGCATATGCGGCAAAGTATCTATTGAATCTCAAAGTTCCAGGAAGGTACTCCAATCCAGGTTGTGCGTTCTCATATTCTCCAACCTCACCTTCTTCATTAACGAACGCATGACCAAAATATCCAACTCTCAAGTATCTAGGAATCCCAACATTTTGATGTGCATCTTCAAATGTTCCAAAATCAAATGTTGAATCATCTGGAAGGTTAAAGATACTGGTAAAGTTCACGTTCGTGTAATCTAATTGGACCACGTATGTGTCAAGTGGGAGTCCCTTAGATGCTGATAATGAACTCATTGCAAATGCTAGGAATATTAATGATAAGATGGAGTAAAGCAGCACGACACCACGAAGTGTGAGGATGGTTGATTTGATGTACGATTGTGGTGATGATGGGTAATTAGTGAGTATCGAAGACTTCATGATGAATATGTTATTAAGTATGTTATAAGTGTGCTACGAGAAGTGACAATGCGTAAGGGAATCTGACATCTTTATATACTTGTTACAGTAAGCCTCAAAATATGTTTTCTTGACTGTGGGTGCATCAAAATTTATTATTTTGTCACTTGTATATCTCTTCTGGAACCCGTTTCTTCTGTAGTGCCCTGTTGACGATCCAAGGTCATAGTTCATGCGCTTTAAGGCGAGAAAGTTGCTACTTGGTCACACATTAGGGCTTAGCCAGTTATTTTTCAGCAGTTTTCTAGAGTTCCTGACCATCTTCGATCCTAAGGACCTAATCAATTATCAGACCAGTGACTCAGTGAAGGCCTGAGGCAGAATACGTACAGTGTACTGTGTGTTACGTATATACAATAAACTGTCCTGTTTGATTCATTCGGCAGTAATTCCTCAACGTTCAGTGCCTGAAGCTTTAAAATGTGACAATCTGTGGGAATCTTTAAAATGACGTAATATTTAGTTTAAGGTACCAAAACTCGTACGGAGGTCGATCAAAGCTGCAATAAGCTGAACAGTATGATTCGATCCTGCAGTGGATATATCGAGATGTGGTTAAGAATATATGAAGCATTACGTATGTGCTTTTCTAAAAAGGGTAAAAGGGTCCATTCATTGATAAAAAAGTAATTAGCTGGGATATATCATATTGGTCATTAAAAGGTGGCTTTGAATTTGAAAGTGAATGGAAATCATTATCATCCTTGTACAGCATCAAATGTGTTAAAAAGTTCTTTGGTAAAATGAATAAAAAGGGTACGAATGAAAGCGGGAAGCGTCAATGCTGTCTCAAGCTCATCTTCCTTCTGATTCTGCTAAAGTTGGGATGTCAAACAAGCACAACCATGGGTAGAATATAGCAGCGTATCTTGAATCATACAGTTGGTCTTTCTTTTTCTCTTCCTTAACCAGAGTGGAACTGTCATTCTGGGAACTTGCTGAATCAGGAGTATAGTAACCATCCTTCTTCGTCATAATAATTTGCTGGTGCTCGATCCAAAACGTTTTCGTCATCATTTATGGTTTCACGGTACGCTAGTGGGTTGCCTGTAAATTCATTACCGGTTTTCCTATTCTTTCTTTGATAATGCTTGCAGGCTTTGTTTCCAGAACATAAAAATTGAACAATTGGAGCAAACAATGTGAAGTTCAGCAATAAGATGTATAACCCAAATGAAGCAGACAACATTGAGAAAATATCCAACTTTGGAGTGGTTGCGTTTAGTCTATATGATAATGATCTTGAATTCAATTGCTTGATGAACTCATTTACATTTTCTTTCAACCTGATGGAACCAATAGCAGTAGTGATAACACCAGAAACTGCTAATAGCATACCGACAAAGTGAAAACTCAATGCAACTAACATTGCCTTGACATCAAAGCGTGATTTGAAGAAGGACAAAGTAGCGGCTATCCAAAAAGAAACCGCACACATAATGCCCAGGATGAAACCAGCTAGGACTGAGTTCTTACCTGTTTCAATCTTGTTAAACAATGGGTTGACCGCAGGAGTGAAGGCTCTTGCACCAAAATTGTTTTGAAGCGTCTCAACAGTTAGGTCTGATAATTTATCTTCACTGATCATATCACCAGTATAACCATCTTTTAGCATCTCAAAGAAGTTGAATTTGTAACCAGCATTTGAATTACCACAAACAGCCGATCCATCTGGTGCGATTTTGCACTCACCTAGTAAACCGATTTCGAAGTAATCAGGATATCCTGTTCTATTGACGAAGTAGTTCTCTCTCATGTATTCTGGAGAATCTCCAACATCAAGGTATTCAGAAACATTCAAAAGGGGCATCTCAATCTTCAAAAGTGCCATGTTAGTGTTGAATGGTGGACTGAGGAAGATGACAAGCGCAAGTAAGATAACGCAGACCGTGGACACAAGAAGTGCCAATATGTGGTGGATGTAGGATCTTGCAGACATGTTGTTTGTGTTCAATGCTTTTGATCTCACCTTATTTTGATAGTTTAAACTTTATAGTATAATATCAAGCAAGCGCACTTTTTATATCTGAACCATCAACAATCTCGTTTTATCTGTTGAAAGCCAGAGTCTAAATAATAATCCAAGATCAGAACGTCACACTGCACGTGCAAACTCACAGCCGACATTGTCCCTGACCCCCCAGGTGCGACGGTTCCGGTGCCACAGACACTGCCCGGAAGTTGGGAACTCCATCATCAGACCCAGGTCAGCAAAGCGGGTGCTTGCGCCTGGCTAAATGAAAGCACGCTTGTCAGTGATTGGTCAAGAAAGGGTCCAGCAAGTTAAGGTTTGTGTCATTGATCTGGTAGAGACACGCGCAGGATCACGTGTAAGTTTCCTAATAAAGTAATTTCCATATTCGGATACTTTTCCGTGGTTTTCGCTCGATTTACATTTTTGGCTTGAAATACTATTCTAATTGTTTTCGCCTACTATTGGCATCCAGTTCTTATCAGCACACACAATGGTGGATCAAGGTATGTTTATTCTACTGTATTCTGTCTAGAGTCTTTCTAACTTCTCTTCAGGAACTCTCATAGAGAAAATTATCAAGGATCTATTCCTCACGCTGGACAAACCATATCAACCACAATATCCATTAGATCAATACAAATCGGAGCTTCTCCCTCAGCTAAAGCCAGAATCACCAGTCATACTCAACGGTAACCCAATAGGAGGTAAACTCGCGTTCCAAGAACATTGGTTGAAGTTTCCACTGACACAACATTCAGTAACATCGATTGATTTCCATCCAATCCCAGGAACAGGAACATTAATCTTGAATATCTCAGGAAAAGTGAGATTTGATGAATCGGGAAGGACTAAACTTGGTGAAAGTGCTGAAATTCAAGTTCCTGGACAACCACCATCGCAACCATCTGCATTAAAAGCTAGAAACTTATGGAGTTCGTGGTCGGGTTTCAATGCTAATTTGGTGGTTGATGAAAACATGTTGAATAGTAATGGAAGCTCTGAATGTATTAACTCTTTGAACTGGAAGATCATTTACTCTCCCGATGATGTGTTGGTTAGTTTGTGATTGGATAAAAAGAAGAAAGTGAATATCTTGTGTCTAGATAATGTTAATGATTAGTATTATAGAACAGAAATGTACAATCTACTTAATTATAAAATGAATAAGCGCATTGTTAAAATTATATAGGATAGAAAAAAAGGTGGAAACGAAATGAATATGCTTTTATATTTTTCATTGATGATGTGACTTTGACGTGTGGTGTGTGCATCTTCATCACCAACATAACATGACTGATTATCATTTTTCTTGAAACACCATCATTGGAGCTTCTTCTTCATCTGATTCTGGTTCTCGAGAAGATCTTGATTTGGTACGACCACAACAAATGGCAAACAAATTAAAGAAGACTGCGATTATGGCACCACCAGTAGCACCCCAGATGAATCCATAGAAGTAATGGTTACCTAAATTAGCTTGAATACCGAATTCATCAACAGCAGTTTGGAAATAGTTTGAAAGGATCAAAAACGCACCAGTAGAAGCAGCTGCTGCAATGATCAATGAAATAACAGTAATGATACCAACAACCATGGACATGAATGAAAGTACCTTTGAACAGAATGAAAGAGCAGTCAAGATGAAAGTGACTGCAGCTAAACAAACACCAACCAATGCAGTAATAAAGATGACCTTAACAATGGTCTTAGCTGTTCCGATATAACTTTCAACTTGTGGTGGTAATTGAATGGAGAAACTGGTAAGGTCTGCAATTTCCTCATTCAATAATACAAGTGGATCAAACACGTACATCGGCTTTGGATCAGAACAGTAAGTGACTTGGTAATCACCGTTAAGGTTGGAACCTTTACAATAACCCCACAAACCAAAAGTATAGATATCACTTAAACCATATTGAGTTAACTGGCCAGTGTTGGCAGCAGCAGCAGTGTTAATTAATGCATTTGTGAAGTTGATCTCAGTCAAGTTTAATTTCAACAAGTATATGTCTTTAACAGGAGTCTTGTCCTTAGTAGAGCCTGCAATGGCCAATGATCCAAGAATAACAGTGGCAACGGTGAAGAACAACGGTATGAGAACCCACACGAATCTGAAACATGAAACCATGGTGATAGTAGAACTAACAAAATAAGTCTTGATGACTAGATCAGATCGAAACAGACTGAAACCAAGGCAGAGTCAACCCAATATATACTGATTGATCCAGACATGATCAGAAGGCTGAAAATGATCACGTTCAGAGACACTCGGGCAGTGTGTCCTAAGTCAGAGCTTGCCAGCAGCAAATTACGATCTTATGCAGCAGCTTTCTCGTCATTATTACAGCCAGCCATGACAAGATATGGCCTGTGCCGGATTTTCAGTTCCGAGGGGCAGTGTTCCAACAATAGAAGGTATTTATGGAAGCACTTAGCATGCATGATCTGGAAAAGTGATTCGGTCCATGCATCTGGTCAGTGGTTTGCTAAAATTAGAAATCAACCCCAAGCAGATCGATGTTGGTAAATTTATACAATGGTTGAGTATCGAGATCATCATCAACCAGTACGTCGATAGGGTTCTACAGCCAACTGTTCACATTTCAAATGTCTCATTTACTCATAAAACACATACCCTGTTTATCAAACGGCTTATAAGCTGCCTCTATTAAGCCCTTTCTCTATATGATGGATTTCCTGTAAAGATTTGCTAAAAATACCACGAGCACCAATTCCCCGGTATGTAAAACCAACGAGATCCAAATGAACACGAAACCAAGTCCAGTGTTAACATTAGCAATGCCAAGATTGGTTGCTAGTTCATTCAACTTCAACATATACTCCAATGTCAAGGATGATATCAAAAAACTGGTCAGAAGATTCAAAAATATAATGAGCGTCATCAATAGAACACTCCATTTCTTTGCGAATCCAGCAACCAGTGTTCTCTTGCCTGTCTTTGGGGTATCACTATAAACGGTAATGATTAACACAAGTAACAAACCAGCTAGCACAGCATCAAACACAAATTGACAAAAACTTAGGAATCCAAGACCTTTGGAGAATTTCTGTAAAAGTATTGCCCAATCAATGTATTCATTATTAATATTGCCTTCTTTGTTTAGCAATTTATTAAACCCATTGATGGCTAATTCATAAGCAATGGCAAAACTATCACCCATAATGAACAAATTCGTCTTAGTCAATTGACCTAATTGAACACCTGCATCTCTAACAAAAACAGATAATAAATCAAACCCATAACTATTCATACAAAAATATTCTAAATTCTTTGTGGATAACCGACAATAACCCAAAAAGTTCAATTGGTACACTGTATTGACACTGAAGGCATCGATGACTTTATTCTGATAATAACTATCAAGACTGTTATTCAATACATCATTGTCAGTATCACCAAAATCAATAGCTAAGTATGACAACACTTTCAATGCTTCTCTGACTGTCAATAACGCAGTTTTGGCAGCTGGTGACTTATCAGTCAATTGAATCGTTAACTGGGGAATACAAATTCCTTTTGAGTTGTGGCATGTAAGAACAGGTAAACTTGAAATAACACCAGAGCACAATAAAAGTGCCAATAATGAAAACAACACAACAAACTTGGTCTTGCTATTCTTCTCCTGAGCAGCCTGGGTTTTACTCGTCTCTAGATCAATAGAATCACTTTCAAATACCTTAACTGGTGATCCACTCAAATTATTGGACATAGTATCAGGGTTCTGTTTCTCATTAAAGAAATTCCAACTGCCGTTCTCTTCTCTACCATCTCCATTATACCGATTCATATCATTAAATGATTTCCTGTTAGTGATATTAGCTTCATCATCCACATCATTACAATAATCATCAGCAGTCATGGGTTGTTCAATACCTGACTTAAAGGCAGTTTCACCACCAACTGGAGGAAGTAATAACACAGATCCCATTCTTGATCTGGACAATTGAGTTTCCTTATTTGGAATTCTTACACTTCGATTATTGGATCCAACACCTCCTGAGCCTCTTGAAACACTTGGTGTTAATGTACGATCATTTGTTCTTTGTGCACTGATTGGTTTGGAATGTGGTGATGATGATGTGGATTTGGCTGACGGTGTGGTGGAAAATCCCATGAATGAACGACCATGGAATAATGTGGGAGCAATGACTTCGCCTAGGTGGTTAAATTCATTTGTGATGAATGGATTGTCTGAGTCAACACTTCCGATGCTTCCTTGTTCCTTGTTCTTCTTGCTATATGGATTCATTGTTGAATTTGGCGAACTTGGGCATGGGTATCTTATGGATCATTCTCTGAAATATTTATTTCACCTTTGTGGCATTTCTCAG
Organism: Komagataea pratensis; assembly: GCA_003707865.2. NCBI lineage: Eukaryota > Fungi > Ascomycota > Saccharomycetes > Phaffomycetales > Wickerhamomycetaceae > Komagataea > Komagataea pratensis. The sequence goes on from PPMA02000015.1 coordinate 230,377, forward strand.
ATCCTCCATTTCACAAAATTGTGGTTTATTTGGAAAATGTGGGTTTTCTTTTAAATGGATGTCACATTTCAGGTTGACCCACAATTCTCTTGATCGAATTGATTTCCTTGATTTTTGAAGGCCTCATCAAAAACCCACAATTCTCCAAAACTCAGTGATTTTTGAATGGAACATCAATCAGAATCTCGTTCTCGCTGAGCAAGGATCTTGAATAACTGGCTTCACCAAAGAGATTTCCTCCTTTCAAACCTGAAGTGGACATAGATGGTAACTGGTAACTCTTATCATCAAAATAAGTGTCATTTCCATAAGAATAAGAAGGTCTCAAGCGGTCACTATCATCACTTTCCTCAATATCTTCTAAATCATGAACTTCAGTAGTCTCTTCTTCTGGTGGAGTTTGGAACCAAATTGGAATCGTCCAACATGCCATGAAGACTAGCAGTGATAACCAAGTGGACCATAGTAGTGCAAACCAAGTCGTACAGAATTCTAGTGATATCTTGAAATCCGCCAACTCCAAATTAATTTTCTTTTTGAAATCATTCAAAACTATATGCATTGCAACAACACAATAAGAGTCAATAGCAAATACTAAAATGGATCCAGTGGCCATGATGTTCCCTATTATCCGGAATACTTTTGGGTGTTGATCCAGTCTTTTGAATTTGTAGTACAATCCAATACCAATCAGGAGTGGGACATGAACAATACAGACGAATATCAGCATACCAGGAACTGGGTACAGAATACTCTCTCTTGATCTCTTCCACTTGTTGTATTTAACTTCCTCTTGCTCATATTGTACATCCTCTGTTTGACCTGGTGAGACAAGAACACCTCCAGACAGAAGAATATTCTCAAGAACCTCAAAATTAGTATTCAGAATTTCTCGGTAATCATAAAGCCTTGATTCTGTGCACTCTAGTTTTGTAGTTGTCAAATCATGTCCACCATGGTCCAAAGGAGACAGTTTGTGTGCATTCTGAACATCACCATTTGGACCTTTTTCAGGAGGGCCTGTATATCTCCAACGATATGTATAATGCAAACAAGTGGAATATAACCCAGATGCGACATAGTCAGGAGTATCCATTAACATCGACGTAGTGACGTTAGTGATGGCGATGATCTGTGAAGTGGATAAACCCTGACCAAAATTCAAATCACCATTAGAGTTGAATGTATTACCAACCGTCTCATATAATCCCGTGAAAACATCAACGGTTGACGTGTCTAAAATAACAACAGCCATATTCTCATCGTTCTTTTGTGCTTGAGAAACCATCATGACGGTCAGACATATCAGAGTAAAGAAACTGGAGACATATCTCGATATCATTAAGATTAGATCCTTTGGTTCTTCGATCTCATCAATATAGTGGACCTTGAGCTCATGGAGCTTCTTGAAGAGCCTATTCCTCTCGCTGAAGGGTCTCATTTGGGAGTTGAAGGTACTGAAGTGACCTATATGAACAATGAGGGCAGAAGGTTCAAACTAAAAGAACATTGATAACATTCTGTGTCAAAAATAGGCCAATGTCTGGAAATTTATAAGTTCCAGTCACGTGCATTAGTTGTTTTGGTTGCGAGCAAAGGGAAACGCGTCAGGAAAAACTCATAGCAAAAGGTAAACATTAGAACCTGTTGATCTAAACACAAGCCCTATTATATTGCCCATTCAATTGTTTCTTGTATTTGATCCCAAATTAATAGTTTACATGGCAACGACACTGGCCAAATTCACAGGATGGAAGTTCGACTTTGATGAGACACCAGCAGCCAGTGCTCGTTCCAGAAGATCTAGTGTTGCAGAGAACCTGATATTGACGAGAAATTCAGACGGGCTGGAAGTGCGAGTCGGTGACACCCTTGTGACTGTTGATACTGAAAATGAGAATAGCCCACCGGTTGTTGTGTTGGTGACAAGTATAAAGATGGGTACTGATGATTACATTGCCTTGAGTGCCGTGTATTTGTTGAGGCTGAAGGAGGTTTTGAATCCACCGGCAGAGTCTCTACCGCAGGAGTTGTTCCTAACGAGTGTTATTGATAAGATTTATGTCAATGATATTATTGAAAGATCCAATGTCTTGAATCCAGAGAATTTTGAGAAGGTTGTCATTGATGCATCTAACCAGGATACCACTTTCTTATGTCGAAAAGGTTACGACTCATATTACAATAAGTTCACTCAAGATTTCAACTTTGATGATATTCGCAAAGGTATGATTGAAAATGCACCATCACAGATTGAGGCATTGAGGAACCTGATTGTGAAGCCAGTACATAAAGAGAGACATATATCGCCTTCCAAAGCACAGCCTAAACCGACGCAAAAACTAAAGTCAAAACCATCGCCTCCAAAATCTCATCCAGCCAACCGGATCAGGAAAGAAAAGCTGGTCAAGCCATCTCCAGAGCCGTCAACTGAGAATACATCACCAGCCAGCACTATTCCTTCTAAAAGACATAGACTAAAAGAAGTTGTGATATCCGCTGGTGAATCTGATGAAGAGTCCGAAGAAGTCGAACGCACCAAAAAGGAATCGCCAAATGAATCATCAGCTGAAGAGATAGATTCTGATAGTGAAGTGGAATTAAATGGAGATGATGATGTTGATAATTCAGACTCTGAACTAGTGTTCTCTAGTGATGATGAGTTCAGACCAAAGACTAAATACAATGCAAATGCTAAAGGAAAACGCCATTTTTATAGCCCATTCAAGAAGAAAGTAAAGGGTCCAAAATCATTGCTGCAGGTCAAGAAACCAGCTGAAGAATCAGCAGCAGTTGGTACAAATGATGCTATTGATACGTTACCATGCCGTGAAAATCAGTTCAGTGAAATTTATTACACTTTAGAATCTTCTGTTGAATTAGGTACAGGTACAAGTTTATATGTAAGTGGTCCACCAGGTACCGGTAAAACTGTCACAATTCGTGAAGTTGTCAAACAATTACATAGACAATCCAAAGCAGGAAATATACCTAAGTTTGAATACCTGGAGATTAATGGTTTGAAAATGCTTACCCCACAATCTGCATATGAAATACTATGGAACAAAGTTTCACCAAACAGAAGGGTTCATGCCACCGGATTGGCCAATGAACTGGAAGAATATTTCAAGTCTGGTCGTGCCAAAGTTCCATTGGTTGTTCTGTTAGATGAATTAGATCAGATCTCTTCGAATAATCAATCAATTCTATACAATTTCTTCAATTGGCCAAGTTATGATACATCAAAGCTAATTGTTATCGCTGTTGCAAATACTATGGATTTACCAGAAAGACTATTAACAAACAAAACATCATCAAGATTGGGGTTATCAAGAATAGCGTTCCCTGGTTATACACATGAAGATCTTGTCAAGATTATACATTCCAAGTTGTCTATCTTAGAACATGACAACGTCTCCATCAAAAACGACTCAATTGCATTTGCATCCAGAAAAGTTGCGAGTGTTAGTGGTGATGCAAGAAGAGCATTAAAAATCATCAAACGTGCAGTTGAAGTCGCTGAAGAAGCTCATTCAGGAGAACGGATTGTCGTTGATCTGCCGCATATCAATAGAGCGATTAATGAAACTACAAGCTCTCCAGTTGCCAATTATATCTTGAACTTGACGTTTGTTGGTAAGTTGATTTTGGTCGGTATTTTGTCAAGAAAACGTAAGTCTGGTCTAGCTGAGAACTCACTGGGTGATATTATTGATGAAATCAAACAGATTATTGCTGTCAGTTCAGCAAAGGACAGTCAACAGTTTGTGATTGAAGGGAAGAGTATTCTTGATATTCTGTATGAAGATTTCATTATCAGACCAAAGGGGTTTAGTTTTGTCTTGAATGAGTTGATTGAAGCTGGATTGGTGTTCCAGCGTAATCCGAAAACTGAGAGAAACTCACCAGTGAAATTGAGTGTTGCAGATGAAGAGATCACATCCGTTTTCAAGAAAGAAAGCTCGTTAAGATTCTTCGCTAGCTTGGTTCAACAATTGAACGATTGAACTGGATCATGATCAACCAATGTATTTTGTAATAATTAATGTCATCTCTACTTCTAATCATTAGAAATCCTGTATTCATGCAAGCGATATCATAAGTTATACAGTAGAATTGGTTCGCCAACATTGTATATCTCTGGAATGCTTATTTGCAAATCGAATGCCTTTGAAATCAACACTTTGAACACCTTCTGCACGTTGATTGAGTCACTTGTAGAGGTGAATATCACTGATCCATTGATCGATCTTCCAAACTCTACTGCTAAGTTGTGGATCTCATTTTGGTATTGTTTAGACTGTTCGATGAAGAGATCATATTTGGTGCCCACAACAATAGGAATGGCATTCTGATTCGTTGCTCTGGATTCTCTATACCACTTTATGAGATTCCCAAGTGTTTCCTTTCTCGACAGGTCAAACAGAAGCACCACGGCAACTGCATCATCAGTAGTCAGGGATAACATCTCCTCGTACTGTCTATCTCCACCAAGATCATAAATACTGAACTTCACGTCTGTGGTACCGGATTGGATGTTTCTTTCCATGAATGCAACACCTTTTGTTTCTTTATATTCTTTCTCATAGTCATTGTTGACATATTTGATCATGAGGGAAGTCTTACCCACTTGTGAATCACCAAGGAAGGCCACCTTGATTGTGACACTTTGACATATCTGTTAGTAAATGTATGGTTGGCCTAGTAATTAGTGGATATACCCACGAGTTTCTGATCTCTTGGAAATGCTGTGGTGGAACTGGCGGAGTGGACATTATAGCAACCAATTTAGCAAGGGTTATTTGTAAAGTGTATTCTACTTGGTGCAATTTGAATCAGATTTTGTTTATGTTCAGGCGTTTGTTTACATTTCAGATCTCTAGCCCTAACCCCTAAAAACGTGCTGTATTGAAGCCCTCCATAAGATGTTCAGGTGTTTGTGACTGTATAATCAAATCTTCCGGTATGAGCCACATATTTCCTCAGCAGCCCTCTCCAAAACTCCACCCAAACGGTAATTCGCGCATTTTCAAACTGAAAAAGCCCGCGAATTGGTTATGACACACTGGTCGGACGCAAACAAACTCTGCTCGCGACCAATCCAATTTGAAGTTGTACTCTTTATTTCAAAATCTATAGACAACATAGTCTTGATATAATCGACCTACTAAAGCATAACTCAAGATGGCTGTTGGTAAAAACAAGAGATTGTCCAAAGGTAAAAAAGGTTTGAAGAAGAGAGTTGTCGATCCATTCACCAGAAAAGATTGGTTCGATATCAAAGCTCCATCAACTTTCGAAAACAGAAACGTTGGTAAAACCTTAGTTAACAAATCAACCGGTTTGAAAAACGCTGCTGATGCCTTAAAAGGTCGTATTGTCGAAGTTTCATTAGCTGACTTACAAGGTTCAGAAGACTATGCTTTCAGAAACGTTAAATTAAGAGTTGATGAAGTCCAAGGTAAAAACTTATTGACCAACTTCCACGGTTTAGATTTCACCTCAGATAAATTAAGATCATTAGTTAGAAAATGGCAAACTTTGATTGAAGCTAACGTTACCGTTAAGACCTCAGATGACTACATTGTCAGGGTTTTCGGTCTTGCTTTCACCAAACGTCAAGCTAACCAAATCAAAAAAACCACTTACGCTCAATCATCTCACATTAGAGCCATCAGAAAACAAATGACTGAAATCATCACCAGAGAAGTCCAAAACTCCACCTTGTCTCAATTAACCTCTAAATTAATCCCAGAAGTTATTGGTCGTGAAATCGAAAAGGCTACCAAAAACATTTTCCCATTACAAAATGTTCACATCAGAAAAGTTAAATTATTAAAACAACCAAAATTCGATTTAGGTTCATTATTAGCTTTACATGGTGAAGCTTCTGAAGAAAAAGGTAAAAAAGTTGCTTCTGGTTACAAAGATGAAGTTTTAGAAACTGTCTAAATTTCTTTAATTTGAGTTTTTATTTCATAGTTCTTCTGTACCAAAAAATAACACATTTAGTAATTTCATTTTGATAATGTAGTTTAATTGTTAAGCTGAATCTTCCTTCCCGAGCGCTTTCATCATGGCCAGGGTCGCATTAATTTAGATCATGGTTTTATAAGAACTTTTGAACTGGGTATTACCTTAAAACACAACAAATCACGACACCGTATGCCACTACAACATGAGAAACTAAGAAGCGTAATCTATATCGAACTATAATTAAAAAACTAAATAAAAAAACAAAACTATAACATAAATAATTCATGGATACCATTATACATAGTAACAATAATCCAACAATTCCAGCTGAAGCCAGCCTTTTAGAGATCAAACATCAGAATGCAAGAAAAATAGAAAAAACAACTAGTAGAACTAAATCTAGTTGAATAAACGTTTTTCATAGGAGTGTAAGTTATGAACACCACCTTCTAATTGAGCAGAAGGTGTTCTGTATTCAAATCTAACTTCACCAGAGTCTGATAATTCTCTCAAGTCTTTGACAGATAGAACACCAATATCTTGACAAGAATGTTGTAAACCATTGAACAAGTATGGAATATATTTCTTGATGGAACCTTTGTCAACAACGGAACCACTGACACCTTGAGCAACGAAGACGGCATCAGATTCGGAGAAGTATCTTGAAGCGGAAGCATTACCTTTGACATCGGTTTTTTGCATAGCATCAATAGAACCCATACCTCTGTAAGTTTTCAAACGTTGACCGTCTCTGTAGAAGTAGTCACCTGGGGATTCAGTGGTACCAGCTAACATACCACCCATCATGACACAAGAAGCACCCAAAGCGATAGCCTTGGTAATGTGACCAATGTTTTGAACACCACCATCAGCGATACATGGAACACCGTATTGGTTGGCGAATTGAGTAACGTTGAAAACAGCAGTACCTTGTGGTCTACCACAAGCCATAACTTCTTGGGTAATACAGATAGAACCGGAACCCATACCAATTCTTAAACCATCGGCACCAGCAACAATTAATGAAGCAGCTTGTTCTCTGGTTACGACGTTACCAGCAATAACTTCGACTGCTGGGTAGGTTTCTTTGATCCATTTGATCATATCCAATTGGAAAATGGAGTTACCTTGGGATGAATCTAAGACAACAACATCTAAACCAGCTTCAACCAATTTACTCAAACGTTCTCTGTCAGCTGGTAAAGTACCAACAGCAGCACCACATAACAACTGTTTAGTGTCAGCAGATTTAGAAGCATTTGGATAGTTCAAGTTCTTTTGTAAATCAGTTCTTGATAATAAAGAAATTAAGTTGGAGTCATCATCAACGATTGGTAATTTACCTTTCTTTGATTTTCTCAAGATTTCATTGGCACCCGCTAAGTCAATACCTTTGTGGGCTGTGACTAATTCAGTGGTCATGACTTCAGAGACTTTTGAGTCTAATTCTTCATGGAATTGGATATCACGAGAAGTGATAATACCAACTAATTTACCTGGGACTTTACCGTTTTCTGAGATGTTTGTTAGTATAATGAACCTTGAGATTCACTCTAGATGGAAGCCAATATGAAATGATTTGATTCTTTGAATTGTGATTGAATCAGAGTAAAGTTTCTCCGCAAGATCGTTTGATCGCAATCGGTAGAACGAAAGTTATATTGAAAAGTTTTAATCATCATGAAAAGCAAATAGAAGGGAATAAACACAATTCAATATCAAAATCACCTCAAAAGGAACCAATAATGTGAGTGAAAAATTATTATTAATGAACTTACCAGTAACTGGGAAACCAGCGAAACCTAAGGTTTCTTTCAATTGTTTGACTTCACCAATAGTCATATTTGGGCTTAAAACGACAGGATCGTTAATGAAACCGTTTTCGAATTTCTTAACTTTTTTGACCATTTCAGCTTGATCTTCAGCAGAACAGTTGTGGTGAATAATACCAATACCACCTAACAACGCCATGTGAATGGCCATTTCAGCTTCAGTGACAGTATCCATAGGAGATGAAACGAATGGAGCTCTTAAGGTGATTTTCTTGGTCAATTTGGAATCTAAGGAGACGGCTGAGGATGGAAATTCAATTTTACCTGGTAAGACTAAGAAATCATTGTAAGTCAAACCACCTCTGAGATTGGAATCCATTAATTCATGAACGGATAAACCATCTTTGGCTTTGTATTCTTTCAAATGTTCAAGGGCTTGGGCTGTGTCTTTGAATGACATTGTGGATTATGTTAGGTACGTAGTTCTAGGGCTATTCTTTGCCAGATAGCCAAAAAAAGGGAAAAAAATTCTGAATTTAAGCAGGTCGAAAGGCTAGGATTTCGCTTTTTATTTATACATTTGGAAAAAAATCTGTAGAATAAAAAAAATTTCACAAAAAAGAAACGGCTCACGCTGACTAAGCGATGAGGTATTGACAGAGGGTTGAAAGTGGTGTTTATTACAAGGCTGGATCGACTTTTGAAGAGAATAACAGAATGAAAGATTTGTACATATGCTCCATCCTATTGTGACGTCCTTTTTGGGCTAAACCCTTGTTCAAACAGCTCACAATCTCGACCACATCCAGTTTTCTGACTCTTCTGATTTGTCAAATTGTTTATAATTGCGCCAAAAATAATCTCGCACACAAAACATTCTGACTAAGCAGTAAAGTACACCCACACACCACAACATATTCCCAAATCAAAACAAACAACACAAAGTGTATACAAACAGGCAGAAACAGGATCTACCCTGTTTCCAATTTCCTCAGAACCTGTTTCAGTACACATGGACGGGTATCCGCGTTCACCACCTTATCCGGTGAATCAGAGTTTTGATCCAGAAGAGTCACTTGAAGAACTCCAGAGGACTAGACAGAACTATCTAGACCATCACCATCCGATAAATCTGCATGTTGATACCAGTTTCACACAACGATCCCAGCTATCAGCATTTCCAGGACCTCCACTTCCCTCTAGGCCACCACAACACATCATTGACCAGCATATGCCTTTGACTAGAAATGCTGCCCCTCCACAATTCAACTCGTCCTTCAGTACCCCAGAAAGATCTTTAACTCACAAGACATCAAGCAGCCGATTACAAGGCCCAAGGGAACTGCCTTCCAGATTTTCCAGCGGCAACTTGAACTCTGTGGTATCTAATGAGACTAACAGTGCTTATTCATCTCCTCGGACTTACAAGACCCCATATCCCTTTGATTCCCCTGTTGGATCTGGGCGTTACGACCAATTTGGCTCATCTCCAGTTGATGCTAGAGATAACTACTTCTCATCCCAGCAGTCTTCCGTTCCGCCACTCAATTCAACACCAATTCAGAACTACTACACATCACCATCAACCAGAAGATCTCCAGAAAGAAATACACCACTTGGTCCAAGACCTAATGTTCTTCTTGATACAAAGAACTTACAAGATACAGCAATCTCTGCATTACCAGATGTCCCACAGATGACACCAAATTCAATCTATTCATCACCAACATACACTGAAAGAAGACAATCAGTTCAATCAAGACATAATTCACCATCACCTCCTAAAGGTGGTTTGTATGGCCCAAGGTTGATGCCATCCAAGAGTTCGTTGGTCCAGCATGCTTCTCCATCAACATCACCAAACAAGACGTATTATGACCATAGAACAAGTTGGAAATCTGAATACTCAGTCAATGTTCTCGGAACTGATGATGAAGAAGAACGTGAGGAAGATCCGTTTGATGATGTTCAAAGAATCAAGATACCCAGTGAAACATCTAATGAATCAGCCACAAGTAATCTGTTCAGAATAGACCCAATTTCGTTACCAGATATCACGCCTACCAAAGCCCCACTCAATAAAGATCTACCTCCAATTCCAAGCTCATTTGAGTTACCAACATTACCATTCTCAGCTAGAATACTGAAGAAGTATCATTTTGACCAATGTTCTAACGTCTCCTTGTTGTCTGATATTTTCATATGGTCCTTACAATTGACTGAAGATTGGTCTGAAGGTCTGCTGGTCACCCAGAAAGAATACAAAAATGCATTGAGGGCACTGATAACAAGCAAAGTCAGACATATAAGGCCATTCTTGATGGATAAGCATGTTGATAATATTCTCAAGTCATTCGAGAGACAGAATTCCGTTTACATTGATGAACATCAGAACATTCATTTCTTTGGTAATGTCAAGACACAAGGTGTTCTTCCAGCACTAACACCGTGCTATTCGTACTTGCATGTCAAGGAGCCAATTAAATCAAACAGTTGTTACGCATCTCGTTGTCCATTGACCATCACAAAACCACCAGTTCCTCAAGCACCACCAGAGGAATCAATTACTGGTAAGATTGGTGAATGGATTTCATATTGGAATCTATCACCGCAAGACTTACAAGAGTTATATGAAGATGAGATTAAGAAACAGAGTCATATCTTTGAGTTGATCAGACAACAACAGAATATTATCGGATTAGGTGAGATTCAGGTCAAGATATATGGACAATCATTCAAGAAAACCAGACCTCAATTGCTTCCTGATATATCCAAGTTTTACAACGATGCATTCAATTCTGTTAAGCCATTGATTGAACTTCACAAAAAGCACCTATTGGAACCATTAATTCATAAGTTGAACACACAGGGTAAATATATCTCAGGCATTGGTGAAATCTTCCTGAATTGGACCAAATTATGCTGTGTTCAATACTTGAAATATACTGAACAAATGGCATCGGTTCGTGAACTGATCAAATATGAGAAGGCTAAGAAATCAGCATTCAGTCAATGGCTATTTTCTATTGATTCAGATCCCCAAGTTGTTGCTGCTGCTTTAGACCACAACAGAATCTTTTTTTCTGGTTTTACCGGACATACTCAATCATTGGCTCTGGTATTATCTAGTGTTTTCAAAAAGACTAAAGAAAGTGATGAAGACCATCAGATGTTGAAGCTGGCTATTGATGCACTAGATAAGTTGAATAGAAAGATTGATGAAACTCAAGGTACTGTTCTTGAATCAAGAGAGTTGAAGATTTTATCTAGACAGTTGAGTTGGAGAAATACCGTTATGGAGACAGATTTGAACTTACTTGAACCGAACAGAAAAATCATTAAAAGAGACCAAGTTCAGAGAAAGGACAAATGGACAGTCTCAACAAATTTGTTGATTCTTTTAGATAATTATCTGTTGATTACGGAACAACGGGATAATAATCAAGTGAAGATCGTTGAGAAACCAATTCCTATTGAATTTCTGCAAGTTGAGACAAAAGATATTCCACAGGCTCCAACTATTGAAGATTCAGAAAGTGATATCACTTATCCATTTGTTATTAGACATGCTGGTCAGAACTTATCATATAGATTTTTTACTGAGACTCTGAAACAGAGAGATTCATGGATTCAAGGATTCAACAAAGTCAAACAAACCAAAGGTGGCCATGCTACTTCCGAAGCTTATGAAATCAACGTCCTATCTGATCAGTTCCAATATCCAGATGGACAACAACCTCAGAAATTGCCTATTTGTGTTCCTGGTTCCAATATTGATTTAGTGTTGAAGAGATTCCAACCATCAGTTACAGATCAGTTTAGTGAATTGAACATATCAAGACCTGTTATGGTCAGTGAAGTGTTGAGTGGTACTACTATATTCTTCGAAAATGAATCATATCACATTCTGGGCTTACAGTTTGGTTTATTTATTACCAAAGCAAATAATCCAAGAGGTTGGAAGAGGGTCTTGGACATGAGTAAAATCACACAAATTGATCAATTACAGGATCTGTTGATTTTGATTTCCGATAAAGGGTTATACTACTTCTCAATCCTTTCTTTGTTGTTGAATTATAATGGTACGAATCTAGATGGAGCTATTGTTGGTGAAAGGTTATCAAAGCATGGTGTCTCACTGTTCAAAATTGGTTCTTACTATAACACCACCTTATTATTTGTTTTGAAGACTCCACTTCAGTCGACAATCCAAGGTCCCAAGTTCAAAGTTTTTTCACCTATTTTCAGCAGAATCGGTAAATTTGAACAGTTTCAGTTATACAAGAAGTTCCAAATCCCAAATGATTGTTATGATATTTCAATATTTAATTCAATGTTTGTCTTACACACTTCTAAAGGTTTTGAAATCTTATCATTCCAAGTCTTGAATGATTCACAATTTCTTCCTAAATTTATTGAATCTTCCAAGAAACCAAAGACAGAAATTGAACAGATCAAGAGAAATTTGAAATTGGGTAATTGTAAACCATTGAAGATGGTGAAAGTTCACAACAGACCACAGTTTTATTTGATTTATGATACTTTTGCAATGGTGATTGATACAATTGGTCAATTGGTTTCAGATAAGTTTATTTTCCCTTTCAAGTTCAAGTGTTCGTGGGTTTCTATGCAGGATGAGTTCTTGATCTGTATCGGTGCTGATATTGTGGAGATTTTTGATTTGAGTTATGATGAATCTGAGGGTTTTGAGAAGTTTTACCCAATTCAGATAATTCCTGGGAAAGCTATTAGGTTACTTGATGAGAAGAATTCAAAGATCAGCATTGCCCACCCGGTTATTGCGGGTAGGCAATTGGTGTTACAACTAGACAGACTTAAATGATTACATTAGAAGAGTAATTATCATGATAATGTATTATGTGCATATTATATTATATATTCTAATTTCATGAACTTTAATGAATCAACTATATCCTAGACATTACTACCAAAACTCTGTCTTGAACTGATCCGACTCAAATCATTAGCTGTGATACCAACAGTACTATTTCTTGGAGTTCCAAAACTTTGTCTTGAATTAATTGGCGTTAGTTGATATGGAGAACCACCAGATAACGAAACTCTAGGGCCATTATTCATACTGTGTACACTAACAGGACTTCCACGATGTCCAGTATGTTGACCATTGACAGTGTTCCCATTCGGTGTCTCATTGGATGTCAATTTCAATCGCTTCATCAATTCACCAACTGATGATAGTCCATTTCCTTGAGTGTTTGAATCTTTTCTAATCTTGAATAATTTGATTGTTGTACCATGCCAGATGTTCAATGTTAGGATACCCATTTCAAAAACGTATTCTTCAAGTGGACTAGGAACGGCCGGTGATAATGGATTCTTGGAACCCCTGGATGATGAAGACGATGATGATCTCCAATTGAAACCCCAACTACTTGCAACCTCTTTGATTGAGTAGGTCGATGATCCTCTTCCAAACCAACCAGATGCGCTGTTTGAAGCTTGTTGTTCTGTAGCCTTCATAGATATGATGTTATTGGATAGGTAAACCTCACTCCATAAGATAGAAGAATACCAACCCAATGATAATTCACTCCAATGGAACTTCAATTGTTCAAATTCAGTCTTCAGTGGGTCAAATTCAGATGGTAAATAAGCAAAGAATTCTTTATCTAAAACAGGTTTCAAATTCTCAATCTTGATTAATAATTCCATGATCTCAAACTTTGAACTCAATGAACCATTCAGATCTTGAAACTCCAACTTTTCATTGATAAACTTAATCAACTTTAACAAAATAGTCAATGATTTATAACCTGGCCAGCTTGTGATCAATGGAACATCCATAGGTAATTTAGACTTAGCCTTTGATGACATCCCTACCGGTGGTTTTGGTTTTAGATATTCTTCAAACTCATCAACTTCTGAGCTAGCATCACCGTTTTGATCTTCATTATCAGCCTCATCTTCCGTATTGTATTCAGATTCAGCACGTTCGTTCAGTGGTGTAGATGGTTGTAATGGAGTTCCGATGTGTGGAGTTGATGGAAGTCTTGGTGATGAAGCAGATGGAGTATATGGTTGGACACCATCAGTATTATTAGCTAAAGTATCTTCCACATCATCACTATCAATTTTGTAATCTTCAAGTAATTTCAGCAAATTCTGGAATGTCTTTTCATGCTTAAGGATCAAATACATTAATGTTCTTGATTCTTTGAAATATCTGCAGATTGCATTCGTGACTGATCTTAGTAATAATGTGAATAGATCTAACTTCAGTGGATCTTTCAATAATATCTGAGATGTGAAAGCATATGTGGAAATGACATTCATTATGGAAATGCATGAATGGTATGATAGTGTGGCTTTGATCTTGCTATCTTCTGATTTGGCACTGATTGGGATCAAATTGTATAAATATTCAAAAAATGTAGGAGTCAGCAGATCATCAAATTCATTAAGGTTTATTAGCATGTTTGAGATGGTTATGATGATGAAATCTCTATAGGTGATGTTGGTTGAATTCTGATGATTGCTTAATCTATAAAAGACTGGAATTTTGGTGGTGTAATGATTGTTGTTGAATGGTTGTAATAGTTTCTGAAGAACCATCTCATCCGATGTCAAATAAAGGAATAGGAAACTTATCACTCTGATCAAATTCATTCTAAGTTTTGGTTGTGTCTTGTAGTATTTTAAATAGTACAATAAAGTGACCATCAGTTCATTGGACTTCTTGGAAATGACAAACTTTCTAAAATTCTTGTTACATTGGATCAATTCCCATAATAACATGACTAGTTGGGTAGACCATGAAGATAATTGTGGCAAATTTCCTTGGATGGAATTACCAGTACCAGCACCATTGGTGTTACCACCCTTCAGTAGATTGAATGGAGATGCTTCATTTTCAATAGCAGATTCTAACGGTTTGTTCAGAAAGTGATAAATTGATTGATAAATGAAGTTCAATTCGTTTTCTTTGTGTAACTTTCCAAGGTATGAACGGACTAAATTGATTGGTTTTGTATAATCATTTGAAATTGGAAATATATTCAAATCAGTCAAGAATTTCAAATCTGTTGAAGGTAATGGATAAACCAACATGATTGTTAACAATTGCAATGAGTTCGTTGATAATTCTCTTCTCAATGTTCTATTGTTTGCATTGGCTGAAACTTTCAAACCATTGATCTCATCATTGACTTTAATTGAACGAATAACCAAGTTCAATAATGAACAAATGAATGTCAAAAATTTCAATCTAGGTAACGTGGAAACCAAAACAGTCAAGAATCTTGAACCTTTGCTAACTACTTCCTTTGATGTAAGATATAACTCTCTTGAACATAACGTTATTATCAACCTCAAGATCTCTAATCTATTTGAATCCAACTTAGGATTGGGAACACCATATTTACCATTCATACCAATTCCCATCTCCCATATCTTCAAATCAACACCAGCATCACCACTAAGATTCGATGCATTATCTAATGTGAAACCTCTCCAGAATAATAAATCAACCAACGTACTGACTAATTGAACACCAAGGCAATCTCCCTTTTTACTGACCCCCACATTAACATCCATTGAACCAGGAGAACCACGCATCCTAGCATCAATATTCACCTTGACACTTCCCGATGTCAAGGATGAACCACTGCTGTTGTTGCTACGGCGGCTGTTTATCCCGGATGAAGATGAGAAGGAACCAACAGTTGCATCATTCGTTTCCGTGGATTTCAAACCGACACCATAATTAACTGACCAGAATAGTGACCTTGTGTCTTCATCAGACTCATCTTCTTCTAACAAGACAGGGAGCACTTTTGTCAATAGCCTCACTACATTGAGTAGTTGTCTAGTGAGGTTTTTGTCTGCTGGGAAAGCGTTCTTGTTGGAGGAGGCTCTGGGTATGGCAACAATCTTCTCCACGAGGACTCTGACGAACGTGAGGAAGTTGATTCTGTTAGCGTCACGCACAAACCGAAGGTCAGCAAGTGTGATGTGGGCAAAGATTTCACTGGCGTTCTGCGGTTGGTTGAAGAAGGCGTTCCAGTAGGTGTCGTCTGTTGGGATGAAGTCGTTGGCAGGGCTCGGTGGAGCTGCTGCCTGGGTGGGCGAGCCATCTGGGGAGGATTCTGCCGGGTGACCCGCAAGACGGTACAAGTGCTCCTTGAGGCGCTGCGCCTGTTCGTGTGCCGCCATTGTTCAGCGCTGTGTGTGGTTGTGCTTTTTGGTAGATGAGCTGAAATTGCGGAAAAGCGTTCTCTTTTATTTGGTGGTAATTTCCACTGGCAGAAAAACGATTATCGCACTGAGAGGAAATAATGGGGTACTTTAAATTTTCAGTACTGGCCAGGCAGAAAAGAGGCGCTCCTGGTCCTGGAAGGCATCATTCATCTACAAAAGAACAATCTAAAAGCATCACAGTCATATATAATATCGAACTAAACAAAAAACTAGTATATCAAACACTCATTAAATAAGGATACAGCCCACCAATTTCGCTTTAAAAAATCATCATCATGGAAAAGGTGTCTGAAACTAAGTCAAAATAGACAGTAGATTCTTCACCAGTCGTTGTCGACACAGTCAAATCTACGCTTGCTGATAGTCTGGTGGATCATACGTTCTTCAATGGTATCCAGTCTCATTCCCAAATTGGACTCCCACTCTTCTAAATTGGAACCATAAGTGGACATGGTCGAGGTGGCGTTAGTTAGTAATGGAGGAACAACGACATTGGATGGCAATGGAACTCTGTTGAATGCACTCTGTGCTTGCTGTTGTTGGTCTTCTTGGACTTGATGGTGGTGTACTTGAGCTAGTAGGTTGTCAGGAGTCTGGTACCCATCACTGATTGCCTTTCTGATACGCATACCGATCGTTTCCAATTCATTCTGATACGGCGTGGATTGCAGTTGTGATTGTGGTTGTGTGAGCTGTCTTTTGACTGACATTTTGCGCGTTCGATCACTAAATTTTGTTGATTTACAGGTTGTTGAAGTGGGAAGAAAGTAGCGACTGATGTCAAAATTTTGTAGGTCGGTTTTTTTATTTTGATTTCCCAATCGGGAAATCACGTGAATCTGGCACAACCAGTAAAAAATAAGCTATAACTCAACAGATACGAAAAAAATAGTGGGACTTTATAATTCAAATGAACAGGTAACATTACTATAGTATGGAATTCAAGGAAGGTAGTTAAGTCCGTTTTTCGAATATTTTGCAAATCCTTACATTTTTGAATGAACTTTTTATTTATGAAAATCGAGCCTGTCGATTTTATGACTGACAATGAAGCATCACGTGACTGAATATATACTCATGATGCATTTTGGAGGGCATTATTGGTATTACTGAATTAATGAACTTACTAGCTCATACTAATTATTATAAAGAGTACGCCAGCGCCTTTTACTCGAGAAGGCCCCAATTTTGGGCGTTCTGTTATGGTATCGTTTTCCTCGCTTAAGGTTTACTCTGCCACCAGAATTCACACACGGCCCATCTCGTCTCGTTGTAAAAGACCTCGCCGAGATAACAACCAACAAACCACATCTGGCAATTTCCCCGATCCGGACTGCTGACGTAATTTCTCTTTATCGCTGACACTGTCACTTAACAAACAAATACCGTTAAGAACAACAATTAGCGATTTAGTTCAAGCAATATAAAAGAAAGTCGACGACCCACTTGGAATCCTTCCCTCTATGGAAGAATTGAAACCATTGAATTTTTCATTAATACCCAAAATGTCATTATCATCTCAACAGACCGTCGAATTAGAACAAGAATATTCTGCTCATAATTACCATCCATTGCCTGTTGTCTTTCACAAAGCATTAGGTGCCAAAGTATGGGATCCTGAAGGAAACGAATACTTAGATTTCCTATCTGCTTATTCTGCCGTCAACCAAGGTCATTGTCATCCAAAGATCATTGATGCCTTAACTGAACAAGCTAAAGTCTTAACTTTATCATCAAGAGCATTCTCAAGTGATAAATTCAGTGAATATGCCAAATATGTTTGTGAATTTTTCAACTATGAAATGGTTTTACCAATGAATACTGGTGCTGAAGCTGTTGAGACCGCTTTAAAATTAGCCAGAAGATGGGGTTATGCTAAGAAAAACATCCCTGTTGATGAAGCTATCATTCTTGCTGCTGAAGGTAATTTCCATGGTAGAACTTTAGGTGTTATTTCAATGTCTACTGATCCTGATGCAACCACTAAATTCGGTCCATTCTTGCCTAATGTTGGTCCTTCTATTCCAGGTACTACTAATGGCCCTATTAGATATGGTTTCATTGAAGATATCGAGGCTGCTTTGGAAAAATCCGGTGATAAAGTTGCTGCCATATTATTAGAACCAATTCAAGGTGAAGCCGGTATTGTTGTTCCACCAAAAGATTACATTTCCAAAATTCAAGCTCTTTGTAAAAAGCATAATGTTTTATTGATTTGTGATGAAATTCAAACAGGTATTGGTAGAACTGGTAAATTATTAGCCTATGAACATTTCACTGAACAAAAACCAGATATTGTTTTGTTAGGTAAAGCTATCAGTGGTGGTGTTTTACCAGTCTCTGCCGTTTTATCATCCAGGGAAATTATGTTGACTTTAGAAGCAGGTTCTCATGGTTCTACTTATGGTGGTAATCCATTAGCTTCAGCAGTTGCTATTGCTGCTTTAGATGTTGTCAAATCTGAACAATTAACTGAACGTGCTCAAAAATTAGGATCCCAATTGAAAGAAGATTTAGTCAAATTACAACAGGAATCAGATGGTATCATTTCAGAAGTCAGAGGGTTAGGTTTATTATTAGCCATTGTTATTGATCCAAAGAAAGCCAATGGTAGAACAGCATGGGATTTATGTTTATTGATGAAAAACAAGGGTGTCTTAGCCAAGCCAACTCATGATCATATTATTAGATTAGCACCACCTTTAGTTATTGAAGAAAGCGAATTACAAAGAGGTGTTGATGTAATCAAAGAAGCTTTAGCTGAATTACCAAACGCTCCTCATGTTGCTCATTAGAGTGATTTCTTGTATATTTACCCAACATTCATTAAAAAAAGTTACTTATCTTATTTCGTTTAATTATGTGTCAATTTGTAGGACTTGATTTCAAGGGAACGAGAATATTTCATAAAGTTAAACTGCACTCATTTAACCGATACGGTGTATCATGTGCGAGCTCACTCTCATATGTTGCAAGTCTATGGCTAAAAAGGGTAATATGTTGTAACACATGGAATGGGAAGTCAATTGTTGCCAGAGGTCCATTTACTGATGGTACATTTATTATTGTATAATTTGTCAGAGAGTGTGTGTATGCAGACGGTTGAAGGAACGTTCATATGGCAACCTTCCAGAAAAATCACATGCAGATCATGCAAACCACTTGATTTCCTTCCTTGACGCAATCCAAACAATAGGCAAGATTGGGGACGGAAATTAGGAGAGAACAGGAGAATATGTAGTAGTAGAACACACTTACTAGTAACTGTTCACACCAGCAACATCTGTCATCCGGCCCTCGCACTCGCCAAATACTTGAGACGCAGTAATAATATCGCCCGGTCAAAGACTCAAACAACACCTCGATGCTGCAACCGATTGACACTTCCTGAAATCCCTCCCAAGCACCCACTCAACATAGTGAGTGCACCAGGAGTTGGAACTGACAGATTTCGACTCAAAAAAACAGACCCATTTTCTCCAGAGATGGTTCCATAACTGAAGCCCTACAGTGTATCTATGAGGCAGGCTTACGTAACGTAGAAAGACGTCAAGGGGCGGATGGCTCTGGTGGTGGCAATGGCCGGGTGGAAGTAGCACCGTGGTGGACCGTGGACACCAGCAGTAGTGGCACAATTGAACGCCTTACTTCCAACTGACGCTTCCGCTAACTATGGAGGCAGAAGACCAGATCTGCCATTTTTCACGGGCGTGGCCATTCATGTTGCTCATCAGCAGGTGCGCACAAAGCAACTGCGACGAGGCCTCCCCTGAGCTCCAGCGGCTCCAATTGACGACCTGGCGCACCAGGGCCATCGCCAGCGTACTCTCCTGACACAATTGCGTCGAGCTGGCCTTTCAGTGGGCGTTTTTGACGCATTTTCGGGCCAGTGGTCAGGTGCTGGACAACCTGATGATCACTTACAAATGCACCACCTCATGACAACTTTTTTTTCCAGCACCGGATTAAAATTCCTGAAGGGTGTACGTATAAAAAGGACTCGTCATCCCTTATTTCATGCCTCCATTATATTTCCCTTTATAAAAATCATCAAGTTTTACTTAGTTAATTCAATCCAACAACAAACACACACAATTTCACAATGGCTATCAACATCGGTATTAATGGTTTCGGTCGTATTGGTCGTTTAGTCTTAAGAGTCGCTGCCGCAAGAAAAGACATCAACATTGTCGCCATCAATGATCCATTCATTGCTGCTGAATACGCTGCCTACATGTTCAAATACGATTCCACCCACGGTAGATTCGCTGGTGAAGTCTCATCTGACGGTACCAACTTAATCATTGACGGTAAAACCATCAAGGTTTTCCAAGAACGTGACCCAGCCAACATCCCATGGGGTAAAGAATCCGTTGAATACGTCATTGACTCCACCGGTGTCTTCACTACTTTAGAAGGTGCTCAAAAACATATTGACGCTGGTGCCAAAAAAGTTATCATCACTGCTCCATCCGCAGATGCTCCAATGTTCGTTATGGGTGTCAATGAAGACAAATACACTTCAGACTTGAACATTGTTTCCAATGCTTCTTGTACCACTAACTGTTTAGCTCCATTAGCTAAAGTCATCAACGACAACTTCGGTATTGAAGAAGGTTTAATGACCACTGTCCACTCCATCACTGCTACCCAAAAAACCGTTGATGGTCCATCCCACAAAGACTGGAGAGGTGGTAGAACCGCTTCTGGTAACATTATTCCATCTTCCACTGGTGCTGCTAAAGCCGTTGGTAAAGTTATCCCAGAATTGAACGGTAAATTAACCGGTTTATCATTAAGAGTTCCAACCACTGATGTTTCCGTTGTTGATTTAACTGTTAAATTAGTCAAAGAAGCTACCTACGATGAAATCAAAGCTGCCGTCAAAGAAGCTGCTGAAGGTAAATTAAGCGGTGTTTTAGGTTACACTGAAGATGCTGTTGTCTCCTCTGATTTCTTAACCGATTCAAGATCATCCATCTTCGATGCTTCTGCTGGTATCTGGTTATCTCCAAAATTCGTCAAATTGATCTCATGGTACGATAACGAATACGGTTACTCCACTAGAGTCGTTGACTTATTGGAATTCGTTGCCGCTAAAAACTAACTAGCTTCACGATTATAGTTGATTTATAATTGAATAAATATTTATGAGATATTGCACTGTTGTAGATATGATATGCACTTAACTTTTTCAATTGTGGCTGCCTGGTTCTCCCGGGGCATCATTGAGGAACACAACTTCAACTTCAACTTCAACTGCATCAGCTGCTTCAACAGTCACGTGGTTGTGTACTAGAAGCGCTGTGCTTTTGCACGTGTGGCTTTTGCAGCACCGATTACCGCATTGGGACGAAATTACGTAACGCGGCGAAGTGTTACGATAAGAAAAGACTGCATCGATGATGAAATCAAAGAAGGAACGAAAAGTTTTTGGTTTCAGTCATCATCTCATTCTTAGTATTTTCACAGGAAAGGTTTTGGCAATCTATTTAACCACTCTTACTTGTTCCCTTTACTTGTTTTTGATATTCGATACTTTCCATTAACAAAATCGTGTATTTTTGTGTCTGATTCTTCACCAAGTAGACACATTTTTATTCACTCAAAGAGTTTTCAAGTTTGAGCAGCAACTTTTTTTGAAAGTTTTCAACACCTCCACCAAACCATAAAAAGGACGCTTCCGTTTGATGGCCCAGTTATCATTCTCCCAGGTCTCCTTCCTCACCTTCGAGGCCGTTGTTCAAGTCATCATCGTCTGTTTGGCTGGTTTCTACGCTGCAAAGACTGGTCTGTTAACCAAACAAGCACAAAAGAATGTTTCCATTCTAAACGTTGATATCTTCACTCCAGCATTGGTGTTCTCCAAATTGGCACCATCTTTATCCCTTCAAAAGTTAATTGAAATCATCGCTATACCCATCTTTTATGCTGTTTCCACTGGTATTTCATATTTAGTTTCCGTCGTTGTGGCGAAATATCTGGGTTTGGATGAATATGAATCAAATTTTGTCACTGCTATGAGTGTCTTTGGTAATTCAAACTCATTACCTGTCTCATTGACCATGACTTTGGCTTATACTTTGCCAAATTTGGATTGGGAAGATATTGAAGATGATGATCCATCACAGATTGCTGCTAGAGGTATGTTATATTTATTGATTTTCCAACAAATTGGTCAAGTCTTGAGATGGAGTTGGGGTTATAATTCTCTATTGAAACGCAGGCCAAAGGTAGTTGAGAACGAAAATAGACCATTATCTGGTGATGCTGAACAAAACTATGGTACTGGTAATTTATTGACTGTTGGAAATAATGGGTTCTCATCTGCTACTTTGACTAACATTGATAATGATGATAACAATACTGAACATCATGCACCAAGCTCGGTCAAATCGCCATCTTCTGTTACTGATAGATTACTTGGTGAACATGCTGATGGATCAATTGAATCTTATGAATCAATCCAATCAATTTTAAAAGATAATGTCTTCGTGGGGTTTGCTAAAAAGTTCATAAATGCAATGAACCCTCCGTTATGGGCCATGTTAGCCTCTGTTATTGTTGCTTCTGTCCGTCCGTTACATGATGCATTTTTTGTGAATAATGGTTTTATTCAAAACACTGTCGGTGAAGCTATTCGTCAATTAGGTTCTGTTTCTATTCCGTTGATTTTGATCGTCTTAGGTTCCAATTTATACCCATCTCATGAAACACCACCACCATCTCAACATTATAAGAGAATTGTTTTTGGTTCATTGATTTCCAGAATGATTATTCCTCCAATTATCTTATTACCATTGCTTGCATTTCTCGTTAAGAATTTTAGAATTTCTATTCTTGATGATCCAATCTTCTTAGTTGTTAGTTTCATCTTGACTATTTCTCCACCTGCTATTCAATTATCACAAATTTGTCAATTGAATGAATTATTTGAAATGGAGATGGCTGGTGTTTTATTCTGGGGTTATGTTGTCTTGACATTACCAACTACTATTTTTGTGGTTGCTGCCAGTTTACAAGTGTTGAAGTGGGGTGAATCATCAGCTTGAGTTATATGATTCCAGTCAGCAATTTGCATTATTCATGAGTTTTCTATGCTTTGTTCACAAGTTATAGTATACTCTCCTTTATTTTTTGTCTAGACGTGAGAATGAGTGATTATTTCAGTTTATTTGTTCTTGTTGGGTTTATATACAAATTATACAGTTCATTCCCTATTAATCAATTCAGTTTTTACCATCTGTTTCGCATTATTGCTTTGAAGTTTGTAGCTGTTCTACCTTTGGGTTTAATATGGATGGAACATTCGGATTTTGTTCACTTGCAGGAATATCTTTCATTCCATGCTCAATTACGGACTTAATTATCATCCATTCAACATCATTGACTTATACACTGCAGGGTTCACATCCGTTAGCGGTGCTACACGTTTGTATGTAAAGTGCCTTTCACTTCAAATTTCAAAGGGTGTTCATAAAGAGTTTTGACTCAGAACCCGAAGTTGAACACTCAGAACAGGACTCAAGTTACAACAGATCATAATCGAGATATAGTCCCATTCTGAATCTGAGTACATTGGTAGTCCAGTTGTGAGTAACCGACGGACAACTACAAACAATAATAATCGAAATGTATCATAAAACTATTTACAAGAAATGAATCGCATCAAAAAAAAAACTAGGTAAAATACAAAATGCATTAGCTTCTCTAATATCAAATCGTCACTCATGATGATGCCTTTTGCTTCTCTGCGACTTCTTTGAATAATTTATCATAAATTTGAACATAATTATCAACAAAAGTAACATCAAATCCTTCTTTCAGATTATCTTGTAAAACTTCATAATCACCTTCATTATCCTTTGGCAAGAATAAATTTGTGACACCATTTCTCTTTGCTGCGATCAACTTCTCTTTCAAACCACCAATTCTTAACACTTTACCAGTCAATGTGATTTCACCAGTCATGGCAATAGATGGTAATGGAACATTCAAGGCCAATGAAACCAAACCAGTGGTAATCGTGATACCTGCAGAAGGACCATCTTTAGGAACAGCACCTTCAGGACAATGTAAATTGATGTTATGTTTCTTAAAGAAATCATTTCCAACATATTGTTTAGCGACTGAAAATGCAATTCTTGTGCTTTCTTTCATAACATCACCTAATTGACCAGTAACTGCCAATTTACCACCATTTGGTTGATTATTTTCACCAACGGCTTCTTCTGCTGTGGCTTCGATATACATTGAAGTACCACCTAATGAAGTCCATGCAAGACCCATAATGACACCTGGCGGTGTGACTTCATATAACCTATCTGTAGTGTAGATTGGAGGTCCAACAAAGTCTTTTAAATTAGATGGTGTGATCTCCAGAGAGAAATCAGATGGAATTTCAAATTTCTTAACTTCCGCTTCTTCTTCAATAACAGTTTCTTTGGTTTCTAATGGTTTGTTGTGTTCCAGGTTTGGAACAACTTTTTCATCAGATTTGTCAGTTTTGACTTCTTTTGATTCCTCTTGTTTTGGCTCTTCTTTGACAGCTTCTGTTGATTCTTGAACTTCTTCTGGTTTGGCTTCTCCTTTCACTTCCTTTTTTGGTTTCTCAGCTTTAACCTTTACTTGCTGGGTAGCAACTTGAGTCACAACTTTGAAAGCAGCTTTTCTAAAGACTTTCTCAATCAATTGCTTTAATCTTCTGACACCATTTTCTTTAGCATAATGCTTAACAATGTTTTCAACACCTTCAGTGGATAAAGTGACATTCGCATCACCTAAACCTGATGATTTCTTGGCTAATGGAACCAAATAGTTTTCAGCAATCTTAACTTTTTCTTCCGCAACATAACCTGGTAATTCAATAATTTCCATACGGTCTAATAATGGTCTAGGTATAGTGTCTAAAGTGTTAGCAGTACAAACAAACAAAACCTTTGATAAATCAACAGGAATATCCAAATATTGATCCAAGAATTCATTGTTTTGTTCAGGATCTAACAACTCTAATAATGCGGCAGATGGATCACCTTGAGAACCACCATGTGTAACTTTATCAATTTCATCAATCAAGATCAATGGATTGAAACTTTCTGTCTTCTTTAATGCTTGAATAATACGACCTGGCAAGGCCCCAATATAAGTCCTTCTATGACCTTTGATTTCTGAAACATCAGCAATACCACCGACTGAGAATCTGAAGAAGTTTCTATTTAATGCTCTAGCAATCGATTTACCAATGGATGTCTTACCGACACCAGGAGGACCAACAAAACAAATGATCTTACCATCAACGGCACCTAATAAGTTACCAACAGCAATGAATTCTAAGATACGATCCTTGATATCTGATAAACCGTAATGATCTTCATCTAAGATTTTCTTTGAGTTGGCAATATCAAAAGTTTCTTTGGTGTATTTGCCCCATGGCAATTGAGTTAACCAATCTAAGTAATTTCTAGTGACACTGAATTCAGACATTGCAGTTTCCAAAGTTTGTAATTTACTTATTTCTTCATCATAAACTTTTTGAACAGCAGGTGGTAATTTCAAATTCTCCAACCTTTCATTAAACTTATCAATCAGTTTTTGACGACCATCATCAATGCCCAATTCTTTCTTGATACCTTTCAACTGTTCCATCAAATAATATTCACGTTGTCTCTTTTGGATCTTACTTTCAACATCTTTGGAGATCTTACTTTGTAATTCAGCAGTCATGACTTCTTTCTTCAACACAATCAATGCTTTCTCTAATCTTTCCTCGATACTTAATGAGTTTAAAACATCTTGTAATTCTTGCGGTTCACCAGCGCAAACAGCAGCACAGAAATCAGCTAATTTAGATGGTTCCTCAAAGATATTGGAACTTGTTTGTAAAGTGGAACTGAATGTGGCAATTTGTTCTCTAAACATGGAGTTGATTTGTGACACTTCCTTGAAAACCTTCAAGATTTCTGATGTCAATGCGTTAATAACTGGTGAATTTCTATCAAATGATTCATCTTCAAGCTTAGTGATGTTGGCCCTACTGATCTGATATTTCTTCAAGAATCCAGTTGGGTTGTAGTCATTTTCTTCCTCTAGTTTCTTTAGAACACGCTCATCTTTCTCATCTTGAATAGTTTCAATCGATAAATCTTTGCCTTCACTAACCAATTCTTGTTCAACTTCAGTTTCTAACAACTTGACAGATTCTGCTTCACTCTTCTGGATTTCTTCCTCGGTATTTGGTGGTAATAATTCATCAATTCTAACTCTTCCATGTGGATAAGCAATGATTGTCATTGTTTCGGCACCGGTTGTTTCATCTTTTGAAATAAAACTTGATGTGATTTGGGCGAAAACACCCACTTCATGAACTTCATCTGAAGAAGTGATAACATCACCATCAGCATTATCATCCTTGAACAAAAAGATACCAATGTATGGTTTCATCTTATCGTATAATTCATTGATAGCCTTGATGACATGAGGATCAGTGATTGCAACTGGTCTATGAAAACCAGGGAATAAAGGACGACGTGACATAGGCAAAGCTAATACTTGTGGATAGAATTCTGGACTTGGAATCTCATTCTTCTTGACTGGATCATCTGGGCTCCCATCATCATCTCCAGCGTTATCACTGTTATTTTTTCCCAATGCTGAACTCTCTGCAATTTTGGCGATCTTCTCAGAATTGGAGATGTTGTCTTTTCTTCTTCTTCCTCTAGTTGGTGATTTTGGTTTGTCATCCTTCTTTGGAACGGATTCATCCTTGTCCTCAGGTTTATCATCATCCTTCTTCTTGTCAGACTTCGTGGAGTCGTCTTTCAATACCAAGGAAGGGCTTCCCAAGCCGTTGATTTGTTCCAACAACTCATGCATTGATAAGGAGGCATCCAGCGAGGTGTCTCTGGCCGGCAATTGATGGGCATATGTGATGCTGTGTTTGTTTTCCAGTGGGACATAGGAAGCGAGTCTGACTGATCTGACGACGGCCCTGCTGATGTGGCAGCGGCTCAGCCTGGCCGACACCAAACTCTGTGCACATTTTCTAGAGGAAAGCATTTTCTGTTCCCTTGCTGGTTATCCAAGGTGGTAGGATCTGGCAAAAGAGCGAAATTGGTTTCAGAAATTTAAGCTACTGTTATTGTTTCACGATCCCCATCAAAAAGTGGCAATTTTTGGGTTTCGAAACAGCTTCGCGAATTCGGAATTCGAATCTCGAAACTGTCAAAATTAGGTAATCACAGTACCCTTGAAATTCTGCCATTTTATACGGCAAAACAAGGAACACATACCTGTCATTATAAATCAAAAAGTAGTAAAATATACTATACATAACTATAAATAGAAGAAAGCGATCATAACAGGAACAACAATGGAGCTGCTAATGCAAGGCCAAAGAAAGCACTTTTTTGGTTCGCAGCACCTTCGAAAACTAAAATACCAAAGACCTCAGAACTTGATGATGAAGCAGATTCTGAAACTTCACCAGTAGCGGTAGAACTCCGTAGTGTTGTGAAACTTGTGAGTTCAACAGATGTGAGATCTTGTTTTGAAATGATGCCACTTGGATTTGATTTCTTTGTTTCTGTTGTAGTGGTTGCTTCAACTGCGGTTTCAACTGGTGGATGGGTCTTCGAAGTAGTGGTTTCACCAGAGGTCTCAACAACTGATTTCGATTTTAAAATAGTAGTTGGTGTTGAAGTAATTATCGTGGTTTCCTTACCGATTGGAGCGACTGTGACTTCCGTACCATGAACATCAAGTGGTTGAGCAGATGGAACAGTGAAGTGTTTAATGGTTGTCTTTTCAGTTGAGGTTTCTTCTGACAATGGACAGTAGGTAGTGTAAACAGTTTCAGCATTCTGGACAGTAATAGTGACAACAGTAACTAATGCAACACTTGAAGATTCAACACATTTGTTTTCTGAACAAGAAGTGATTGTGACAACAGTGGTATCTTCGGTAACGTGTGCAGTTGAAGTGCTCTCTTGAGTTTTTGATTCTGAGGCGACAGAGGATGAAACAAAACCTGAAGTAGATTCTGATGATATAACTGCGATTGGTTCTGAAGAAGTAGATGATGAGACAACAGTTTCTAGAGCAGAACTTGAAGAGGACAATGAAATACCTGAAGATGAAACAGCTTCTTCTGATGAAGTAGTAGCTGATTCGAATTCTGAAGAAGAAGAACCATTCAAGTAAATAGTATCACTCAATTCAAAGGTTTGGGTAGCTCTCTTAACGACTCTCTTGTTATCTGGAGTGGTAATAACAATCTCAATATCAATACTGAATGAATCACCACCGAAATAACGACCACCAAAGAATGCCTTGAATCCATCTTCACTATACTCATCAGAGCTGAAAGTGGCAATGTGTAATAATGTGGAGTTGACTGGATATGTATGATCATCAACAGTGTATCTAACTGAAGCGAATAAGAAATTTGAATCAGATTCAGCAGATAATTCAATAGATGTCCATGGACCAAGTTCACTTGGGACGTTGACTTCCCATTGTGGATTACCACCTGATAAGGAACCGGTAATGGCTGGTGTGAGCGCGGAGGATGGAACAGAACTTGATGATGATGAAGTATCTGATGACTCTGAGAATGATGAAGCAACAATGGATGATGAAGGTTTAACAGAAGATTCTGATAAAACTGATTCTGTCTCTGATGAGGTAACAGATGATTTTGAATCAGAGACAGATTCGGATGAGACGATGGAAGACGTAGAAGATTCCAGAAATGATGATGAAGATGAATCATCCGAAGAATAATGAGCAATAGTGAACACTGGTGACAAGAACAATTGCCAATCATCATTGTTTGATCTATCACCGAACATCTTCAAAGCTCTAGATAAAACTCTGTATTCACCAGATGGAATGGAAGTACCATTGGCTAAACCTTGGAAACCAAATTGAAGTAATGAACTATATCTTGGAATGAATTCGTATGGGAAAGCAAGTGAACTACCATCCGTTTCAGTCTGGGAGAGAACAGAACCAACAAACCCATTCTGACCTGCAACCGGAGGGAAATTATAATCAGAAATTTCATAATGAGCATCAACAATATCAAATGAAGCAATTTCACTACCATATCTGAAATTGAACATAATAGCCGGTGAATCATTCAAAGTTGGATCATACGTTTTGTTATTGGATTTGTCTTCCAAGTCATAGAAGCCAACACCAGTTGGATCATAACCGACGACTAAGACGCCATCTTGGAATGTGGTCCATTCCTTGGTATCATCTTCAACACCCATGTATGGAACAGCTACAGATTCACCGTTATCCCCATAGAACCAAATCTTACCTGAATAAACTGGAGCAACATCAGATTTAGCATCAGCTGGTATCTCAATGTGGACTTGAATAGTAGCTTGTGCACCAGGACCTAAAGTGATTGAAGAGTCAGATAGTTGAACTTCGGCGACGGAGTGATCATTGACTGGTGGGAAATAAGAATTGGCTAACCAATATTTAGTAGATCTAGTGTCAATGGTAATACCTGGAGCATGCTTGATGTCATATGTGACAGATTCTGAGTTGTCATTGGCGATAGTAATCTCAAAGTCTTCAACTCTGTTAACAGTATCATTCAATTCTAAGTATGGAGTGGAGATAATCTTAGTGGATTGATCAAACATTTTAACAGCATCAACCATACCAGTACCTTGCTGAATAGCTGGAGAATAGGCAGTTTCATTCAATGAAGAGTAGTCGTTCAAGAAGATATCTCTAGAGTATTCGTAAAGTAACAAATCTTTGGAGCTTGTCATCAATTTGCTTCTTAATTCAGCTGGTGTGGTGTCTTTATGGTGGGACAAATATAATGCAGAAACACCAGCAACATAAGGACAAGCAAAGGAAGTACCGGAACCAATGGAATAGGCACCATGCAAACCACAACCATAGACAGAACCACCCGGAGCAGCCAATGATGGGTAAAAGTCATTTTCAAAAGTAGGACCCCAAGAACTCATTTGAGTCATTTCACCAGCGTTGATGTTTGTATTTTTTAAAGCATCAATACCAAAGTCTCTACTGATAGTGATTGAAATGTTATGACCAGCAGCAGATTGTTCAATAGTCCATTGTGCGAATTCATATGGGATTTGACCAACGTTGGTTAAGGCTGCGCCATCTGCCTTTGGAATTTCAAAATAACTTAAGGAATCAGTGGGAATGGCAGGGTAAACTAATGCAGTTTTCCATTTCAAGTTATTCAACGCTCTGTATAAGGAACTGTCATAACAAGAGCCCTTTTGACCAATAAGTAAGTTTTGATCATCAGAGGCAGACTCTCTCATAGCACAGATAGTAGAGTCTAAAATACGAGCATTGAAGGTACCTTCTAGTGTGAAATGACCACCTTTGTTACCAACATATCCGAAATCCATTGTTTCACCACTAGTTGATTTAGCAGTGGCTTTGAACCCTAATAGTTGAGTAGCTTCAGTAGAACCAACAACAATGACATCTTTACCAGCAGCACCACTCGAGGCGTAGAATGGACCATTAGTACCACCATTACCAGCAGCAAAAATCACAGGGATATCTTGAGCAATTCTATCAGCGACTAAGGATAATGGGATGGTGTTATAACCACGATTAGCACCCAAAGACAATGAAATAACATCAGGTTTATTTTGATGAGCTCTAATCATGGCAGCAATAATGATATCATCAGAAGTGATTTCTGAACAACCAAACACTTTATACATTTGAATCTTAGCATCTGGAGCAACACCTAATAATTCAGCAGAGTTACCAACAATCAAGGAAGTCACAAATGTACCATGACCTGCACAATCCATTGGATCATCAGTTGGATTGGTGGAATCCTCACTGAAATCATAACCTCCAGTGATTGGGTAGTTTGGACCAATACCACCACCTAACGCAGGATGTGTGTAGTCAACACCTGTGTCGATTAGTGCAATAGTGATACCTTCACCTGTGATTTTTCTCTTATGGAGTTCTTCAACACCAGTGATGGCATGTGGGTTCCAGGAAGGAGCAGAAGCTTCTTTCATATTATCATCCAATGCAACATAAGATGCCTGCCATGCGTTCTTGATACCGTATAGGTTCTTCAACTCACTAGCGGTTGTGGAATTGTCTTGACGTAAAGTAATTGAAGCACCTTGGAACACATCAGAGTCAAACTGATCATTGAAATCAACATCAATACCAGATGACGAAAGTGCCGTGGTGACTGAACTTAGTAGTTCTCTCTTAGATAATGCAAAAGAGTGGTCATATTCGATGATGAAACGACCGGGTACTCTATTTGAAGCGAACGGTTTAGCATTTGCAGCATCTTCGATGGTCCAACCGAACGAAGAAGTGATTGTGGTAACCAATAACCAGGCCAATGCAGTTGGTTTTGGTATCATAGCAGTAATAAAATGAGTGAATGGATACGAACAACCAACGTATAAAGAATGAATGGACGGTCGGTTTGGCGGGAGTTGATGAATCTAACAGAATAATCAAATCATGAGCGGATCGGAAGCCTTTTTTATAACCAGGAGTCCAAGTTCCAACAGCTGCCTCAATCTCTGGACCCACCAGCACACAATGCGTTCCCACGGCAGTAAACAAGAAACTCACTGTATCAACCCTAGACGAGGGTTTGGGCTCTGCATAATAGATCAACAATACCAACGATCAACAGGAAGACCCTTCAACCGACACACATCGCACCAATCGGTTTCAGAGCACCAGAGACTGTCCAAAGAGGATCCTAGAGGTGGTCAAGACTCAGCACCATTCGCAGCATCTCCCTTCTTTGTACTTTCTCATATGCGGTTCGGGCGTTCTTTGTTTAGCACTACTAATCCTTGCAAAATAGGAATGTGCATAATGAAGATCGCGGATTTCTTCAAACGGTGAACACAGTGAGTAATTTATAGGCACGGGAAGGTTGCTTATCGTGAGCATCCGAACCAAGCTGCACCAGGTGGAGACTTGCCCTTTCTGTCGTAAAAGGAAGTACTGAAAGACTTGTTTGATCGGTTCAAACTTCAGAAGTACAAGACAGCATACAAAACGACTTCCTAAAACATAATAAATAACTTACATACACTTATATTACACACGTTAGACATCTTTTGAAAACGTAACTTCGTTGACCGTACATCTCTATACCCTTGTATTTTGCCAGTTACTAGAACTGTTCGGTATAGTCGTAAAGAACACCGTTCTGATCATCTTCTCTCTTGACATTGTCTTGATAGAGTTGATTTCCATTAAGGTTTTCTTGTTGATGATGAGGAATCTGTCGTTGATCATGCTCTGAAGAGGCATGCGATTGATGTTCCGAGTCGGACTGTTGTTCTTGATCAAGATGATTCTTTGATTCATCTTTACCGCTCAAGTCTAACATACCATCTTCGTCCATCGAATGCATCAGGTCATTAGGAATATCATGATTCATATCAATTTCTTCATCCTCGTTGAACGGTAGATTCGTCATTTCTCTCTGCAACTGTTGTTCTTGATCATAAAGCATAACTTCTTGTCTGGTTGGTTTAGATCTTTTTGACTCTTTACGTTCTTGTTTCAAAACCTGTTGTTCTCTGTATTTCGCAAGATAAATCTTCAACACTTCACCATAGTTCTCAAACCCTAAACTCGACATAGCAAACAATATGTCTTCACCATTTATAGTCTTTCTCTTCTCACTTAGACATTTATCACTGGCTTCACTCGTTATGAACGATATGAATTCGGAAACACATTCTTGCATACACTCTTTTGCATCCTTAGAAACTTTAGCTGTGGTAGGGAGTGTGTTCTTCATGAGCCTCGCGACATTGGCAATAGGAAGCCATCTATCCTGTTCCCGCAGTTCTATTTCATGATGTTGTTTTTCCGTCAGTTGAGACGCTGCTGATGGATCCATTAAATATAGTTCACTGGTTCAATAACAATAACAAAACAATGGTGAATAGGCACAACAAAAACCGGATTTCTTTATAAATAACCAGGTGCCTGTTTTCTCTATGTATATACGACCTTCTGCACCGACAGGTTGCTCTCCGAGTGAGTTCAAACCACTAAAATGGACTTTGTTTTGAGGTCAATGCACAGTTTTCGTTTGTTATTTGCTTATGTTTTCGACCACTCCGATTCGATATTTTTTCGCCGACGAGCACTTCCCACTGAAAATTGGCGAAATGAGAAACTGGGGATTACCGGATATGGCGAAATTGACGCAAAACGCGTCGTATTCGCGAAAATGACGATTAATTGGGAAAATCTTCGCGTTTTGCGAAAAACTGTAGCATAACAAAATCGATATTGACGTTTCGATTGATTGACACTTTAAAGCTGCTTTAGTCTCTGAGTCTAAGTACACACGGCCTTAATTAAACCACACAATGCCACCAAAAGGCTGGAGAAAGAACGCAGAAGGTGCATATCCTGCCTCATCCAAAGAAAGAGACTCGATCTCAATCGATGATATCCTTTTCCCCAAAGCGACGGTGAATCGTTTAGCAAGAGCCATAATACCTGATGGTGGGATCATCTCAAAAGACAGTTCCACCGCAGTGCAAAGAAGCGCAACTGTGTTTGTGAATTATCTGCTGGTGCAGTAAGTACTTGATTTAAGGAGAGCTCTTATGATTTTCTGCTTAGGTGTGAAATGTCACGGAGTACTAACAATCATGATTCAGGGCTAGACAGAACGCAAAGAAGTACGATAGAAAGACAATTAGTCCACAGGACGTGCTTGCAGCATTGGAGGCTGCTGAATTCTCATCATTCATTCCATCCGTTCAGCAAGAATTAGATATTTACCAAGCCCATAAAGACGCGTTGAAACAAAGAAAAAAAGAAGAAAAGGAAAAAGCTGCTGCTGCCAACAAAGAGTCAGAAACCACAGTAGAGACACAACAGGCAGAGAAGTCCCAAGACACAGTTGATGACGTTGAAAAAGTTGAAGTCGATGAAAGTACGAAGAAAGTTACCGATGATGGTCCCGAGGCTAAAAAGGCCAAAACTAGAGAAGATACAGTCAGCGAAACAGAGAGTTAGGTGATCGGTGCGACCAGGTGAACTTGAGGATATTGATTTATAGAATTCCAAAGGATCCCAAAATGTACAACAGATGAACAGGAACTTTGGAGTGTAGTATTATTCTCACATTGTGGTGTTTCAGATGCCTCTCCGCTAATATACTTGCTGTTTCCTTCAAAATGACGGAAAAGACCCTCAAAACATGGAGAAGCTGAAAAGAGTATTTAAGGCCATGGCATTCCTTTCTTCGTGAGAAGCTTGACATGTATCTTCTCCACAGTTAGTTGCATTACTACCGATGACGATATCCCTTCCCATAGAACTATTCCCAAAGATCCTGTTTCAAGTCAATGATAATGAATTCTTGAATAAGTTGTATCTGATACCAGATTTGCACCGATTTATAGTTGCACATGTCATACTTCATAGAAACCACAAAACACAGTCATTCAGATACGAAATCAGGATGACCGAGCAACAAAGGCATTCAGTTGATGAAGACAAGGAAGATCCTCAAGATTGTTGCTCTAATATCCCATGCTATGGAAGAGAAGAGTTTTGTGACGAATCTGATGATTCAGACTTTTCAGATGAAGAATACGATGATGAACATGCTACTGATAGCCATAAGAGATTAAAACTACAAGATGTGGGTACTGAACCCGATATATGGTCTTCTTTTGATGATTTCGGTGATGATGATCTTGACACATTTTTAATGCCATTGTTGAAATCATATCCGATTCTCACATTTCATGTCAAGGACTGGATCAGGCTTAATGATGACAACAACCGACATGATTGGTTTGACGATAAGCTAGCGAGTCTGCTCAAATATGTTTCTCTGAAGTCACCAAATGCAAGATTCAGGATTTCTGTGAATGGGGTCTACAGATACTTTCACACAAGGTCGGATACCTTCTACAATAAGATCGTACCAGATATGGTAACAAAATGGATCAAGTCTGGGAGATATCTAGGTATTGACTTCCCACATTTTGAAAAGTGTGTTGATAGTTATCCATTAACAATTAATAAGGCTCAATCATTTAACTTATTCAATATTGAAGTTAATTTCGTCGTGTCCGTGATCGGTAATGCAGACCACTCAAAGTTCATGTTTTATTTGCCTTCGCTAGTTGAACTAAGACAAGACTTGATGAGTTCTGACTTTCATTCAATACCGGGTACCAGGTTTGTTACTCCAGCTTTGAAACATTTGGTGTTGAATATTGATAAAAGTTTGAAAGGGGAATCTGTGGATGGGTTCTTCGAGAGTTTCAGAGAGACAAACAATGTGGAGACAATTATAATTGTGTCGTCACACATGAGTCACAGGAAACTTTATGGTCTTAAGAAAATGAAGTTTCAATTTGTGAAGTTTTTAAAGCAGTTTACTAATTTAAGAGAGTTCACTTCTAGGGTGTCAAGACTGACTTATGAGTTTGATAATGATGGTGAAACATACGTCAGTGGCTTAAAAAGTCTATTCATATCATCTTCTGATTTCATTCCAAATATCAAAAATGTGTCGTTCCCAGAAATAAAACGTTGTGAGTTGAAGGAACTAGTGGCATTTGGATCATTGGACTTCCTGAAAGATTCGAAGAAACTGGAAGAGTTAGAGTTGATTGATTGTGAGATGTTGACACTTATTAGTGATTATCAATGGCCTAAATTGAGATATTTGAAGATCAAGAACTTTACTAATGCATATAGCTCAACAGTTATGCAAAATCTTGAGTTGAATAACCTTGACAAGTTATTTTTAGAAATCAAATCAAATTCCATCAAGTTCAGAAATGTCAGTATGCCAAATCTGAAAGCACTTCATTATGATTGTGTGGAGAACAATGTCAAAAATTATCTAGATGAAAATTTCCAAAACCTTGAGAAGTTGAAAGATATTATCAATATAAGTGACGAGAACCCGTTAAGAAGTCTGAGTATTAGACTACAAGACGGATTATGCATGTTATTATTAAGTTTGCAATTAAAGAACTTCACACAACTAAGACATTTGGAATTCCTCTCTTATCATCAACTATCCCACTCAAATGAATCAACTATAAAAAGGATGATCATGAATAACATATCAAATTTACAAAATCATAACATCAGATTCTCAAAAATCAAAACTGATACTTGTATCAGAAAGTACTAGTTTGTTGAATGAATGGAGTAGATTTTATGACTTTACCTAAGTAACGCGTATATGATGAATAAAGCAATGATGGCACCAACTCCCAAAAACATCCAGAATTTGACATTCTGCCACCACGCTTTTCTCTTTGCCTTGACACTGTTCATTCTGAACGTGTTTGACATGTTATTGATCCTGTCAGTCTTATTTACCAATAGATTGATTCTCTCATTTCTCTCAAGAACTTGTTCAATATTATCATTCATGATGTTTCTCACCTGTGATAAATCTTTATTTATACCTTGGATGTTATTACTCTGAAACTGCAATTCATTAAACTTGATGATTTGGTTGAATTTGATCTTAAATTCAATGCCGCCGTTGCTTGTATCATTATAGATCTTGTACTCTTCTAA
This sequence comes from Komagataea pratensis, assembly GCA_003707865.2. Classification (NCBI taxonomy): domain Eukaryota; kingdom Fungi; phylum Ascomycota; class Saccharomycetes; order Phaffomycetales; family Wickerhamomycetaceae; genus Komagataea; species Komagataea pratensis. Next base: position 266,961 of record PPMA02000015.1, read on the forward strand.
GATATTCTCCAAGACGGTAATAGGTAGCGATTTTGGTAATTCTGGTGAGAAACAACTCAGGACGATGACAATGTCATTGGATGGAAGGATATATTTGATGAAGTAGAGTAGCAAATCAGTCAGGTTTGCTGTCTGAATTGGGACAGTGCCATACTGTGATTTGGATGAGTTGATGTCACTCATCTGGTTGGCTATGATCTCTGAGATATCATTCAATTTATGTCTGTTAACCAACTGCTGGTTCTCCAATGAATATAAAGTGGTGGAGTTCAAAGTGAGTGTTGTGAAGATTACTGAGGTGAAGTTAGTAGCTGAGGGTGAGCATCAGTGTGAATTCAGTACTTACGACTGTTTCCCAGTGCGGATTCGGGCTCAGACATAGCTTCTTTTGTTGTTGTGAGTATGGACTTTGGTGGTTGAGGCTGAAGTTTTGTTGGAATTTTATCGTTTTTCGAGGTCTCACTAATTGACACATTTTTATCAGCTCCCATCAAAGGTTCTGAAATAGTGGTTCGGAGAGGATTTCTCTGATAAAAATGTCGCTACTTTCATAGAGAATCGAGATGTAGCAACCAGTTGGGACAACTCTACAGGAACTGGTCCAATCATAAAAGAATTCGTTATATATTAAAAGAGATCTGTTCATCTCTATGGAAGTTGAAAGGGGGGGAGATTCACACACATTTTGATAAAATTTCCTTAATCATCTCTTTGGGAAGCCAAAATACGTAGGATGTTCAAGAACAAGTTGATGATGTCCAAGTATAAACTGATGGCAGCTGGGACTTCTTCTTCAATATTGAATTTACGCATAATTAATTGGGTATCAACTAAGATATAACCACTAAAGACAATAGCACCAATAGAACTGTAGACCAATTCAGCAGTGTTTGATGGAGTAAAGAAGAACCAAACAAAACCAACACCAATAAGAGCAAATAAAGCACTGTTTAAGACACCAACCCAGGAAGTGAAATCATACTTGGATTGGAAGGCGAATGCAGTCAAACCAATAAACACTATCAAAGTAATGGCCATGGCTTCAAGAACAATCTGGGTGTCATATAAACAAGTGGCAACACCAATCATATAACCTTCAAATAAGGTGAAACCACCAAGAAGTATCAAATTAACTGGATATTTTCTAGATTGAACATAAGCTCCAATTAGGAACCCGATTGATCCAACAACACTAACAAAGAACAACCAAATGTTGGTCAATGCAAATTCTTTAACTGTATCATTGACGTTGATTAAGGCACCAATGGCAGTGGTCACCAACAACTGTGCGAATAATAAAGTATAGACTTTACGAATGAACCCTTGTCTGATACTCAATTCACAGCCAGACACAATTGTGTCATATTTGAAATCATCTTCCACAGAATCGCCAAAAATACCTGCGTTTTGATGTGGCTGAGGAGCGGCATTGTCTGAGTACGCTGGAGGGTTTTGAACTGGCTGATAACTCATCTTTTTATGGTTAATTAAGCAAATAGGATTGACTTTAATAGAAAGAACAAGAAAGAGAACAAGTTTACAATAAACTAGCAAATCTCAATAAAGTAAAATTCGCGAAGTTCAGACCGGCCAGTGACTCCTAACCTTTTCGAGGACTCCTGCTAAAAATCTGACGGCGATAATGGCGATTTGGTCGCTCAAAAAAGTAATATTCGCGTATGCATAGAAATGTGTCAAACCTGCAAGTTGAATTCTTCGCTAACAACAATGCCAAAAATTATACCAATAAGTAGAGCTAAAAGAGGTTCGGTATGTGGTTCAACCACACAAGCCGGTTTTGAGTGGAATTCAATCATGCTCATTGCGTGATTGGGTGAGGCGCGGAGTTTGCGGATGCAAGTATGAGGAATTTGTTGATAACACTGGTGCGGTTGCTAAATCGAGACTCCACAGATCGGATACCTGCAAAAAATCATATAAAGGTCTATGATTCCAGTTCGACATCAATTCAATGGTTGGATCCATCACAATTAAAAAAGAACAAAGAATCATAACTACAATGGCTCCATTAAACGTCTCATTAAAAGGTAAAACTGCTATCGTTACTGGTGGTACCAAAAACTTGGGTGCTGAAACTCTCAGAGAATTGGCTAGATTAGGTGCTAACATTGTCGTCTCCTATCATTCATCAACTGAGAAATCCAAAGGTGAAGAATTGGTTCAAGAATTAAAATCCAAATATGATGTTGATTCTATTGCTATTCAAGCTGATTTAGCTAAAGAGGACGAAGCGGAAGCATTATTCAAGAAATCCGTTGAAAAGTTTGGTAAGGTTGATATCGCTATCAATAACGCAGGTAAGGTTTTGAAGAAGCCATTGACTGAAATTTCCACTGCTGAGTATGATCAAATGTTTGACATCAATTCTAAAGCATCTTTCCAATTCATCAAATTCGCTGGTAAATATGTTGCTGAAGGTGGTAAGATCGTCTTTGTAGGTACTTCCTTATTAGCTGCCTACACTCCATTCTATGGTTTATATCAAGGTGCTAAAGCTCCAGTTGAATACTTTGCCAAAGCTGCTTCCAAGGAATTGCATGACAAAGGTATTTCTGTGAACTCAGTCGCTCCAGGTCCAATGGATACTCCATTCTTATATGGTCAAGAAACTGATGAAAGCGTTGCCTTCTTCAAGACTCAAGGTTTAGGTGGCCGTTTGACTAAAGTTGAAGACATTGTTCCAATTATTAGATTCTTGGTCACTGAAGGTGGTTGGATCACTGGTCAAACTATCTATGCCTCTGGTGGTTTCACTGCTCATTAAGCTTTTTGAGATTATTTTAAAACTTATTTATTCTTTTTGTCTATGTCTTTTTATTTGTATCATATTGTAGAATTTGGTAATCGAGCTGGGGTTGGGCAGCTCCGCAAGATTTGGACTGTGGTTTCTTACTGATAGGCCACAATTCATGCAGTGCTTATTCGTCTTTTTGGACGGGGTGCTGCCTGCAACTGTAAAATATGTGTGTTATGCATGTGTGTCGCATATCAAAAAATTTCTAATTACGAATAAGGTCGAGTCCGTTGCTTCGGAAGTTAAAACTATTTAAACAACAGAATCTCCCCAAACCAGTCCTTCCCCTTCATCATCCCATTTCATCCATACAAGGTCCATCAATCATGGCATCCATAAAAGACCTCACAGGTGCCAATATCATCTATGATAACAATGCTCCAAACTACGATTCCATAAACGAACCAAGCACAAACAAGGTCACATCATCATCAGCATCACAAGCTGTCCAGGATCCAGAAACAGATGATCCAGAGGCAGAAGCGTTCATTAAGAAATATGGAGATATTCAAGTAAGCTATATCAATCCCCCACCTATCAATCCGTGGTTTACTAGGCCTTATGCGTTGAATTATTTCTATAATGGGAGACTATTTCGTACCAAGTTCGAAAGAACGTCAGGAAAATTGGAATTGTTCTTGGATTTGGTCTATGTTGGTATTGTCGCTAATCTAGCGTCTACTGCTGTCGAAGGTCATGATTGGGATAGTCTTGGGAAATATATTCTGGTCTTTCTACCTGCGTTTACTGTGTGGAGTGATATCAAAGAAATCATGAATTATTATTTCAATGATGATTTATTGCAGAGAATCTATGTCATTTGGGAAGTCGTGTTATTGGTGTTCTATAATAACAACTGTGAATACATCAATTCCGAAGATCCTCATTTAGCACATGAGTCTTTATTGGTTTGTGTTTGTTGTTATGCAATTGCTAGAGCATCAACTGCAGCCTTGTTATTGTTCTATTCATTATACATTAAGGAACATAACTTTCAAATGAGATTATATGGAATATGTGTTGTGATGACTTCATCAGTTTGGTTCGTCATATTAGCGTTTGATTCAATCAAGAAAAAGGCTATATTCGCAGCATGTATGTTCCTACTAGAACAATTAGCATTCTGCTTATCAGTCCACCCAGCAATAAAGAAGCTTCTCAAGTTAGAATATTCAACTGCTTTAAATATTGAACATGAAGATGAAAGATATCATGCATTTTATATTATGGCAATTGGTGAGTTCCTATATGGATTATGTTCACAAAGTCCGTTACGTCATGGTTTCAATGCAAAATTGTCCAAAGGTATCGCCTTGACACTGATCAGTTTCATCTTCTTGGGTCTGTACACTCATAAGGATGGATGTCTAAAGGCTGTTCATGCAATGAGAAGAAGTGCAACTTCAGCGATGACTTTCATCTATAGTCATTTGTTTCTTATCGCAACATTGTTGATTGTGGGAGATGCAGGTGCTGATTTGGCAAAGATTGAAGAGGAGTTTTTAGCTGAGGAAGAGTTTGGTGTCTTGTTGTATTTCCATACAGGAATTTTGGTTTCGCTGCTTTCATTGTTAGTTATCGCTTATTCAGATAAGGATTTAGATGGTCCAGGAGACCAAGTGTTGAATAGATACTGGAGAACAGGAACAAGAATTCCATTCGGGTTGTTTATGTTTGGGAGCACATGGTTATATGATCGAGTCCAGTTGACTAAAATCATCTGGATTGATTGTATGTTACTGATTGTGATGTTTACCTTTGAATTCGTGGTTATGAATCCATTGAACTTCTGTAAGAGGCTGGATGGATCAGAAGTCAATGTCTAGGAGGTGTGACTAGTCATCTGTTGATGGTTGAGGCAGACTGGGTTTATATAAACATTCCTTGAACTTCGTGGTTGAGCGTCGTAGTAGTTAATATCAACCAATCGCACAGCATGAAAAACACTTTGTCAACCACCAGCAACATTGAGAATGGAAAATACGGTCACAACTTCATTAATTTTCAGAAGAAATCAGATCAGCCAAAACCAACTTGCTTATCACCATTACTGTTTAAATGCTTCCGTGAAACTGTGAGATAACTGGCTGATTCTATCAGTGGCTGCTACTTCTCTAGTTTCAACAATGATGGGTGACTGTTGCTGTTAAATCGTGGAATTGACGCTTTTATGGTCAAGTCTTGACTTTGAGTATTGAAGAGTCTGAGTCAGTCTAGAATCCCACATAACGACAATTGAGATTTTACTGCTCTACCACTGAAGTTAGGCCCTTCACTAAGATTTCCTGCAGTACGATATGTTCCACCATATTTGATACACCATGTAAGAATCAGCAAAGATTGAGCTTTTTAGTTCCCTTTCCTGGAACTCTTTCTCTCGTATATTATGTGGCGTTTTTCTACTATTTACATAGAATCAATGATCTTATGCGGCATCTGTGAATCCCATTTCCAAAGTTCAACACAATGAATGCTGTTGGTTTGAGACCTGTTCGTATTGTTGAGTGATCAATTGGTGTTTCTGTCGTTCAACTCTCAAGAAGTTGATGGAGATTAAAATTATGAAGATTCTGAAGCTAAAGAGAAGAGTACTATAAAGAAAACGTTTCATGTAATTCTTGTGATACCATGAAAAACATCAATTAGTAATTTATAAACTAAGTAATGGTGTCATATTAAATAAAAGCTATACACTGATCTCTAGTAATTCATTAAAGTATCAACTAACATTTTATAATCTCCAGCAAATACGTGTTCATTGCTATCAGCAGTAACACCAAGAGGGACTGTTTCCTCTAAAGATCCATGAGAAAAGTCAATGATAAACAAAGTTTTGTTGTGAATAATCAAGTTTGATGGTTTAATATCGTTATGTCTAATACCAAGCTTTTTCAAATTCTTAAGAGTTGAGATACCTTGCTTCAAGTATGATTTCAATATTGGTTTAACTTGGTCCTCTTTGCCATCTCTTGCCAACTTGTGTAAATCAACAATCTGTCCATCTGGATCAGGAGCAATGAAGTTGCAAAGACTGAAGACACATCTTTCTTGATAGGTCTTTTCATGATCATATAATTTGAAAACACCTAGAGAGTAAGGTTGGACTGGTGGATGATCTTCTCATTTTGATTGTGCACATTGAACTCATTAATCTTCCAAAGGATTCTGGCTTCAACAATACCAAGGTTTAATCTTTCTTTGACCATCTCCCTCCTCTCCTCATCGAAGAAATATCCATAACCCTCCCTTCTCAAACTTTCGTCGATTTTTCTTTCTGAATAAACTTTAAGGATCATCTTTTCTCCAGATTTTAACATATTTTCAAGTGATGTATTAATCAAGCCTGGAAACGAATCAAAAAATACATCAGTGATCTGGTTAGAAACCAAAAATACCTCAGTTGAAGTATTGCTATGGAGTCTCATTGCAATGCTTCTGAAATGATAATAAGCTTCAATTGAACCAAACAATGGGTAGTCTTTGTCATAAATCGATATTTGTGATAGTTTGTAAAATGTTGGTCCATTCTCAATGTTTCTTGTCGTTGTTTTCTTTATGTTTGACCCCTTACCTGATTCATCTGAAAGATTTTTGGACCCTTTAATAGTTGGTTTGTTGATTCCTGAAGCATTAGGACCATGATTGTAAGGAGGAATATTTCTGTTCTGGCGACCCTTAACCTCACTGTCAGAACTACTTGACTTTTCATCAATTGTTTCTAGGGCGGGGTGATAACTTCTATTGATTGAATTAATCTCCTTCGTGAGAAGTGTCTTTAATTGGATTTTAATATTGCCCTCCACCTTTGTTCTTATCATTCGGTTAGAATCAAAACAGCTTTCTAAAATAATCTGAGCAAAAAACGTCTGCAATGTCAACTTTCTAGGATCAATATGGTAGTTATCTTCATCAACGGTATCATAACATTCATAGGTGATGTGAAATGGAATCAAACATAGACCATCATGGACCCATTTGAAAAACTCAGATAATTTCTGAACCAATCCAGCCGTATTGAACACTGTTTGACTTTCTGACAAGTCAATCTCTGAGAACATGATTAATAGGAGATGTTCTTTTAACTCAAATAACGACTTAGATTTCATGAATGGCTTTGTCAATTCATTGCAATATAAAGACTTCAAAGCTAATGTTTCATTGATGATATCATCTATTTCCCCGCTAGTATCACCATCACCACCACTGTTTGAAAGCTTCTCTGCTTTTTCATGTTTAATTTTTTTCATCTTGAATCAAGATTCTTATAAATAATATTCAATGTGGAGGAGCTTATTCTATCTAGTCTACCGTCAGCAACGCCAATCAGGCTTATTCTTGCAGCATGGTTTACTTCTTCTTTTAGCTCAACAATCGAGGTTTTGAAGGCCTGGTTTTGGGTGAGTTTCTCAACAAAAATTTTAACAAAAACTTGAACTTCAGCTTCACTTCCACCAGCGAGTTTTTGTATCTCTTGATTTCTTTGACTGAACCGTTGAAGAATTGACGAATCTTCAGGAAGTTTTAAAAGCAAAACATTACCTCCGTCAGTCACAAGACTGTTTCTAGTCGATGCTGACATTTCATAAACAGTAGACTGTCTAAATAAACGGGTGGTTTCTTCTAATTTAGCTTGACTTCTTATAAGGTGTTTGGAAAAAAGAGCCCTTATTTCACTATTCACAATTGACCCAAAGGGTTGTTCCAATATATTGATACTGTTAGCAAGACCAGACAATACATCATTGCGGACCAACTCAGCCCTATCTTCAATTGTACTTCTTTCTTGCAAAATAGATTCTGGCACCCTACCAATGGATTTCTTTACTTCAATTGGAAGTGTACCTAAGTTTAGGAGCCTATTTTGATCATTCCTTGGAGTAACAGCAGCAGTATCAGCAAAATCAAGTCTTAAACCAATTGCTAGATCTGGAACAGATAACGAGTTCAACGTTTGTTCAGGTTTCTGGCCCTTTGCAAAGGGAAACATCTTACCAGGATATTCTATGATACTGACCACTCTACCATCAACGGCTTCAATTTTATTTAGTAATCTAGCCATGTTGATAGTTTCAATGACAATGTTGAAGATGTCCGACATCAAGGCTGTAGTCGATGCTTCATCAAAATTGAGATGTTTTTCTTTTTCTCCGGTACTGTTTTTACCTTTAATGGATTTGACTGTCCAGGTTCGATACTTTCAAAAGTGGACTTAATTGGGAAATCAACGTAGTTTGGATGATATTAGATGCTCTTTTTAATTTGGTTGAATCATTGGTGGGTCTGTTGTCAGATGATTTAGACAACTCATCTTCGACGGCCATGATGAAGTACTTATCAAGTATTTCATGGAAACCAACCCATCTATTCTCTTCAGACGATAGAATCAATGGCAAAACCTCCTTGTAGTTCTCCATCACACCGCTCTTGGTTAAGGATGAAATCAGTGATGATGAATTTGAATTTGAAGAGTCCATTGAAGAGGGCGCCTTTGGAGTATCTTTTCCTTTACGATTCAACTTATTTGGAAAAACGTCCTTTGATCTGGATGCTGTCGTATCAAAGGAAAAGAAGATTCTGTGACATCTGGAGGCAAACTGGATTATTTGGTCTGGTGAAGGATGGTTTGGATCCATGGGGGATGAATGTCGTGAAAGGTCATAGTTATAAGTCACAAAGGAGCACAACTCGAAAAGATCATCTTCTTGAAGCATTTGGTGGAGTTTGATCCTGTCTTGGTTGATAAACAAGCCATCAGCTGATAAAGTTCCCTCAAAAATGAGTTTGAACGCTTGATACTGTTGGTCCTCCATGGCTGTTGCTTTCCGAAGAGGAGGTTATATCCAGTTTGTTTTGGTGTTTTGGTGTTTTGGTGTTCTCTCGTTTTTTTTGTGTCAACTGGTTTCCCTCCATGCGCGAATGCGCAATTATGCTTGACCCCACTCAGAAAACATGCTGCGCATACCGAATTATGTCAGAATCCTAGAGACCTGAACCATCGGATCTAACTATGGCTCGGATTTGTGCACTTGATCAATATGCTTCAGATTTAGATCTATTTCATCCAGGACAATGAAACATGAAACCTCAAGTTCTCATTGATATTGCCCAAAGAAGACTGGAGACTGGAGACTGGAGTAAGTAATGGTACTATTATGAAGCACCACTTTGGATATATAAAGAACTTAGAAAGAATGGTTTAATCTTGATCATTTAATACACAACAGACGCTGTTCTTGAGACTGAAGTGCTTACCGTATTTTCAAGAATATCTTATAAATTACGGCCTTGGCCTTCGCCGCGCAGGGTTTGCCAGGTCCTCTAAATGGGCTTTGACGCTCAGACTGAAGCACTAGGCCTCAGTGGAACTACTGGATGTAATTACAGAGACTGTAGTGCCTGGTCGTCAAAGATTGCCTAGGACTGAGAAGGTGTATGTTTCATCTTCTAGGCAATTGATCCAAACAATCAGACCACACGTGCCAATGAAAGCAACAATTAGCAGGCTGTAGTTGGCACTACAATGGAATTTGATGAACAGTGCTACTCGGTGATGCTGAAGGACACTCACACTTAACCACTGTTCAAACTGGTTTACTATTCTCAGCATGAGCATATTAAGATCGCAAGACTTGAAACTGACTACTTTAGTCATTCCTGCTCTGTTCTAGGTATTGTTCAAACTGTTTTGAAAGCCCCATATCTAAATCATTGGAGGCTCTAGAGTCCTTGGAATATAAATCACTTTTTAAGTCACTCAACACGTTGTTATTAGATTTCCATTTATACCAGAATAACTTTTTGAATCAATCGTATATCAATCAAGTCAACACAGAACTGAAAAAAGTTGGCCTTTTTTTCACATTTGACCTTAGGTTTGGAAAGAGGAGCCATAAGAAGGTGGAATCAATTTATCTGAGGATGTGATACCCATTAAGAGTCTTCAACAGAAATACCTGGCCCAAATCAACAAAGCAATCAAAGGTAACCATATGTTCAGGAAATTCAAAAATATAACCACATATGGAACAACAACAACCAACGAATCTATTCTTCAAAACCATCTAAGTATGAGTACTCTTCCCACTGGTTCGGAATGACGCTGTCTTTATATTAAACGTTGAATAATATTAACTCAAGGGCACGTAGAACAAGAAATAAATAATAATAAAAACCGTAATTAATAAAAAATGTTAGTTATAAGTTTATTTATTTATAAATTATCGAATGTTAATAAATCATTTAATTCTAAAGATGCTGAACCACGTCATGATCCTGGTGATAAGTTATATTGGTTTTCATTGGGTATACTGGTTTTCGCCAGAACTAACTGAGAGAATCAGATCGTTATATAGCAATCTGCTGTGAAGACCTCAGTCATCATCCATTATGCCCCCCATAAAAAAAAAGGCCGCTCGGCAAAGCACCGCCGATCAGCTGACACTAAACGGCATTTCCCAAAAACGGTTGGGGTTGCCATGGTTACACCCGCACAAAAGCCCAAAAGCGCGCAGAAATGAATGATCTGGAAAACCTTTTGGAATTCGCGAACAGCGGATGGAAGGCCACTCCTGAAAAGTCTGCCAGGATATTTCCTAATCTGGAAACAGTATCAACGGAGAACCAAACCCGGCAGCTCTTCGCGCTCTTTCTCGCAGCTTCTCCGAAAAAAGACAACTATTCCGCACAGATTTTTGCTCCGCTGCCAAAAAGCGCCGTGGGTCTGAGAAACAAGAAATGCCAGGCTTGATTTGCCCAATTTGAATTCATCCTTCTCTCTCCTTTGCCTCTACTCTTTATCTCACTGTATCCAGTTTAGCAGTGCTCCACTAAGCAATGTCCATAGCGATACCCATTCCCAAGAGGCAGACAAAGCCCCTGCAGGTGCCAGGGGTGTCCTCCACGACGCCCTCGTTGCAATCGGTGCTCGAACAGCGCAAATGCTCACACTCGCTGAGATCCTGTTTATCCTCCAACTCAACCACAAACAACATCACCATGACCAGGGAAAACAGCAATGAACCCCCATCATCACTCCCATCGCTTCTATCTCTTTCCTCCATGGAGTCATCGGAGTCTCATCCACTCGAATCTATCACTTTAATGGAAGACATCGACCAAGATTTCTTCAACTTCTCAAACAACGATGATCATGAAAAGCAAATCGAGTTGGAACTACTGGATCCTATTCATTCCACTCCTACGTTGGGACAACTTACATCACAGGATTCCATTAGCAGTAAACTCAGCTCATCATTTGTGTCAAATTTAACCAGATCGATAAAGAGTTTCACTAATTCCGCAATCCAACAAAATAATGACTTGATGTTTGGTATCCAACCAAGAGCTACAGACGATAGAATCCCACATGCGGTGCTCATACATCATCACCATCATCATCAACCACAAGAATTTATCGATCAAGAACTCGAGACTTACAAGATAACTGCAAAAAACGCTACCGCGTTATCATCATCCCCAACTACTATGACAGAAGACTCATCATCCATCTCAGTCATTCGTCACAAAGAACCAAGAATAAACTCACAATTCCTGAGATTATACGCATACGAGGCATCGTCCAGAAAGAAGGGACTACTTCCAGAAATCTCTCAAGATGAAGAGAATGAGATATTATTCAATGAACAACATACTATGAACAACCCAACTATCAGCAAGATGAATGATAAAGAATTTGCTATCTTAGTCAGACAGAGATTATGGAATTGTGTAGTCCTTCCTCCAAAGGAGGAGTCCCCTTGCTTCCACACCCCTGAATATGTGTTCCTTGAAGATTCCAATTCCAATTCCAAGAAAGTTAATGATAAGCATTCCTTGATGCGCAAACTTGGTGATGTTAAACCTTGGGTCAAGCTGGATGACGAGGAGAACTACAATTTGAGTGACGAGAAGAGAAACATGGCTTTGAAACCTCGAGGCACGTTGTACAATAACACGCAGTTCATCGTGAAGGGCTGGTGTAATACCAGATGGATTCCAATTAATGCATGATGTGATGGGATGAAAAAAATAATATATTGGTTTCATGACGGCTTTTTATTTCTTGCTTTAATGATAAGGGAGATGACCGGGACTGAGTGATAATGGTAATTGCTGTTGTTTTTTATTTGATTTTTATGGGTGTTTTGGGGTAATGTTCAGGGTACGGTTTATACAGGATATACGGTTACTTATCGGGTGTCTAGTTCATAGTTAATCTACGATTTATTAGCGCTCTTCATTGCTTACAGTAGTCAATCAAGTGTGGTTTCTGTGATTTCATATCCGCGAATTCCAAATCCCGAATAGTTTACCATCTAATTATGCCACTTTTATCAAGCGAATAATAGCATTTTCCAACAAAAGTGACAGATCTGACGCAATTATGGAGGCCGAGGAGATAGCGAGACAGAACGAGGCCATTGCACTTTATGAGAAGGGTGCAGAGAAGGAGGCCATCGGGCTAATGCGGGACGCCATCATCTGTTACTCATCTGCGCTGAAAGTGAGTGAGATTTGTAATTGCGACTATGGCGCATCGTTTATACTGACTGTTGTTCCAGGTGGATCGAGACGTGGAGAAGAAGTACAGAAGGAAGCTGCAGGAGGAGTTCAATGCATCACTGGCTGAGAGAGAGAAATCGATTGCGCAAGTGACGAAAGGTCTCGATGGATTAAATATTAATGAAGATGGAGAGGTGGAGATAGCTCCATGCTGGTTATTAGAGATCCTACCTAATGATATCCTACTTGAAATAATAGCCATTTTGATCCACATTGATCCTCATGCTCATGTCAATCTATCAGTCAGTTGTATGAAGCTTGCAGAGTTGGCATTTGATTCCAATTCATACAAACATATTTCAAACATAGTGTATCCTAGGCAGGTATACTCATCAGTTTCCATTCAATTGAACAACATTACAAAGAATCAGTTAGATATGGTTCGTAATTGGGATTTTAATTGGGAGAAGATGCTCAATGATAGACCTTTCTTGAAATATCATGGTTGTTATATCTCTAAGGTGTCATACATATCAGAAGGTGAAAAGACGTATTCATACTATGCCCCAGTCAAGGTGGTTACGTATTTCAGATATTTGAGATTCTATCCAGATGGAAAATTGCTGAAATTGACAACGACAGATGAGCCATCACTTATTGTTCCATATTTCAAGAAAGAAGATTACAAAACTTGGAAGAACGCAATAGTCTCAAGCTTCACATTAGAAGCAGATGGTCAAGTCGTTATTAGAACCAAAACAGAACAGTACAATTTCGTTGAAGAATTGAATGTTGTGAATTTGGGATATAGAAAGTTTCATCGATTAACATGGGAAAGCAGTTACATTGTCAATGAGGATAATGAAAGAGATTATTTCAGTTTGAGAAAGGAGAAACCTTTCAACTTCAGCAGTGTGAAGTCATATAAGGTTGATTACGGTGAAACTGCCAAAATTGAATGATATTGTTCATAGTTATGATTCTTATACATACTGTTTGTTATGGATGGTGGTTATCTATAGGTGTAACCTGAACTTGTGAGTAGTTCATCCTCAGAATTCAATTTCATGGCGTCCTTATGCGAGGAAGGTGATGGAGCTCTTTGAATACCAGTATCGATATTAGGGAATGCATCCCTCAGATCAAAATACTCATAAGTAAACTCCTCTTCCACCGGTTCAGTATCTTTCTTCCTTCTCTTCCTCAATCCTAGATCTCTTACTTTCCCAAAATCACTTACTTCTATAAACTCATCATCACCATCATAATACATACTCCCCACCGCAGCATCATATTTCTTCTTCTCCTTAACAACATAAAATATCTCATTCAACACACTAATTTTAAACTCATTTAATAGCCCTTTACTAATACCATCTGAACTCTCTCTTAATATCTGAAGATTTATCTTAGATCCAACCTGTGCACAGTTCAACATGATACCCACCAAGACCCCCACTCTCTCGTCTTTCTTCAAATGATCGGGTTCAACATGACGGACGCTTTGTGGCCACCAAGGTGGTTTGGAGACATCACCATTCTTATAGAGATGTGTCGTTAGTTTTCTTGGTTCGATGACCTTTATGTATTGTTTAGCGATGGCCTTACATGGAAGTTGTTGGATCTGTTTGAAACATTCAGTTAGGTGGTTTTTGACAGGTTCCGTTGATAATAGAGAGATCCTCTGGGTCATGTCCTTGTGTGCTATAGTCTCAAGGCTTCGGTATGGTGGCGATGAAGAAAGCGCATGAGATTGGGTATGATGCGATGACTCTGGTGAGTTCGTGACTGGCGAAGGCAACGAACTCATGATGGTTTGGCCTTCGTCAGATTTCTTTCCCTTCACATCAGAACTAGCAAATACCCCACCTCCTTGATTGTTCTCAGATAGATCTAAAGATTCATGAAATATCTCTGATAACTTATCCAGATTTGAACACAAATTAACTGACGAATAGCACTCTATTGATTCATCATCAGGGTATTTCAAAATATTCATGAATTTGATGTTTTTCTGCTCTAAGTATTCAATAAACTTAGGGACGACGTCTCTGGGGTCCCCTTGACAATCAATGTAATTCATGTTCATGCACTTTCGTTGTCGTGATTTTTGTGATGTGTGAGTTCATGTGGGAAAATGACATGTCATGAAACGTGCGACATGGTTCAGTTATAGGCATTATATACCACTGAGCACTCGCTTCGTTTGTCAGTGTAAGTTTTCTAGAAAGGTTCTTGGTTTTAATAACGTTTTGAATCAGTGTCATGTCAAGTTGGTTTTATTCATGTTTCATAAATGTTGATGTTGAAAACTGGACCCAAATAAACCAAGTTACGCTTTGAAGCTGAGATCAAGTGCAGTGTGCTGTGTACACATGTGTCATCCCTTGGCCCTTCACCAATTTATCCTTAAAACATTTCAAACTTAGTGAAGCATATTTGACCAACTGGCTTCTTCTTAAATTGTCTAAGGGAAAGTGACACAACCAGAAATGTCTGGGTGTAAGGTTTCTTGGAGCATTGCACTTATTTCAATTTCAGGGCAATCCTTAAGGTTGGTGATTCATCGTGATGATTTTATTATGGGTTTGACCCTTGAGCATTCAGTAAATGGACCATGGTCATTACGTCCGTCGTCCAATATTTTGAGAGTGATCATAAGATCTCAATTAAGTTCAACTAACACAAGTGACTAGGATGAGACAAAACAGACAACAAGGAAGACTTTTGTCAATATTATTTTCTGTTGCAAACCCTAGTTTCAACGAATTTAAGAATTAAAAACTAATAATATAAATATAATTAATTACCTTTATACGTGTTAATTTATTATTTTCAATGTCATTGTTTATTTATGTATCAGACATGACATAATTAATCGCCGTGTGGACGGTCCTTGTGAGAGTTAATCCGGGCCTTGGAACTAGATTCAACGGAGGAACATGGGGGCTACCAGTCACCAGAATGATGCAGATTATAGAGCTTGACTCCTGAGAATCGAGATCTGGGATTGTGTCAGTCACCAGTGTTTGTAAAGGGGAACAGTTCTTGTTGATGGAAATTTTTCTATTGTTTACTGGAAATTTGGACTTTTCAACTCAATCTCAAGATGCCAATATCTTCAATTATGTTTGTGTTGGTGGTGTAATTTGGTAGGCAGCTAGAGTAATCACCTACATATATTATTTATACGGAGCGGTATTGGGATCGGGAGTTTCAACAATCTCAATTTGCGATCCCATTCAATCTCCTTGCTAGAAAGATCAATCTGCCGAATTGGTTTGTGGAGTTGAGACATGCAGGAACGAACACATGAGAGTTTTGCCAATTTGGAGATGTTGCTGTTGTTAGTGCTGCTGAGTGGACTTATTTGAACTATTGGATGAAGTTGCATGAGAAGGAAGTGGATGATAATGAAAATGGGGAGGAAGTGAAGGGATCTGGAGAAATTGTTCAAGAGTTCTAGAAGAATAAGGAGGGATGGTCTGAAGGAAGTGTTTAACGTTGGTGATAAGACTGATGCTGGCAAAGAATATTGGGAAGTGGTGATTGGAATCGTGAAAAGTTTGAAGATAATGAGGAGTTAGTAAGTGAACTGCTGATTAAATCTCTGAATAAGTATAAGTTTAGCAGGGGAAGTTGTCGTATTTTGCCTTGCTGGATTATCTACATCTGAATCATTTTGACAAAGTGTTTAAGATCCTGGAAGTGATGCTCGCGAAATCGATGATATTGATGTTGATTCGATTGCAAAGCCTAAAGGACCTGGAAAGACTGAAGAAAAGAGCTAGGCTGAGTAAGAGTGAGAAAGTGGGACCAAAACTGTTGGAGGGGTATGTTAATTGAGAAACTGAGCCACTTGGGGTTTTATAGAAAGTCTTCAGGTTGGTATTGAATACCATGTATCATCACATATAAAAACTTAAACCCTTTGGTATATATATATAGGTAGCATTTCATTACTATCTTAGCAATCTTGTTAGAAGTACCTGATCTTTTTCAATCATTTTCTGCAAGGATTTTCTTTCAATCACTGGACGTCTAAATTCAAAATCTGGAAACCCATCACTGGAGAAGATTATTTCTGTCTTATCCTTTGAAAGCATTAGATTCTCTAGCTTCAAATAATTTCTCAAACCAAGCCCTAATTTGTTCAACCTATCTACTTGTGAAAGTGCCTTTTCCAGAACCTGGTCAGTACACACCTTTCTCAATTCATTCTTAGTGAAATTTGCTAG
>PPMA02000016.1:0-264901 GCA_003707865.2 Komagataea pratensis
AAGTTTATAGTTACACCAATATAAGTCTTTGCTAGAAAAAAAAAAAAAAAATCACATGACTCAGAAATTATGTTCTCTTTAGCGGGCTCAATGTAACTGTACCACTGGGTTATCGCTACACTTGCTGTCTGTTAATGCTGCGATCGATGGTTCTGTAATTATTCACGTCTCAATTTTTGGGTTTGTGGCACTTATAATTCAGATCGAGATCGATTGGTATCCAAACAGAGTAACATGAGAAGATATGAATATTAAAATTAGTCTAAATAGAACCTCAATATACTCTGATAAGTCCAGAGAGAAATTGCTGTAGTTGGCGCATTTTTAATCAAAGCAACAAGAAATCCTTTATATAGACCTCTTATTCCTTCAACTTTAACAATTTTGAATCCCGTAAATACAAAATTTGGATTCTTGTGCAAGTTAACCTGAGACCGCTTCCTTATGACATCCAAAGGGAACGCTATCGATTTTGCAAACAGACCAGCAATAAAGCCGCAAGCTGGATCAACAATTTGTGGGTAGACTCCGATTATAGCAGATATAACTTTCGAGGACTCATAACACCAGAACATTAAACCAGTGTATAATGAAACGGACACCATTGCGGGTTGTAAACCTTTAAACATAGCCAACGGACCTTCGTTTCTGAATATGTCCTTGATTGTGTTCGGTATCTTGCTGAACTTGTGTGTCTCATGGATGAATCTTGTTCGTAATAAATCAAATGGATATGACACAAACGTACTTGTGCAGCCGGCCAACGTACCCAGTATGAATGAATGTGGACCCCGACTCAACTTATAGTCAAACTTCTCTTGTAATGCAGTTAATTCCTTATTGTAGAAGCTGAAACTGGAGAACTGGACAGCTCCATAGATCACGTACATGATACATGCTGGAACATTACCTTTCCACAATGCTCTCAATGATTCTTCGGCAGCGACCGTCTTCATCGTGTTCAAGATCCCTCTGTACTTATTATCCTTCACTTGCAATTGAAGCCTGATCTTCACAACATCCAGTGGTGCAGTAGCCATTCTAAACGAATATCAGTTAGTAAGACTCGATCTTCAGATGAGGTGCGATATCAACATACCTAGCTACTAGTCCCGACACAGAACCAGCCATCCCCGACACAAGCGGCGATACTGTGGATCCCTGCCGAAGCGGGTCCTTTCCTCTGTCATTGGCTGCCATTATTTCTATGGAATTCTGAACAAAATATCACGAACTGTGTGAAGTCTGTTTGATGATTCGTTAATATTGGACTTCTTTAATCCGAGGGCAATAATTGTTAATTGTTAAGACTAGATTATGTAATGGTCATCGGTGCTACTAGCTTTAACATATTGGGATTAGGTTTAGTGAGTTCACAGAGTGGACTAGTCTATTAGATAAGGAATTAGAAGGTCAATATGGAATAGCAGCCTATGTGGGCTCTATCAATGAACAATTGTTATAATACATAATACATAACCAAGATTAGTCATGGGGTCGGTCGTAACCAAATGTTCAGTCGGAACTCAGTAATCGCATAGAAAAAAATTAAAGCTCATCTCTGAGTTTATATAAATGTCTTAATTAACTGCAACATAAAAACATTAACGAAAATGACTGAAGTTGCTGCTGAAACGACGGTTTTGAACAGAGTCGATGGATCTGCGACATTGCAATGTGGCGAAACCAAAGTTATCGTTTCTGTTTCAGGTCCAATCGAGGCCAAGATCAGACAGGAACTGCCGACTAGTGCAGTTATCGAACTTATTGTGAGGGCAGACGTTGGCGTTTCTGACACGAGAGAAAAGTTGATTGAGGATAAGATTAAGGCTGCATTATATCCTACCATTATTGGAAGTCTTTATCCAAGACAGATGATCCAGATCACCGCACAGGTGTTGGGGTCTGGAGAAGGTGAAGAGTACACATCAAATGAAATATCTGCTATAATCAATGCCTCTTATTTGGCGCTGATAGATGCTAATGTTGCATTGAACTCCTCATTTGCTGCTGCTGCGTTTTCCATAACGCATGATGGTGAAGTCCTTTCGGCTCCTTCCAAAGAAGAACTGTATCACTCTAAGAGTTCCCATGTTGTCTCATTTGCATTGAAGAATGGTAAAGCTACAGATATCCTTTTGAGTGACAGTATAGGTAGTTTCACTGAAGAACAATTGCTACAGATTTTAGATGATGCTGCTTCAGAAACTGAAAAGGTTCACCAAGTGTTTAGAAAAGCCATCCAATCCAAGATTGAGAACGACTTCATCTGGAAGCTATAGTTCTACAAGTGTCTAATAATGAATTCTGTATACTATAAAAGTTTTCTAAAACTCTAAAATTGGTGTATGTATAGGATTAATCAATTTGCAGAAACTATTTATAATTTCAAACGTTCCAAGTTAGCAATAGTAGCTTCAAACCCTTCAATTTCAGCAACAGTGTTGTTTAATCTATCCAAGTTTTGTTGTTTGACTTCTTCAGAAGCCTTGGAAGCATAATCTTTACTATGTATGGTCTTTTCAATAGCTTCTTTAGATTTCTTGGTCTTATCCAACTTTTTAGCAGCCTTTGAAATTTCAGCATCGATATCAACATGACCTTTAACTAATAAGTGGACGTTAATACCAGGAGAAACAGCTTGTAAAATGACACCTTCTGGAACCTCAGAGGCAGATTTAACAACTTCAATAGCATCAATAGCTTTAATCAATGAAACAATAGATTCCTTTTGTGATTCGACAGTGGCAAATTTAACTTCAGTATTAACTTCAACAAAGACCTTACCGTTCTTCAAGATGTTGTATTGAGATAATAATGAACGAGCTTCTTTAGTGATATCTAGGATGGTTTCATAATCTTCAGCAGCTTGTGGATTATGGAATTCTTGATTGAATTCTGGGTATTTAGCCTTTAGGATGGTTGGTGAAGTTTCAGTTTCACGGTGTGGTAATCTTTGCCACATTTCTTCAGAGATGAATGGCATGAATGGATGAATCAATTTCAAAGCACCTTCAATGGTAGTGTATAAAGTATCTCTGGCTGATTTACGTTCTTCTTCAGAACCTTCCAAAATCAAGAATTTAGAGTTTTCAATGTAAACATCACATAATTGATACCAGTATTCATAAATGGCAGAAGTGGCTTGGAAGAATTCACGTTTATCCAAACTTTCAGTGACAGTCTTCGTAGTTTCATTGTATCTGTGCAAAATCCATTTTTCAACTAATGCTTCTTTACCAGATAAAGCTTCAACAGCTGGAGGTTTGTAATCTTCACCTAAACGCAACAAAGCGAATTTAGTGGCTTGGTAAATCTTGTTACCGAATTTTCTGTAACCTTCAACACGTAAGATATCTAAGTTAATATCACGACCACCAGTAGTGTAAGCACATAAAGCAAATCTTAAAGCATCAGTACCACATTGTGGGATACCATTTGGATATGATTCTTTTTGACCAGCTTTAGCCTTTTCAATCTCAGCTTGTGCTAAATTACCATTCAATAATTGTTTGTGTAAATCTTCTAATTCAATACCTCTGATAACGTCTGATGGATCAACAACATTACCTAAGGACTTGGACATTTTTCTACCTTGAGCATCACGAACCAATGAATGACAGAAAACTTCATTGAATGGAACTTGACCAGTCATTTTAATAGACATTAAGATCATTCTAGCAACCCAGAAGAACAAAATATCCCAACCAGTCTCTAGCATTGACCAAGGAACGAATTTCTTCAAATCCTCAGTTTGTTTTGGCCATCCCAAAGTGGAGATTGGCCACAACCCTGAAGAGAACCAAGTATCTAAAACATCGTCATCTTGATGCAAAGTGTATTTCTTACCTGGGAATTTTTCAGCAGCTTGTTCTTCAGCTTCTTGTAAGTTTCTACCAGAAACCCAATAATCACCATCATTTCTATCATTGGTTTCACCTTCGATATCAACAAAGTAAACTGGACATCTATGACCCCACCATAATTGACGAGAAATACACCAATCTTGGATGTTTTCTAACCAACGGAAGTATTCATCTTCTGAAGTCTTTGGAGTAATGGTAATATCACCACCTCTAACAGCAGCAATAGCATCTTTAGCCATGTCTTTTTGAGCAACCCACCATTGTGGTTTTAATAATGGTTCAATAACATCACCAGATCTTGAACAGATTGGGATGGTCATTTCATTGTCTTGTTGTTCAACGAATAAACCTTTCTCTTTCAATGCTTCAATAACTTTAGCTCTGGCATCGAATCTCTTAACACCTTCCCATTCGCCACAGTTTTCATTCAATTTACCATCATCAGTTAAAATGTTGATAAATTCCAAGTTGCTACGTTTACCAGTTAAGTAATCGTTATTGTCATGGGCCGGAGTGATTTTAACAGCACCGGTACCGAATTCCATATCAACGGCTTCAGCATCAGTAATGATTGGAACTTTTCTGTCAAGGAACGGATGTAAGGCAAATTTACCATGCAAATGTTTATATCTTGGATCTTCTGGGTGGACCGCAATACCAGTATCACCGAATAAAGTTTCTGGACGAGTGGTAGCAACGACAATCTTTTCATCTGAATTTTCAATTGGGTAAGCAAATGAAGTTAAGACACCAAATTCGATTTTTTCATCATAACCTGGAACAGATAATAAGGTTCTACCTTTAACATCTTTGTTATCGACTTCCAAGTTGGATAAAGCAGTATTCAATTTGACAGACCAGTTAATCAATCTGGCTGCTCTGTAAATAGTACCTTCACGATGTAATCTAACGAATGCTTCAACAACAGATTCTGATAATTCATCAGATAGAGTGAAAGCCTCTCTGTTCCAATCGTAAGAAGCACCTAAACTTTGGAATTGATTCTTGATTTTGGCATGGTAGACCTCTTTCCATTCCCAAACCTTTTTGATGAATTCTTCACGACCTAAATCATATTTGGAGATGTTTTGTTTAGCCAATTGTTTTTCCACAACAGATTGAGTAGCAATACCAGCATGATCGAAACCTGGTAAGAATAAAACAGTCTTACCTCTCATTCTGTTGAATCTGATTAAAGTATCTTGAATAGAAACAGTTAAAGCATGACCAATATGTAAAGCACCAGTGACATTTGGTGGTGGGGCTGGAATGCAGAAAGTACCTTCTGGTTTAGCTTCACCATCTGGACCAAATTCAGGTTCAAAGAAACCTTCTTTGTTCCACCAGTCGTACCATGATGACTCAACGATTTTTGGATCATAAGCTTTTAAAGCTGGATCATCTAAACTGACCAAGATTTTCTTTTCACCTGGAACGGTCTTGTCAACGAATTCAGGAATTGGTTTTGCGACTTTCTTTTCCTTTTTTGGTTTAGCTTCTTTGGTGGTATCAGCTTTCTTTCTAGCTTCAGCTTGTTTGGCTTTCTTAGCTTCAAACTTAGCTAATTTCTCAGCTTTCTTACGTTCTTTCTCTAATTCTTTTTCTGATTTGACCTTAACTGGAGCTTCACCACCTTCAGAAACAACTGGGGCAGCGGCAGCAGGTTTTTCAGCGTTTGGAGTCTCCGCTGGGTTACTCATCTTGTTGAATAATGCCAAATTACTGTGAAAACCTCTCTGTGTTAATATTTGAGCTCTTCCTTGTCTGAAAGCGAGATGTACCAGTAGTCTATTGAAATATCTTGATCTTAACAACAAGGACATGCAATAGCACACGGGAAACTTAGGCTGTTCAGTGTAAGTTTGCGATGGGTTTGAGACTTTCCAATGGCATTAAAGTTGTTGATGAGCCTGTTTTTTTTTTCACTGAGTCAAAACTTTCACAATGCTTCGTAACCAAATATTTTACGGGTAACTTTTTTATTGTGAAAAGAATATAATGTCATTTTGCAGATTAGTGGAATTTGGGTCAATTTAGCGAATAATGACATTGGAAGAGGATTTGTTAAGAGATTTAGATAGTGACTCAGACAGTGGTGACGAGCTGCAAGAAAATTCTGTTGAAAATTCTGTTGAAAATTCTGTTGAAAATGCTGTTTCAGAAGCACATGATGAAGAAGGTGATCTGCCAATGAATAATGAAGGTGACACTAAAGAACAACAATTGACAGTTGAATCACTTGAAAGACTTGAGCTGGACAAAATACATGATCTAGCTAGTATATCGCAGCTTTCTAAAAAGCTGGCACCCATCACAGCTCAGATTGATGAGAACATGGGAAAGTTGGTCTCCAAGAAGGATGAAGCAGGTTTTCTTCTAAGTGCCAATGACCTGGCTGTTGAAATATCAAACGAGATCACCATCATTCACAGCTATATCAAGATACACTACGGTAAGAGATTTCCGGAATTGGACTCACTAATACCCAAGCCTATAGAGCACAGTAAGATCGTCAAAGTCCTAGGAAATGCACTTGAGGTCAGTGATGAAGTATTGAAGTTCATTACGAAAGAAAAGATATTGGTTTTGACGATGTCTAGCTTACAAGCTAAAGAGGAGACCAAACCACTTACCACTGAAGAACTAGATAGTGTTCTTAGTGCATGTGACCTACTATTGAGTCTTGATAGTGCCAAAACCAAAGTCAACCAATACATTTCCTCTAGATTAGCTGTATTTGCTCCAAACTTGAGTGCTATCGTTGGTACTACAACTGCTGCTCAATTTATGAATATTGTTGGGGGCTTAGATGGGCTGGCTAAAGCACAGCCTAGAAACATTCCTTCCATGGGAAACAAGAGATCAGCTGGTCTTGGGTTTGGTAATGTTGGTTTAAGTCATCAAGGTTATCTGTACTACAGCCCCATTATCCAACAAGTGTCACCTACTTTAAGAGTTCAGGCCATGAGAAAAGTGAGTGCTAAACTTGTTTTAGCTGCTAGATTTGATGTGTCTAGAAGCGCTCCTGATGGCTCATATGGTGAAAAACTAAGAAAGGAGATCAATGAGAATTTGGAGAGACTGGAAGAACCCCCTAAAAACCAGGCTACGAAAGCTCTTCCAATTCCAAAAGATAGACCTGCTAAGAAGAGAGCGGGAAGAAAGCTTAGAAAGTTGAAGCAAAGATATGAAGCCTCTGATTACAGAAAACTACAAAATAGAGTGGAATTTGGTAAGAAGGAATCCACAGTAATGGACGCATATGGTGAAGAAGTTGGATTGGGAATGACTGGATCTATGGGAAACGTACCATTGAATGACAACACCAGAGCCAAACTCTCAAAGAACATGAAGAGCAGGCTTGCAAATGCGAAGCCGATTGAAGATTTGTTCAACCAGGATCTTATCAACCTTCCTAACAAAAAATAGAGCCAGTGAGGATGAATCGAAGCTTCAACGAACGATTTTATGCAGTGGAAGCATCGTATGTAGTATCAATTCGGGACCCTATGTGTCACCAAATTCCGAGGGGCTTTTCCAGATTGGGAAATTTGTAAACAAAAAGCCCAATCACAAAAAAACAAGAATAAACACTTTTTCCTTCGATTTCTAGAACCTGAAACACACTAGTTTTACAACCGGTAGAGCAGCCAGTGATCCCGGTCAACTGGACTCTCAGTGAAATCAAGTACTCAAGAGATGGTTGCTAACTTTTTCAGCAATCGAATCAACAAAGGTGGTCATCAGGTCGATGATCTAGCCAAAAACATGGAATCGCTTCAGTTTCAAAACAATGCCAGTGACAGGTTCAGCTTCGAGCCAAGCTCCCCTATGAACAAGGAAAATACCCCACTAGGAACACCAACATACTCCAGATTGCACCAACAGCAGTTATCGTCGCCAAAAAGCCTTTTGAAATCAAGACGCCCAAACCCAAAAATATCACAAAAGCAAAAGAGAACTATCAATGTCTGTCAAATGTACTTTTTGGACTATTATTGTGATTATTTTGATTATGTTATTACTAGAAGAGAAAGAAATAGAACGGTGTTGAACAATATCCACAGATCAGATTCTCCAGAGATGGAATGGAGGGCTTATGTTTCGAGCGAAAGTTCAAATCTAAGAAAGAGAAGATTGAAACCAAAGAATAAGGATTTTGAAATTATTACTCAGATCGGTCAAGGAGGTTATGGTCAAGTTTATTTATCAAGAAAAAAGGATTCAAAAGAAATCTGTGCTTTGAAAGTAATTTCTAAATCAATGATTGTCAAGATGAATGAAACTGAACATTTGTTAACAGAACGAGAAATTTTGGCGGCTTCAAGAAGTGACTGGCTGGTTAAGCTGCTTTATTCATTCCAAGATACAGATAGTGTCTATTTAGGTATGGAATATGTCCCAGGTGGTGATTTTAGAACTTTATTAAGTAACTGCCGTACACTGGCACCAGTTCATACAAGATTTTACATGGCTGAAATGTTCTCCGCATTGAATGATTTACACAAAACAGGTTTCATTCATAGAGATTTGAAACCGGAAAATTTCTTGATTGACAACAAAGGTCACTTAAAACTAACAGATTTTGGTTTAGCATGCGGTTCAATCGCAGATGAAAGAATCCATTCCATGAAATTGAGATTGAATAAGTTCGATGCTGCTGTCTCCACAATTTCATCAACCACCATGAACAGATCATTAAATGAAAGAAGGCAAATATATCAGAAGTTAAGAGAAACTGATATGAACTATTCCAAATCTGTTGTTGGTAGTCCTGATTATATGGCCATTGATATTGTCAAAGGTTATGCTTATGATAAAACTGTTGATTATTGGTCATTAGGTTGTATGCTATTTGAATGTCTTTGTGGTTTCTCTCCATTTAGTGGTGAATCTACTGAAGAAACCTACTCCAATTTGAAGAACTGGAAGACTTATTTTGTTAGACCAAAGAACAGTGATGGAAGTTATGTTTTCAGTGATAGAACTTGGGATATTCTAACAAGATTGATTAATGATAGTCAAAACCGTTTGAAAACCTTTGAACAAGTGCAAAAGACTGCTTATTTCCAAGGTATGGATTTCAGTGCCTTGAGAAACAAGTCACCTCCATTTATTCCATCTTTAGATTCTGATATTGATGCTGGTTACTTTGATGATTTTGAAGATGAATCAGATATGGCAAAATACACTGAAGTTTTCAACAAGCAACAACATATTGAAAAATTGGCTAATCAAAGTAACATCAAACCACCAAACTTTGTTGGGTTCACATTTAAACATAAAGGGCAATTGAGTGAGATAAGATCAATGTTTGACTCAACCCAGAGAGATCCATTCTCAACATTGTATTAACTGTGCTCTATGAATGTTGTTGTTTTCTGTGGATTTTTTACTTCTTGTGCTCTTTGTTCGTTTTTCATGTTTACGTTGTCTTTGTTGTTTATTGGACCCCTTGCTCTTTATTACTTACAAGTTATTATACCTAGTTCTATATATGCTCTTATTCTGTACTTCAAGTAGTAGCGATTCATTTTTCACAAAGTGGCAGTGAAGTCATATGGTTGATAATGTTTCTTAAAAAGTTCGGTCTCTATGGTCTCTCTTTCCTGGGATTGTTGACAATTATCCCATTTCACCCTCTTTGGGGTCTGTAGTAAGTAAGCTAGAACACGACGACCGAACTGTAAATCAAGAACCTTATCCTTCTCAACAAAACTTATGTAAATCGTTTGCTTTTGAATGGATTGATCAAACAGTTGGAATTGAACATAATCCTCTCCTGAATTGATCATCTCCAAGTACGCTTCATCACTTGAATTGCTGAATTTCTCGAACCTGAACTGTGTACTTCTCTTATATTTGGAATTATTAATCTGCACGTTCTTTTCAAGGAATGTTTCGAAGTCCATCAAGAAATCAGCAGGGATTGGGAATGCCTGAATGTGGTAGTGGACTGAATCAGATTTGTTGATGTTGAAGAAAACGGTTCCGAGTTTGAAAGATGCGAATAATTTGATCAATGAGGCTTCAAACCTTAGGATCTCATTGTATAGTGGAGTTTTGACCACTGATGACGATTCTTCCGTAGGTTCAAGACTTGGCGTATGTTCAATTGGTATTATCAGACAATGACCTGCAAACTTCATTAGATCCGTTGGTCTTGTTAATGGACCTTTAGCAATTGTCAAATACGCATGTTCACCGATTGATACAATCATATGGGATTGTAGTTTTGGATTACTTAGACAGAAGAAACAATCTTCAGGTCTGACTATCTTTCTCTTGGACCTCTGGTTTGAATTTTCATGATCCTCTTCATTCTTACGTTTGAGCTCATGATCCTTATTCTGTGTTAATTGTAGCAGTTCTGCTAATTTGAATGGATTTTCGGTTGTGGTTTTTGGGACGTCGATTGATTCTAAGTTCAAATTGAACGCATAGATCCATTTATCAGCACCACCAAATTTTCCCAGGCTTATGAATCTTGTAACACGACCATCATCCCATAAAAATGGCACTCTTTCAAAGAACTTCCTTGAGCTTGATCCACATGTGAAGTGGTATTTTGGCTTGGAAGTCTCAACGAATTTGTCAATATTGGAATTGGAGATGAAAAGCTTCTTTTCGTCAGCGATAGCTTTTGGCCATTGGAAAGTAAGCAGTATATCCAAATTTGAGTTCTTGAGTGACTCTTCAATTTCAGTTGACTTAGAAGTCAAATATTCCTCATCTCCATTAACAAACCCGATCTTGATTCCATCTGCAGAGGTAAAGACACCATGGGCACCTAGATACGTTATATTCTTCTTGATTGTGGTGTCTAGTCTATCGCTTTTCTCTGCGATCTCAGAACCATCAGTGAAATAAGTTGGGATATCAAAGAATGAGTCTGTAAAGATATCTGCTGCTCTAGTATTTCCCACAAAGAATAAGGCATCAAAAGGACCAGACTTCTGGTTTAATGTATTAACTTTAGTGATTATGGTCTCAAGTCGAGAGAGATCTGGATGAAGAACAAGACTGTAAATCAAAGTTAGTTAGTAACCGAAATATACAGAGCCACCTGATAAAATAAGTACTCACACTTTCGGCATCGGTAGTGACTAGAATCCGTACGATATACTGTTATCTAATTGTGTTTAAGAGAGATAAATGTACAAATGCTACACGTTATGAATTTTTTCACATAAATAAGCCCGGTTAAATCAGGTTAATTGATTATGTAATCGCTAAATTATTATTTATCTGGACGAATAACAACTGGGGCTCAAAAAAAATCCTCATAATCTATTCCTTTCATATTAAGTAAAAATGCCATGTTTTTTGAAATTGTGTGCTTAGTATTTGCTTTAAAATGTCCAATCTCTTGTTTTAAAATTGCACATACGTAATAGCTTCCTAATCCATATTGGGTGGTTGCACGGTTGTATGGGAATCAGGTTACTTCAAGGACCAAGGACAAGGACCTAAATATTTAGTACCCGCATATGCACTGATTCCAGACGTGGGGTGTAAATGGTAACTGAGCTCGTTCCTCAGCTGAGTACTGAGCCATGGACAATACGCTGTGTAAATCCAAATTGTAGTCACTGTGCAAGCTACAAATGTGCAGCCGTATTTCTTTCAGCTGATCCATTATAGCCATTTAAGAAAGGCAGAAGTTCATAAAGGACGCACTACACTCAAAATATCGATTAAAAATTCAAATCTATTGAAACTGATATTGACATCGAAAACAATGCCAACAAACTAAACAACTATTCATGATTCATAACGAATAAACAAAAAAAAAATAACCAAAATGCAATTTTTAGTGATAACCCAACAAGAGAAGGAAACTCTCTTCATAACAACTAAAAGAAAAACTGTATGTCCCTTTTCCAAAAGGACCTATAAGCAAAACCATGAAAACGAATAGCAAGATTGAAAAAAAAATTAAATAATCAAGTGCAGTTTTGAAAACAAAATGAACTTCAAAATATGATACATAAGAAATTAAAAGTGTTGGTCATAAACATTCAACTTATAATAAGAAGAAAAGTAATGAAC
Source organism: Komagataea pratensis (assembly GCA_003707865.2). Lineage (NCBI taxonomy): Eukaryota > Fungi > Ascomycota > Saccharomycetes > Phaffomycetales > Wickerhamomycetaceae > Komagataea > Komagataea pratensis. The sequence continues at coordinate 11,919 of PPMA02000016.1, forward strand.
CTAAAGCTAAGGTAGAACCAACTTTAATGTTGGCAGCAGCACCAGCGAATTCAGAGACGGTAGCAGCAGTTGATGCAGAACCCTCAGTGGCAGTAGTGACAATAGTACCTTCTGAAGCACCTGGAGCAACAGGAGCAGTAGTACCTTCTGGAGCAGCACCTGGAGCAGTAGTACCTTCTGGAGCAGCACCTGGAGCAGTAGTACCTTCTGGAGCAGCACCTGGAGCAGTAGTACCTTCTGGAGCAGCACCTGGAGTAGCAGCAGTAACTGGAACTAAAGTGGTGACTTCAATGGTTTCTTCACCTTTGGTGGTGGTGAAAACAGTGACAGCTGAGGTAACAGTTTCTTCATGACAAATGTCGTTTGTACAAGCAGTAACAGTGATAACGGTAGTCGATTGTTCACCTTCAGTGGCGGTACCTTCCGGAGCTTTGGTGGTGGCTTCTTCAGCAGTGGTTTCAGCAGTGGTTAATGGACAGTAGGTGGTGTAAACAGTGACTTCACCTGCTTCAACAGTAGAAGTGACAACGGTGACACCGGTGGTAACAGCTTCTTTGGTGCAGACATCGTTTGAACAGTGAGTGACAGTGACAACAGTGGTAGATTGTTCATCTTTAGTGACGGTGGAGGTGGCTTCTTCAGCAGTCAATGGACAGTAGGTAGTGTAAACAGTGACTTCACCTCCTTCAACAGTAGAAGTGACAACGGTGACACCGGTGGTAACAGCTTCTTTGGTGCAGACATTGTTTGAACAGTGAGTGACAGTGACAACAGTGGTAGATTGTTCATCTTTAGTGACGGTGGAGGTTTCATCAGCAGTTAATGGACAGTAAGTGGTGTATTCAGTGACAACACCTTCAATGGTAGTAGTAACGACGGTGACACCGGTGGTAACAGCGGTTTCTGAGCAAGCGTTGTCAGAACAAGAAGTAACGGTAACAACAGTTGTGGATTGTTCATCTTCAGTAACAGTTGAGGTACTTGCTGAAGCAGTGGTAACACCAGAACCAGTTTGAGAAACAGATTCAGAGACAGATCCTGAAACGGTTTCAGAAACGGAACCAGAAACTGATTCAGAAACTGATTCGGAGACAGGTCCTGAAACGGTTTCAGAAACGGAACCAGATGATGAGGAAACGGCATCTTCAGCAATAACTGAAGAGAAGCTAAAGACTTGGGTAGCACGTTTAACTAATTTCTTAGCATCTGGGGTGGTGATGGTTAAGACAGTGTTGTGGGAGTATGGAGCACCAGAAGTGGCTTGAGCGAAGATACTGAACAAAACATCATCTGTAATTAATTCAGAGTAGACAATGTCATAAGAAGCATCTTCAACAGCTGGAGAATCAACAACGACACCACCGACTTGGATTTCAGCAGAGGTGAAAACGTAACCAGAACCTGGGTTGGAACCAGCTAACTCAACTTGTTCAAATGGACCATATGAAGCTGGTAAGATGACATCCCAATGTGGTTGACCATCTAATAAGTAACCAGTGATGTATGGGGTTTGTTCCGCAGCAGAGGATGATTCTGAAGCAGATTCAGATGGGGAGTAGATGAATGATTCAGATGATGAATCAGAAGATTCATCAGATGAGATGGAGTAGGTGGATTGCTCAGAGCTCGAAGCGATTGAGGAGTTGGAGAATTGAGCTGAGGCAACAGCTAATAAACCGGCAACAGCAGCGGATTTGACAAATGAGACCATTGTTAAGTTTTTTTAGCGAGTGTAGTTGTGAATTGAATCTTAACGAAGAAAGATTGAAATTTTGAGGGCCCCGTGCCTTTATATAGTGCTGGCGAAAGAGGAATTTTCTATCTATTGAAACTGGACTGATCTGTTTTAATTAAAGAGCTGGATCAGCGTGAATGAAATATGCAGACCTTGCAGCTGGACAACGCGCCTTAATGCACTAACCGATGCTACCAACTTAAAATTTTGACGCAATTAGACGCATGTGTATTAATGAAGGGGCGCGATCTGCATGAAAATGTTAAGATATTTCCGTTTCGAGATTAGCTTGACCCGCCATCCCAATTATGTGCGGGCTAGTTCTGCCCAAGGCCAAAGAGATCATCGAGCTTTACTTATACAGTGGGCTGCGATCACTCACTTAATTGCTAACTGTCGAGCCGTCAACTGCTCACTGCTCAATCATGATCTGGTCCCATTTTATTCTTGATCTGGATGGCGAGGAGCTGATGAAAAAAGCAGCATTCCAATTTCCGTGGCATTTGTTCTACAGATCTGCCCAAACGATGAAGTTTTACTAGAACGTGTTTGTTAAAGGAAGCTACTACTGACAGAGGGAATGGATGTGCTGTTGAGAACCATCTACGTACACAATTGTATGTAGTCAATCCCTAATTTGATATCCTACAAGAAATTCGTGATACACATGGGCGATCCGGCCATATGGCCATATCTAGCGGTTCAAAGTGCAGCTGCTCTTTCGTTCTCGATCAATATTCTTTCCAACAGTTGTAACCTGTAACTCGTTAGAAGTTAGTTTGACATTTCGACCTCAATTCAAGTCAGGGGTATCTGCCACCGATTGCAATTATAGCTATCAGGATTCACACCTCCAGGTTGCCCTTAGTATGCATACACCTGGGTGAAAAGTGGGGTCTTATCTTGATTATGAGGGCTCACCAGTTCTCATACATGAGATAGGTATTTCAAGTCACTTTTTAGATTACAGTAAAAATGCTGCTTGGGCCCTATAATCCACTTGAAAAAACATCTGAGACCGCTTTTGATATGAATTCTTCCCACCAATGTTCCACGAGATCATTGGCTGGCATTAGTAGCCAGTAGTTACAGACCGATGGTTGCTTCGTTATCTTTATGGTGTCATCATGATGGTAGCGCATATTTTTTTAATGTCTTGCGGCCTCTTTGCCCTTTCAGAAGATCTTCAAGCTCTGGGCTGGACGAAAACGGAAGAACTTTGGACTTTTTGGGTGCAGTTGCGAGATTTGGCTATCCGATCTCAGATTCAGAGGGATCTATTTTGAAGCAACCTCTTTCTAGACTTCTCTACATGTCACTTGTACAGCGTGTTACGTGCTTCTGAATCTGTGGCATGTTATGCCCAGGACCGGTATGAAATTTGAAAACAATTTCTGATTCAATCCACCAGTGGTGGGCATTGGACGGCAATTGGTTGCTAACATGCTATCGCGAGGACAGTGAACATGGCCCTAGGATACAGGGTTAGCACTACTTGTTCATTCTGGTAGACTCGGGACAGGGTCCTTTCTCATAGCTCAAAAAATGAAGAACCATATGCTACCTCATCTCGTTTGTTTACGTATGATGAAGTTTAACGTAATCGGCTGCAATATTTTTTTGATGATTATTTGCATGCGCGTAGTGAAAGTTAAAATTTCTACAGCCGCGCGCAAATTGTATCCAGAGAATCATCAAAAGTAAGGCAGCACACACAAGTTGACAAGTCACAAAAGTTAATAGCAAGTGCTCTATAGGCAATTAAGCCGTTTGAGCAGTGTAATTGCATATGATTGGGATTTGACAATCCGTGCTGTAGCAATTTGCTTGAGGTCTGACGTATTATAACAAAGCTACAGAACTTGTGAAATAAACAAATCATCAATTGCTGGAAATGATAGTTCCGATCGCTAAGTTGATCAAGCTGTACTCACGGACGTACACATTTGTTTTCATCTAGACGCAATTACTGTATACATTCTTATACAGTGCCCAGATGAGATTCTCTCTAAGATCTTCATGTACATAAGAAGAGATCTATAATATATTTCTTTTTCAATCCATCGCACCCAAAAGGTGTTATATGATAACAGATACGCAGATTCTGCTCGCCACTCGCAGCGTGCCTTCAATTTTCAGACTAGTTTGAGATTTGATCCTCAGGAGTTGACGGAGTTACTTCAGTTGTTTCGACAGAAGCGTACATAATTCCACATCTGGAAGCTGAGTTATAGGCGAATCAGAGCTTCTCGTTTCAAATTCATTTGTTAGCGGTCAACGTGAAATCAAAACAAGTGCCATTATAATGAAAAGGTGATCAAGTTGTTATGAACGCTCCTGGTTGAAATATCTTCAGTTGAGAATGTTGAACCGTGGCTCGTTAACTCAAATTGCGTCGTAACAGAGTGCCAACTTCGTACCTTTGCCGTTTGGCGAACAATACTTCCGCGTAGACAGTGCAGACTCCAGTGTCCAAGGTACAAGTATTCTGATGAATGCTCACATCGATTCTGCTTCTAATGTAACTGTTCCGTCAACAATCAAAATTATAATCAGGTACGCCCGTAGTAGAATCATTCTTTTGTATCAATTGATGTCACATTATTACAGGTCTGAAATTTGAGTCATTGTATGCCCTTTTCAGTAACTTCCAATTCCTAATTAGTGCAAGTGCTACTTATATAGAGAAGACTTCTGTACGTTTCTTCAGCAAGTTGCTGTCCCTTTTGGGCCCTGTTCTTCCGGTTCGCGACACAGCCCCACTGCATTTTAAGGTTCGGAGAATCAACTTCGCATCAAAAACCTGTGATTATGAAATATTGATGCTGCAAGTTGCTTCAGATATGCGAGAATGAGATTCAAATTTCGAAGACAGAAATATCACATTACCACCATTAGTTACAACTTGCGAACTTGAATCCATTCCGGAACGCTGGATAAATTAACAATTCTTAGTTGCTTCTCAATTGGTGGGTACTGCTTTCTGAAACGTTGTTCAATCATACAGTCTTTCCTATTGACTAGTTCGACATTTTTCGAAAATAGAAAACCATTATCTGGAAATGGAAAAGTTTTAGAGATGAAGAGTTGAGTAAAGCTACCGGTATTGAAGGTTGTGTATTTATTCATGCAGCTGGCTTCATTGGTAGTGCTCAGACCAAAGAAGCTCCTTTGAAATTAGCTAAATTAAGTTTATATATTATGTGAATATATTATATACATTCAATTTGGTAACTTTGTTGATAGAGATAATAGGAGACTACTCGCAGAAAGTAACCGAGTCACCGACATGTCTTGCATGACTTGCATGACTCGGGGCATATATGATAGAAGTTTGGACAGGTAATTATTAGCACACTTCTGCTAGAGGCCTAACGGCGATTTGGCTATAGTGTCGAGAATCGAGATGTAGTGCGCCCAACGTTTCAGTCAAAAGGTTTGAGAGGACTTGGGCAAAGAGAGGGGGTTTGACAGGGCAAAGTGGTTACATTAGATCTATTTTTAATCTTGGCTTTGAAAATTGAAAGTTGCATACTCCATGAACGCTTGAAAACGTGAAAATTTTATATATAACCAAATGGGCTCAAGACTCTAGACTCAATGCTATACGTGCGATATTTATGACTTCCGCAGGTTCACAGAGTTGTGAACATTCAACAAATTGCGTCCCCAAGAGAGTTGTTTAGATTCGGAGGCAATTCAGCCTATTTCATTGAACTGATTTAGGAGTGTGTGACACATGTTACGCAAACATGTGAACTTTTAAGAACACGTTTTTCGACGTCTCGATGACGGTATAAACCCAAAAAGTTCTTCATGAATGAACTGCAAGTCAGTAGCTGATCAATGTAACCAACTACCCGAGTTGCGGTTCGAGATGCTGCTTGGTGGACTTTGTATAGCAAGGATCTATTGCAGTGACTAGTCACCACTTAGTACTAACTAGTGTTGCCTTGTGGAAGTGGCAGTTATGTCTTTTAGCATGATCTCCATCTAGCATAATGGTTATATTTTTGTGACTTTTCAGGTAAGTCTTGATCTGTTTGATGCTTGCACTCGACTCTCTCTATACTATTCGATTGCCATCACCTGGTTCTAATTACATCCTACAAACGAATGTGCCTTAGATGCCTTGGTTAATTAAGTTTCGCTGGTAACGTTCGTTATAACTTTAAAGCTAATTATTGGGAAAACGAACATCGATGATCGTTCAATATGGTTTCATTTAGCAGCCGGTTTATTATCCTATAAGATTTGGTAGCTACGGCCCACGGGTTTCTCCACAGAGTTGATTGATCAGGAACAGAGAGGGGCTTTCGACGTTGTGGACTTGCCACAATATGGCTAGTACCTAAAAATAGAAGCTGAGACTGGTGATACTTCGTAGACTAATTGCCTTGGAAGATTAACATCTAGTTCATAATTATTTCGAATATGGCCATCTACAATCCCGCAGAGGAGCACTTAATAGCCAAGGCACACGCAGAAAGAATGAAGCAGCTCGTAGTCTCGACTCTCGACTCTCGACTCTCAACTTACGTGACTTGCTTGGTGGTAATCGCACTAGGTATAAGTCACACAAAACACCAACAGCTATTCTATAATTGGCCCTCATCACGTCCACCTTAACGACATCCACGGTAGAAGATGATAGATCAATTGCGTTAGCAAAACCTTAAATCACTTCTATCAGTCGGTCGATCAGGGTCACCAGATCCTAGTATTAGTAACTGATACTTGATATTTGATATTGTTTTTTTTGTTAACTATTGGTCGGCCCAAAAGGGTAAAATATGTGATCCGGTCGTGCTAAATAAGTACAGTTTTACAATACCTTATGTGAGATGAACGCGGTGGCTACATACAGTTCTGAATTGCTAGAGAACTGAAATTTGGGACTACATACTGGTGAGCCGTGAGTTTCTTCAAGGTTCTACGCGATTCTAATTGGTTGTCAAGGACCATGATTCTTTATGATCTTATATCTGGAATGTGAACGAAGGGCCAGCGAATTGAGACTAGTTGTAATATGGATTAGCACTTCATATTACGAATGTTGTTTTTCTTTAATCGACTTTACGAGAAAAGAACAGTCCAATAATCAATCTACAATTCCAAATTAAAATCTGCAGCATCAATATCCTTCCCACGGACCAAGATGCTATAAATTGCTCCAGTTTCGTTTGTCATGATGATACCCTCACCCAAGTCCTGTGTTCAAATTTACGTCCCACATGTAGGGCGGAATTCGAATAAGGCCTTCGAATCGCAAAATCTATTCGAGTGGTTTGTTTCGGGGCCAGGCTCTGAGAGGTCATCAAAATAATTTCCTAATTAGGAAGTCAAGGGTGCTTAGTCAGTGGAGTTCCTGAATTAGGGTGTGCCCCCTACCATATTTCCATTTTGGTCAACATATAAACAGGTTATAATGGCAATAAAACACCCTAAATAGAGGGAATTCATCGCTTTTGAAAGACTAATAATACATAAAATTACCTGTAGAATCATATAGAGTGATTTTCCAGCTCTCAACAAGCCCAATATTCTTCACAGTCCCAAAACGCTCGTTTTGCGTCGGTTTTACCGTCGGGCTTGACAACCATTTCAACACATTTTGAGATTTCAGAATCAGAATATGAGATGCTCAATTTCTGAAAAAAAGAGAAACAAATACTACGTATAAGTGCTTTCGAATAGCACTTCGAATAAAAACCAAATTTTTTTTTTTTTCGTGTTTCTTTAGATTAATGCAATTTTACGCGTCTCAGATAAAAAATCCGAGATTATAAAGCGACCTCGTATTCATTGTAGAGAAAAACTCGTCAATTATGGAGTCGGGACAGTATAATATTTAGCTGCTGAACGCTCGTTTCATGTGGCTCTTCCGAAGGATCTTCCAATCGTTTTTCGGCAGTGTCAGACGGAAGAATGGATCATCTAGACACTGGTTACTGGTACAACTAGAACAGCTACAGCTGGAACCCATTCATGACTGAAACAGGAAATACAGTTCTAACAATAAATAAACATCTACTAACAAGTCACTTATATACAAGACTACAGTCAAATCATTTCTTTTGTGCACGAGTCTTCTTACCTGCTTCGACTCTCTTAGCAGAACCTGAAGATGCAATATTTACAACCTTCTTCAGATCATTTTTCATCATTTCTTTAGTTAGCTTAGCTTGCCAGAACGGACCATGTTGTTTTCTCATCTTCTCACGCTCGTTCTTTAGGATATCACTAGCTTCTTTCAATTTCTCGTTGTATGACTGACCTTTCATTGCTTCGTCTAGCGATTCTTTACCGAATAGGATATCAAATACTCTACCATCACCCCAGAACCAACCGTTTCTATCAACGATCCATAAACCAAACTTCTTATCAGTTTCTTTCAAAAGAAAGAAGAAAGTAGATTTATCCAAAGTACCATAAATACCATTTTTTGTGAACACTTTAGATTTATGACTTCTTACCAAGTTTTCTAATGGAATGGTATAAACTGGAGTAGCAGCACCAGGTAACAATGGATGGGAAGTAAACTTAATATGTGGCTTTGCACCAGGTAAGTACCAAATTCTTCTGACCAATCTAGTTGGGAACTTCAAAGCGAAATAAATAGCACCTAATGCAATACTACTAATGATAGCACATATACCCAATCTTCCTGCATATTTCAGCGGATCATTATCTTCTTGATACAATGTCCAAACGGCAGAATAACCCCAATCAGTAAATGTCAAACCATAGATCGCAAAGATGAATGCGAATGCGCCACATGTAAGGAAGTATAGTTTGTGTGATTCGGCCTCGTATATCAACTCTGGTTCCATTTTCTGTGAAAGGATTTCCATCATCGAACGTAATGGAGTGTCTGCTGCTGTTGGAACGCCAGGTTTAGGTAACAAAGTGGACTGGTTGTTTAGTGGGAATGTAGGGAGTCTTGAAATTATGGAGTTGGACTGTTCTGTGTATCCAGGAATAGTCTTTCTGATGTGTTCAGGAATTGGTTGAGATGGATGTGATATTGGATGTTGTGGAGTGGATGGAGTTGATGATGAAGATGGCTTGGAGATGTCGGATTTGAATCTGAGAAGTGACAAACCGGTGACCTTCATGGATGATATGCTCGTCTGGAGACTCACTCGAGTTCCGAGACGCGCAGATTGGCTTAATAGAAGCATGGTTAGTCGATGATGCTACTCTTCATTATGGGCCAGTATAAAAATCGTTCGCTGAAATTTTAACTATTAACTATTAACTATGACAGTCTTACGTAATCAAATTTGAAGTGGTTAATATCATGTATTCTAGTCATTAGTCACTTTCTCTTCTTATGCTTGCCCTGTTTTGTGTCTTTTTGATCATTCGCTCTCTTCAGCACACATGGATACAGTCCGATGTATTTCCCCTGCAATTCCCTGAAGGCCTTTAAGTAGTCACTTGCGTCAACGAATGAAACAAAAGCATACCCTTTATTAGTGTTCTTAGCACCCATTGGGACTTCGACCTTGACAACTGAGGAATATGCTGAGAATGCCTGATTAACAATCACTGTGTTTGCATCAGGACCTAAGTTACCCACGAAAAGTTTGAATTTTGTGTGTTCTGTGGAGTCTGATGTTGTGTTGCTTGAGGTGACTAGTGTAGTGGGTTTGATGTTGATGTTATTCTTTTGTAGTGAAAGAAGGAAAGACTCTGGCCGTATTCCGGATGCGAGACGACGATCTGAGGATTTGGAGTTTGTCTTGCCGACACGGGGTCTGTGTGACATGGTTATGGTGATATTTATGATGTTTTGAGGTTCGAGTAGATAATTTAATTTTTTTTCCCCAAATTAACAACATTGATGCTGTTATTTGACCAGCTACGGTTTATGACGGAAAAGGAGCCACACAGGCCAATCAGTAACCACTAACTAGTCACTTGGGTCAACCAACAGAAGTATGAAGAGCTTTCATAAAACATGTTGGGAGCAGCACCAACAACAGATGAGACCATGAGGGAGTCACCTTTCAGGTACGAAAGCAAAGTCCTTATTGCATGATCAGTACTCCGTCTACCAAGAACTTGCGCAGAACTAATGACAGGCCAGTCTAATGATGAAACAAATTTGTAGAATGCTGATTTGGATGATGGATGCTTCTCATCAAACCCCTTATGTTCAGTTTGGGACACATATCAATCCACCAGATTTCACACAGATGAAAACACATCAATCAAGAATCAGTTGATATCTCAGAACTTGTAGAAAACCGAAAAATAAATCATTGATTCTATATTATGCAATTTCACTGATGAGCATTCATCCAAAGAGGAAGCAAGTCATTATTCACCAATTCTTCAAAACTATTAATCAAACCACCAAATGAAGATCCGACCCAATTGCTATCACTTGATCCAATAAAAGACTTCAAGATCCCACCCAACTTCATCAATTCCTTCCCACTCATATCAGAATCCAAATATCAATCATACATCGAGCTTCTGAAATCACTTGAATCACGCTTCGATATCTACTATTTTATCAACATTCTTTCCAAATATACCAATTGTGTCAACTATCTAGCCTATCATGAGCTCTTACATTTGTGTATACAGAACTAGAGAAACATTAGTGTCATATGCCACATTATTCAATATTCACAACACTGAGGACTTTGATACCTCTGCACTTCATATGGAAATGTTTGTGGATTCCAGTTTCAATAAAGATGGTGATAGTTATGGTGGGTACCTAATCAGAGTGAATGGTCTATTCATAAGTGCAGAGTCTTTTGTTATTGAGGAAGAAGTTGAATTGAGTCTCGAGAGTGACCTATATTCTCTTTCTGGAAGTTTGAAAGCGGGTGGTGATGAGGCACAGTACATGAGAGAGATGCAATATCCTGCTAATATGAAGTTTACTGTTTATACAGACAATCGTTCTTTAAATGAAAAGGTTAAAATCAAAGGTGATGAGATATTCATCAAAAATATGAAAGATATGAAGATATTGGTATCGAGATACAAGGCACTTCTCCGCCATTTGCATGTTGAGGACAATCCAAGTGAGATACTAGCAAAACCATCATCTGGCTAAAAGATCCAAAAGTTATTAACTGAACAGTCAATGGATACCTCTGTGATTCCATTGACTTCATTGATACAACACACACTACACCATGATAAAAAAAAAGACTGTCATTAGAATTGTTTCTGTTTATATAATAGTTCATAGGAAACCAATTACAGTTAGTAAATAATCAACTAACAAACCCCATGTAACAATCAAACCATAATTAATATTAGCGGTGAAATATTTCCAACAACCCTTTGGATCATCTAAATCGACTCTCTTAATCATCATTGCTAATTTGTATGCAAAAATCCCACTTCCAATAACAAAACCAGGACCTAACATCCCAGCATTGATACCCGCAGTAGCTAATAACCCAACCTGAGCAACGGTCAACCCAGTAAAGATTTTCTTTGATTGATTACCCCATGCTAGTGCTGTGGATTTAACACCTGCCTTGATATCAAATAGTTTATCCTGATGAGCATAAATGGTATCATATGTCATTGTCCAACAATAAGTTGACAAGAACAGAGGGATCATGACATTCCAATCCCAGACACCCATTGCAGGGAATCCTAACAATGCACCCCAGTTAAATGCTAATGACAAGACAGCTTGCGGATAATATGTAAATCTTTTGAATAATGGATATGTGCAGACAGGTATCAAGGAAATAGCACCAAGGACGAAACAATCTAATGGTAATGCTAAGATGATTGCCAATCCGACACTCAGTTGACCACCGAGGAAGTAAACTGCCTGCTTTGGAGTGACTCTTCCACTCGCAATTGGTCTTTCTATTGTTCTTAACACTTTGTTATCAAAATCTTTATCAAGTAAATCATTTATAGTACATCCAAAACCTCTCATGATCAAGGAACCAATACCAAAGATTCCCAACGTGAAAGCAGTAAATGGAATTGATGCACCTAATTGAGTTGCTGCTATCAAGATGGACCAGGTACACGGGATATACAGCAACCATGTCCCCACAGGTTTCTCCATACGCATGAGTTCAGCATATGGGATCCATTTCTCAGGAAGTTTGGAAATATATGGACCTAAACCTTTCAAACGAGCTTCTGCTGCCTCTTTACGTTGTTCCGGAGTGAAAATAGTGGGTGACTCAGGTGGAGTCAAAATTGTTGATAATGTATTAGGTTTAGCGGTCTCTGGCTTATTAATGGAGTTGTTGAATCTTCTCAAACGATTAGAAGTTGGAGATGCAATTGGATTGAATGAAGGCTTGATGAATGGACGGAGCGCCAACGCTCTCTGAAGCAAGAGCTGTGAACGGAACATCAGAGTAATGCAATATGATGAACTAGAGCCAGAATGTAGAACGTATTAAAGAGGAAATTTTGCACTCACAAGGGGATAAAGGAGCGATTATAACGGGACTGAACGTGCACTTGAGATGTGGTCCAGTGTGCTGAGTGGTTGGTTCCCCTGAGGTTGATTTGGAGGAAAAGGAGCGATTTAATTTGGGAGTTGGAAACCCTGTGAAGTAAAAATGGGCAGAAAAGTTCATGTAAGTTCAGATCGGCGTTTTGATTCGAATCACAACAAAAACGGTTCTTAGATTAGTGTGATTTTGACACCGACGACATGAGGCCAATGATCCAGTAACCAATTGTCACTAAACCATGTCTTCATCGGAAGCACACCAGTGTCGTTTCCCAAGATAAGCTCTTTCCAAAGTCCACAGTCAACTACTCGTCACGGCAACTGTCAAAGTGCACCAAGTTTTCAATTACCCGCGGGTATTTGACACTTTTCATATTCCCGTGCCAAATCCAGCCAACTTCGATTACGGCCGACTATGTAATGTTTCCCGTAGGGTAAGACCTTCACATGACTCTCACGTGATCTATGTCTTTTTCGTGTCGTTTTGACCTCGTTTAACTTTTTTAGAAAACATCAACAATTTAATTTTTGATGAATTTGTTGATTCTAGTTGATTTTCTTCAGATCTCACCAGATAAACCACCAATTCGCCATGTCTGTCTATACCGCCACCACAACTGCCCCAGTTAACATTGCCGTATGTGTTTTCTTGAAATTCAAAGCCATTGAAATCTGATCATTTTACTAACTATCACATGAACAGACCTTAAAGTACTGGGGGAAACGAGACAAACAATTGAACCTTCCAACCAACTCCTCTATTTCTGTCACTTTGGACCAAAATGATTTACGAACTTTGACTTCGGTTGCCACCGCTGAAGAATTCACAGAAGACAAGCTTTGGTTGAATGGTGAAGAAGCTTCATTATCTTCAGAAAGAACCCAGAACTGTTTGAAAGATCTAAGAATATTACGTGCTGAATTAGAATCCAAAAATGAATCATTACCAAAGATCTCATCATGGAAATTACACATTGTTTCCGAAAACAACTTCCCAACTGCTGCAGGTTTAGCTTCTTCTGCTGCAGGTTTCTCAGCTTTAGTTGTCGCTATTGCCAAACTTTACAAATTACCACAATCAATCTCAGAAATTTCCAAAATTGCAAGAAAGGGTTCAGGTTCTGCTTGTAGATCTGTTTTTGGTGGCTACGTTGCATGGGAAATGGGTGAATTGGAAGATGGTTCCGACTCAAAAGCCGTCGAAGTCGCACCATTAGAACACTGGCCAAACTTGAAAGCTACCATCTTTGTTGTAAGTGCTGATAAGAAAGATACACCATCAACAAGTGGTATGCAAACCACTGTCCAGACTTCTGATTTATTTCAATGGAGAATCAAAGAAGTTGTTCCTAAGAGGTTCGAACAAATGAAGAAATCAATCGTGGAGAAGAACTTTAAAGAATTTGCTGATTCAACTATGAAAGATTCAAACTCTTTCCATGCTACTTGTTTAGATTCATTCCCACCAATCTTCTATCTAAATGACACCTCCAAGAAAATCATCAAATTGATCCACTTGATCAATGAGTTCTATAATGAAGTTATTGCTGCATACACTTTTGATGCTGGTCCAAATGCAGTTGTTTATTACGAAGAAGAAAATGAATTGAGATTATTTGCATTCTTGTACAAATTATTCAACAAAGTTGAAGGTTGGAACTCTAAATATTCATTTGAAGAATTATCTCAATTCGATGCTAAATTTGAAGAACTCAAATCTAAGATTGACTTCCCATTAGATGATGAACTATACAAAGGTGTTTCAAAAGTCATCTTAACTAAAGTTGGTGGTGGCCCTCAAGACACTACTGAATCATTAGTTAATGAAAAAGGTTACCCAAAATTCTAATTCTGTTACAAAGTTGCTTGTGTTTAGCGTGTTTTTGCTTTTCTATTAGATTGTTCGTTAGCTTCTATGACCCTAATACATAATACTTGGCATATAGCTAGAAACGTATTATCTTCGAAGCATCAAATTAAACATCAAATTAATACTTAATATACATTTATTAAAAATACAACACAAAATTTTCATAATCAACAAAAAAAGACTAATAAACTGCAAATTTTTTGCCCAATAACATACATCATAGTTATACTTATCTTCTCTAACAACTTCAAAACCTCAAACAAAACAATCCTGTGTTTCTCTAACCTTGAACGTTATTCCATCTCCAGACTCTAGCTTTACAATCACCACTACCAGTAGCAAACATACCTGCACCAGTAATGGCTTTGTTAGCAACAGAAACACTGATAACGGAGTTTCTATGACCTTGTAGCATTAATAATGGAGAACCGGTCTTCTTTTCCCAGAAAATAACACCACGATCTTTAGAACCTGATAAGATGTATTGAGAATCTGGTGATGAACAGACGGAAAGAACAAAATCTTTATGACCGACATAAGTAACTTCACAAGCAGTGACGTTTTTGGCGTTGCTATTACTTGAAGCACCAGCACCTGCTTCATTACCAATTTGTTTCAATGACCATAATTTAACAGTTCTGTCCAATGAACCAGAAGCAACTTCTGAACCATCTGAAGTGAAAGCAACCGAATAGACGGAATCTTTGTGACCAGTACCAGCTTCGTTTTCTGAATCTAATCTTTCAACTAAGAAACCGGTTGATGAATCCCAAACTCTAACTGTTCTGTCTAATGAACCAGCAGCGATCAATTTACCATCTGGAGAGACAGCAACAGTGGTGACACCATCTTCAATTGATAAGGTTAATGAACACTGACCTGAGTTCAAATCCCAGATTCTAACTGTTCTATCACCAGAACCAGAAACTAATCTGCTACCATCTGGGAAGAAATCTAATGAATAAATATCTTGTTCATGACCTTTCAAATATTTGGTGATTCTTCTAGTTGATAGATCCCAAATTCTGATAACTTTATCCTCTGCACCAGTGGCCAAGTATTTACCATCTGGAGAGAAACAAACTGATCTGATGTACAAATCAGCACCTGCAGCATTTGAATCATTGTTTAAGATATTGTCATCATGTAATCTGGCAACCAATTCACCAGTTTCAACACCATAGACTTGAGTGGTCTTGTTACAACCAGTGGCTAAGAACTTACCATCATTGGAGAAACGAACACAACAAACAACAGACGAATGATCTAATGAATGAACTAATTCGACATCAACCGATTTTGGTAGAGCTGGGTTATATAAAACATAGTATTCATTTTGCATTTTTTTTAAATGTTCTGGAACTGAAGAAGCATCTAAATCTTGTAAAAATGGTGGAATTTCTTTGTTGTGAGAAGCTCTTTGACTAGCTGGAACTAAATATCCTTCAGTGGCTGGTGCAGCAGCTGGAACAACGGCAGTTGAAGTAGCAGCTGGTGGAGCTACACTGGCAGGAGAGGTGGAAGAAGCTGGTTGGGCAGAACCTGGGGTAGTACCAGCAGATTGGGCTGGTAGGACAGCAGGCAATTGTGGGGTTTGTTGTGGAGTTTGGTTAGTTGGAGCTTGAACTGGTGGTAATGAAGTGGTAGTTGGTGCGTCTGCAACTGATTTAATCTTTGGTTGATTTGGAGAAGGTTGGACAGCTGAAACTGGAGGTAATTGACCCGCAGCAGCACCTGGTGGTGGAGGTAATTGTTGATGAGATTGAACTGGTGGTAATTGGGATGGTTGTTGTGGAGTTGAAGCTTCACCAAAAGCTGGTTTCGGTAAGTTGTTTGAACCATTGGTTAATGAGTTGTTTGAAGATGGATATTGTTGTGGAGGCTGCTGTTGATGAACTTGTTGCTGTTGAGCTTGTTGTTGCAAAGAAGCTAATTGTCTGTCTTTTAATTCCAATTCGTTTTTCAATCTGTTAATTTGGTCTTCGTAGGCTTCTTTGATTTTTCTGTGCGCCATCTCTAATTCGTAAACAGTTTGTCTGATTTGTTGCATTTCACTTGTTTGTTGGGTGAACTTCAAGTCATATTCATTCTTATGCAATCTGAAGTTTGAGGCTTCATTGTTGACATTTTGGAATTCTTCCTTGATGGCTTCTAGAAGCTCATTGAGTCTCTGGTATGTCTGTGGTCTCTGCTGGTACGACATTTTAGGAACTTGGGTACCGATTCAAGGTCTTAGACAAAAGGGGCACTAGTTAAAGCAAGGGGATTTAGGAGTGACGTATCTATAGTAGTAACAAACGAACAAGAGGCAGTGTTTGACGTGTCAGTGTGTTTCTCAAGAAATATACGCAAAGCAGTGATATATCCAACGATTTGAGAGTGTTCAAACGCTGTTTTTTCTGCTGTTTTGTCAGTAGATTTGCCTTGATGAGAGGGTTTTTTGCTGACTTTTTTCAATGGGTTTTACTTCTATTTTTCTCGTTGATGATTTTCTGCCAAGACAAAATTGATAGTTCGCGAAACGCGCAGAATTATGCAGCAAGTAAATCGCGGAAACGGAGATTTTGGCAAATTTAGGATCGCGGCCTCGGAAATATCAAGATCACGTGTGAAAACACCGGATATGATTTCAAAGGGAAATTTCCTAATGCGTAAGTTTTGCTTTGTTTTTCCAGTTTTTTCATTTGTTTGTTGTGATTTCAAAGTGATGTTTCTGTCTCTTTGATTTTAGTGTTGTTTGACCATTATTCCTGAAAGTGGGCATACAATGGCACCAAAGAAACGCCCGACGAGAGTCATCAAGAAGAGCGCGAAAGTGAGAGAGGCCGAAGACACCAGCGATGAAAGTGATGTCCCTGAACGTTAGTATCAATTGAACTAGTTCGAAGACCCAATCTTTCAATATTAACACATTATGCTACAGCACCTAAGAAACGTACCAGAAACACCAGAAAGAAATCAGATCCAAAAGAAGATGAAGAGAAGAATAAGTTTGAACCAGAACAGAAAGAAGAACCTGAAACGAAAGACCCAATGCTACCATCCAGGAGAAACAGCGCCAGAAAACCTACCTTATTACTAGATTCCATAAAAGTATCACCATCCCCTGCATCACCTTCCAAAAGAGTATCATCCATCAACTCCAGAATACCATCACCAGTCAAGAAAAACCTGAACTCAAGGCTTAATGATACTATTGATTTCAACAGAGCTCAGACATCTTCAGTTCAAGCACTGCAGAACAAGAATGTGCCTAAATTGACTTCTATAATAGACGATCTAAGAGCCGGCAAACAACAAATGATATTTGATAATTTCAAAAGTGCAATGGAACTGAAACTTCAACTAGCTAATGAACTGATTGCCAGTTTAAGTTTACAGAATGATCAATTACAACAAGAGCTAGTTGATACCAGAACATTGATAATAACTGAACCGAAGGTCGAATCACCAATCAAACAAAACAATCAAGTCAGTGAACAAGATTTCTTGGAGAATGAATTGATTTTAGATATGTTGGAGCAAATTGTGGGATTAAGAATTCACAGAGTTGAGGACACAGAAGAAGCGTTGTTTTTCGATTGTTCCCAATCTGGTAAAAATGGTATCCTAGATTACAGATTGACTATCTTCAAGGAAGATTCATCAGAGATAATATATTCACCTATTGAGAATGCAGCACAGGACGTTGATAAATTGAAAGAATATTTACCTGATTATTTCTTCGATAATTTGACGTTTCCTTTGGATACGTTACAACAGTTCTATCATAAGATTTACAGAGGGTTGAGCAAATGAGAAATGTGCAGTGGTGAAAAATTATAGATTCTAAACGATATAATGTTATGTATTGTAATTACTAGTTTTGTAATGATATGATCTATTTGACTTCTAATTTACCGTCATCTGAGATAACGATCTTCTTCATCAGCTCCTTCTTTTCATCCTTGGATAACCTCTTTAAGACTTTGTACAAATCTTGGCCTTTATGCTGTTTCAAATCAAATTTGTCTGATTTTTTGGAGACTTTGTCCTTCTTGTCGGCCTTCTTGGATTCCTTTTTAGTTTCCTTCTTTTCTTCTTTTGGTTCCTCTTTAGGTTGCTCCTTAGCCTTTGGCTGTTGCTGTTTCTTCTTTGGTTTATACAAGGCACCCTGATACTTTTGGTCTTCTGTTATACATGATGTGTGGTTTCTGTATTCATCACCATTGAAGGTTTTGGAACAATCGATACAGGTGAAGTAGGCACCGTAACATCTTTGGGTGTGTTGGTCAGCTTTCTTCTTAAGCATAGACTCATTGCAGACTTCACAACTGAAAGTAACCATTTTTGATAGATATTGCGTGTTTTAGATTAATGTTTTACTGAAAGGTGGTTAAGTATGAGGGTTTGAAAAATTTTGTGACAAATTTTTTAGGCGATGAGGTCAACTCCGAGATTCCAGAAAGTTTGATCTTGCACTTAGTACACACATGAATACAGAAATCTCATTTTTATTTAATCTCTAGTCGTCCTTTTAATCGCAACAGGGAGTACAATACATAAAATTCACGTTTACTCTTGAAGAGAAACGAAATTGGATGGGAAAAGACCCTTTTCACCAGCTTCGTTTTCACCTAACCACCAATCTTCATCAACGAAATCAAGAACTGTTAAGGTTTCACCTTCTCTGAAACTCAATTCGTTACCTTCGGCAGCATCGTAGTCGTACTCTGCAACCGCAGTGTACACTTGTTGTTCTTCTTCTTCTTCTTCTTCCTCCACGACTTCTGGTTCATCTTGTTCTGGTTCTGGTTCAGCAGTTCTAGTTGGTAATGATGGTCTTTCTTCTTCTTCAGGTTGTAGCTGTTCTGGTTCTTCTTCTGGTTCTTCTTCTTGAACTGGGACACGAGCTGGTGGTGGTGGGAATGCTCTTCTGGCACCTGTAGCTGGAAGTCTTTCTTCTTCCTCTTCTTCTTCTTCAGCCTGAGTGTTGATTCGCTCAAATCTTGATTTCAAGTCAGACACACTGTCTTCATGTTCTTCGTCAGCATCTTCCTTTTGAGTATGAGTAGCGACAGGGGCTGGAGTAGTGGCCATTGGTGCAGCTTTACCTTCTGCTTTCAATTTCTTTTCAGCCCAAATTTGAGCAGGGGTCTTACCACCTTCCGCACCGAAACTCTTGGAAATACCACCGACGACTTTATCAGATGAACCACCGAATGATGGAGTAGGAGTAGGAGACTTAGCACCAAATTGAGCTGGTCTGGTCTTTAGGTAATCGTCAATCTCTAGGTCTTTTTTCAATCTGTCTTTCTTTTTCAATTCTTCGATTTCTAATCTTGGATCAATCTTTTCGTTTTCTGATTTGATGACTTCTTGTAAGTTGACTCTACCAATTGGCTTGTAAGCAGAGACGTTTGGAGTTAATGGTTTCTTGTGGAAGTCTCTTTCTTCTAATTCCGGTTCATTCCACTCATCTTCATCATCTCTCTTAGCAGCTGGGGTAAATGGTTTTGGTTTGATGACTTGTGGTTCAGCAGCCTTTGGGGTTGAACCAGGAGTTGGCTTTGGGGTGAAAGGAGTTAGTTTTGGGGCAGCCGATGGGGTTGGTCTTGACACTGGAGTTGGCTTGTATGCGGATGATGTGGAAGATGCGGTATTCGTTCTTGCGGCCTGGATGGAATAACGAGCACCCGCAGCAGCACTTAGTCTGGACAACAATTCGTCTCTGTCTAAATCATCAGAGTCTCTGGCAGTGATCTGAACGTGATAACCTTTCAATAATCTAGAAACCTCAGCGAAGTTTTGAGCAAATGATGATCTTGGTTTCAAAGGGGCTGAATCAGGACACCAACCGACCAACAAGTTCTTCTTGACATCTGAGCCTGGAGGAGTGATTCTGGCCAGACCGAACTGGATCTGGGATTCATCGAAGCTTGCGAGGAATTCATCGAAATCAGTACCGGTTTCAGCAACTTGATATGCCTTTGATGAATCTGGTCCATAGGTAACCCAATTGAATTCTGGATCGTCCTTGACGACCTTCTCGTAGGCCTTTTGGATGTCTTTGCCGTGTGTGGATAGGTTGATTTGCTCCATTGTGTGGTTCTGTGAAATATGTATGCGCCAAGTGGGGTCAATTGACAGCAACTGGTGTTTGTTGTTTGGTGTACGCAGTTGTTCAAATGGTGATTTTGGGGGTTTGGTGGCCCTTTTCGGCGACGTTTCCGGGATTTTGGAAACGAGAGCACGTGATGTTGGGTTGTGTGCGATGCTAAATGGTAGGGGCACTTGTATCATGAAGACCATCAACAACTTAGACCCCTTTGAGTCTTTTGATTAACTGACTGACTTTTCTTCAAACTACGTAGACGATAGAATCATGTCATAGGTTATGACGTGGCATGATCTGATGCTGTGATCTATCTAACCTAAACAGAATACAGTTATGTGAACTTGCCATCGTTCGTCCAATGAAGCTTTTATCACGGTTTGAAGAGAGTCCCAAGTCCACTACGTACTAGATCAGAAGGAACTGTCGGTGGCCTATATACTCCAACAGGACATCCCATTTGTGCATTCACAATCAGATGCACTCTGTGCCTAGCTGTGGCAGGTGATGCGTACTGCACCTATAGTTTTTTTAAGTGCAGCAGGAATTCCATCCCTCATGTACAACAATTAGCACAGTGAAACGACAAGAATCCAAACAAATACAGGTACTTGTCAACTTGTCATGAGTTTTTCCACTTTGCGCTAGACTACTTCCACCGGAGGAACTGCAAGTCAATTGACGGAACGGGTTGTAAGTTGATAATGGGCCTCTGTATTTGGACCTCGGTGTGCATTGTCATGAGATTCAGAGAAGCGAGATGTGAAATCGGATTAGGACTGTCATCTGTGGCTTCCAGAATCAAGCTGAATGCCAATAGCGACCTCAAAAATTTAGTGCTTTGCTTGTTCGTAGATCCTCTGATCATCTAGATACAGTCCTTAAGGTACAGACTAATTGTGCAAATCAATGGAGAGAAAGCCGATAGGGATAACTTAACATGGTCCTCTGTATCCGTTCTGATGTTGAATTCAGTGGGATATGATTGCGCGTGCTCTTTATCTGGTTATCTGATTCTAGTCCTGACAAGAGCTGCATGTTTCAGAATCAATGGACTGTATTCTGCATTTTGCATTGGAAATATTGCGAGTATGATGGCTTCAAGGGACCAGAACTTCAGAAGCGCACGGAACAAGTCCATAGCTCTGGAGATTCAAATTCCTTGTGGTTGGGTCCGTTTTGACTCTTGAGCCTGGGCACTATATTTTTCACACGCATGGTACTCAACATAGACCTAACTAGTGGAAGAGAAACAAGTGGTTCACTATAATTGTTATCATGCACTGTGTGAAATTAGTATATAAATAATTAGCATCAAACACAAATTCGTATTTGGTTGTGCTTCAGAGTCTCAGACAGACGTCAGCTCCAGCATCGCCTCATCATCGATCCAAGTTCCGACACCTTCATGCAAGTAATTAAGACAAGTTGGGAGCCGGAACATCTCTATTATCGTGAGCAACAGTTGAGGGAGAACTCTAAGATCGGATGTTCAAACATTAAATCATTAACTGAATCAGGAAGGCATGCAGCACAAACTTCTGATTTCGAGCCTTTAACGGCAAACGCTAGCGTCTAATGCCTAAAAAATAAAATTCTGCTTATAATTGTCCTAGTCGTCTGATAATAATCTTAGATATATGGTGTAAATGGTACATATATCATTTTCATAGTAATAATCTTGATTCTTGATAGTAAATTATATGTCATGCTAACCCTCAAATCGATTATCAGGCACTGACATAACAAAGTCATCATCCTAGTGTGTTCTGCCTTTAAGTTACAAAGATAATGGAGCTACTCAGCACTGGTAGAGCGTTGACTTCTTCAGAAGTCAAATGTGGCATATACTGGGCCTCCACCTGAGGATTTGTCTTGCCACCTTACAGTTTTAGGTCCCTTTGTTCAAACTTCAAACTTCAAAAATCTTCCAGTCGTATCTTTCTATCATTTTAGGGCCCAGGGAACCGATTTCCGATAAGTTCGATCTTGAGGATCTGGGCCTCTCCATTAGATCTTTCGCCAGAACAGGATATCACGGAGATGCCTTTACCCCAACCTGGATCTAACTTGCTACATGAATTGGGAGACTTGTTGGTTACTAACACACTTGTACTGGTAACGAAAAAAACACTAGGAGCTATCATAGTGAAGCGCGGAATGGCAATCATGTTTTTAATCTTCGAAAGGAGATCCAGGTTGTCCGAGTCAAAACTGAGAATGGATCATTAACACTCTTCTTGTTCTTGTAGAATTAATTAGCTCATCGGATGTTGACACATTTGTGCAGAACTAGGGTCCAGGGATGAGCTATGCTTTAAAAACGTACTACTTTCTTAGACAACATCTAACTAATGAGAAAACGAGGTCTTTTACAGTTTAGCCGGCAAGTTCATATAAGCAAATGATTGCAAATTATGAAACAGAGATTGCCTCGAATGGGCCACTGACCAATACAGTAATCACTTAGAAAAGATCTTTTTAAAGTATTTGGTTTGAGCCCGCGACTCTCATTAGGGAGACCCAATCATAGTTCTGAACTAGAAAATAATTTGAACTCTATAATAAATGATGTTTTAGGTGCCCTGACGATCAATTCTCTTCACGGATCTAATCAATTTGATCCTTATTGCACAATGTACTTGAACCACGAACCAGCGGACACACGGCCATTCTTGTTCTACTGCCCTTTTAGTAATTACTCGTGACATTTCGTATTCGACGACTTACAGTGGAATTAATCCCGTCTGGCGGGACTATATTGACCTGCGGACATTCTTTGCTGGTTAGCTGAGAATAGTCCGATGCGTATAGTAACAGGGGAAAAACGGACATACTTCATTGACATCCAACAAAGAGAGATATAGCTTAATACTTCCCAGAAGTCGCCACGGCACACGACTGTACCAGCGTTACGCCCATTCCTGCCAAATGTTGTAACTTCTGTGTGGTCACAGCTTCAGTAAATTCAGTGGGGTTGGTTTTTCGTGCGTCAGCTGCGATACTCGGATTTAATACAAGCCGTGCATTAGATTATGTATATTACCCATGCATAGATCCACCCTGCACGAGCTCTGCAGTATTATGCATCTTCAGAAGTGGCAGGCTGTATGCCTCTTCCAGTAATAGGATCGGGACCATAAAGGGCAAACGCACACTGCAAAGTTCCACTGGTGCACTTCAGAGGTTGGTAAGTCTGAACCTGTCTTTCTTATATAACAAAAATCGTTCGCTTTTTAAAAACACCGCTTTTATTTTTATTGAAGGCTTGTAAGTTCAGAACATTCAAGAAATCATACAAGATGGTCCAAATCAGAAGCATATTATCAGCAGTGTTGGCATTAGCTCCACTATCATCTGCTCAGCAGTTCCTCACACCAATAGATTATGAAGGTTCATTGAATATCTATTATTACTTTAGAGATAGTGATGCTAAAGCTGTTCCATCAAATGAAGGTATTTCAGTTGAAGGAACTTTCACATCATCAGAAGATCTCGTACAGACACTAAACAACGCAGAAATCGTCTACTCAATCAACGATGGTCCAAACGTCCTTCTTACAGCCAATTGTTATAATGTTTTCAACTTAGTTGATACAGAAAGTGAACCAATCACTTGGGATTCTTGTATTGAATTCCCATTCTATGATGAAATTGCTGCAAGTATAGGAACCGATGATGAATTAGTCTTAACCACCGTCACAACCACCATCAACAACATTATCACCACATACACCACGTTCTGCCCTCTCACTGAAGCAGGGAAAGATGCTACTGCTACTGCTGCTCCAATTAGTCACACCACATACACTACTGTCATTACCAAAGATGGTATCGCTTCTACTTCCACTATTGAAAGTGCCGTTCATGCTATTACTGGTGCTCCAGCTTGTGTCACAATCACTGATATCGCATCCTACGAAGCTCAATTATCTGCTGCTTCTGTTGCTGCTGCTAACAAAGCCAATAGTGATAACACTGTCACTACTACCCAGAACAATGAAGTCACTGCTGCTGGTGAAGCAGCCAAAGAGACTGCTTCTGCTGATGAAGGTTCAAAAGATACCACTACCATCAAAGCAGAAGATACTACTATCACCAGCAAAAACACTGTCACTGTTAAACCAGAAGGTACTACCACTCAACAAGTCACTGAACAAGCCCAAGAAACTGGTACTACTGTCTTAGTCGGTGGTGGTCCAGCTAAGACCACTGATCCACAACAAGCTACTGAAGAAACCACCACTCCAGCAGTCTCCGTCTTCGAAGGTCAAGCTGGTAAGATTGTTGGTTCATTGTCAGTCATGTACTTGATTGGTACTTTTGTCAGTTTCTTGTTATAATCAGTTTCCATAGTTTAGTTTTGTTTGGTGTTCTTGTTAATTCATTCCTATTTGTTACTCAATATAGACCGATTTTCATTACAAGAGCTCAGTTTTGTGCTTCAGTTTAAAATATTATTTTGCTTTCATCTGGTTTGTTTGTACCTCCATAGTTTATAGTTTTAATTATACAGACAGTTTGTTAGATATGTCAGTTGCAGCATGTAGAACCTCAGATTCAAGAGATCAAACCCAAAAGTTAGATATACGCACGACCAGTCCCCGACATATCGATGATGGTATACTCATCTCGATCCCTTTGCTGGTGGCTGGTGGCTGGCTCATCACTCATCTTTCCACCATGATCTCCGCGACTATCGTTTCCGTTTTGATCTTCAGATTTACATTATGCACTCTCGACCTGTTTTCGCATCAGTGCACACGTGACACTGCACAGTTTGAATACGCCTTTTCCGCCGACAGGTAGCATGAACCTCAACTCGGTTTGTCGATTCTCGTCAAACCGTGTTAAATAATAATGAGATGAAATACGTACAAGGTATGTAATTAATTGGTCCGTAAATTGTAATTGTATGAAATCACTACTGTATAATGAAACACCAAGAAACAATTCAGTGGAAATATTGCAGGTCGTACCAGACTCCAGTGACCACAAGGACGTAATATAAATCAGCTCATTCATGTAAACCAATGATGCACCAACCCGCAAAAAAGACCCACATCAGCGCACGAAATCGTAGACAATCGCGGTTCATGATGAGGCTGGTCATGTCAAAGCAATGCTGGCTTCTTCAAAGTTCAAACCAACACGCGCTCAAACTCTCTACGGGCAGAAGAATCGTTAGATCTTGAAGTGTATCTCCCATTTCACCCAATACAGGGTGCCTCGACGAAAAAACTGCTAGCAACGAGGTTCGAACCAAAAAGAATCAGGAATGTGCAACCACTAGTAGCTGCCTAGAGATGCACATGTCTTGTAGTGAAGCCCATCAGCAAAGGTCCAGCGGATTCCAGCTTCCAGCGAGAAAGCCCGAATCTCAAGCGTTAAATGCAACTTCATGCATATCCTGCATGGCAATATTATCTCCTGCAAAGAGTACATATGATATACAAAGGCTACAGGGACTAATGCTGGTGGTTGTCTCGTCACGGATACCAAGTTCCAACCACCTAGGTATTCGACGGAAAAAACCAACATCCCAAATCCTATATTATATCCTGGTTTCAGCACTTTTCTTATATTCGTTTTCTCACACTTGTCTGATTATTGTACCGAGCAACAGTTATACATTATGAGATTATCAATCGTCCTGTTGACTTTGATTAGTCAAGCACTTGCTCAACAAACCACAACCACACTTGATTTTACAGGTACTGCTAGTTCAACCAGTTTCTACAAGGTTCCAACTGATCAATCATCAGTTTTCCCAACCGTAATACCAACTACCTCTGGTCCAAGTTCTATTCCAACAGATCAATCATCTGTTTTCCCAACTATAACGCCATCCATCTCTCGTCCAAGTTCTATTCCAACAGTTGATCAATCATCTGCTCCAACTGATCAATCTTCAGTTTTCCCAAGTATAACGCCATCCATCTCTGGTTCAAGTTCTATTCCAACAGTTGATCAATCATCTATTCCAACAGTTGATCAATCATCTGCTCCAACTGATCAATCTTCAGTTTTCCCAAGTATAACGCCATCCATCTCTGGTTCAAGTTCTATTCCAACAGTTGATCAATCATCTGCTCCAACTGATCAATCTTCAGTTTTCCCAAGTATAACGCCATCCATCTCTGGTTCAAGTTCTATTCCAACAGTTGATCAATCATCTATTCCAACAGTTGATCAATCATCTATTCCAACAGTTGATCAATCATCTTCTCCAACTGATCAATCTTCAGTTTTCCCAAGTATAACGCCATCCATCTCTGGTCCAAGTTCTATTCCAACAGTTGATCAATCATCTGCTCCAACTGATCAATCATCATCAACTATTCCAACAGTTGAGCAATCATCTATTCCAGCAGTTGATGAATCATCTATTCCAACAGTTGAGCAATCATCATCAACTATTCCAACAGTTGATGAATCATCATCATCTTTTCCAACAGTTGATGAATCATCATCATCTTTTCCAACAGTTGATGAATCATCATCATCTTTTCCAGCAGTTGATGAATCATCATCATCTTTTCCAGCAGTTGATGAATCATCATCATCTTTTCCAGCAGTTGATGAATCATCATCATCTTTTCCAGCAGTTGATGAATCATCATCATCTTTTCCAGCAGTTGATGAATCATCTATTCCAACTGATCAATCATCATCATCTATTCCAACAGTTGAGCAATCATCTATTCCAGTTGAGGAATCATCATCATCTATTCCAGCAGTTGATGAATCATCTGCTCCAAATGATCAATCATCAGTTTTCCCAACTATAACACCATCCATGTCTGGTCCAAGTTCTATTTCAACAGTTGATACATCAGCTTCTGTCGGTTCTTCAAGTCGCCAGCCATACTACAACAGCTCAAGTATAATAGATATTGATGAGGCTAGTACTCCATTGATTGTTATTGAGACCACAAGTGAAGAACAAAGTACCACTGATCTACAAACTGCTTCAAGTTCACCAGCATCTGCAGTTGTTTCTGGTACCACCACTTTATCCTCTACCACATCAACTTCATCCACATCATCATCATCATCATCATCAAGTTCATCATCAACAAGTTTATCAAGTTCAACCACCTCATCATCATCATCAAGCTCAACCACCTCATCATCATCAAGCTCAACCACCTCATCATCATCATCATCCTCAGCATCATCCTCAGCATCAAGTTCATCATCAAGTTCATCATCATCCTTATCCTCATCCTTATCCTCATCCTCATCAAGTTCATCCACCTCATCATCATCATCATCATCAAGTTCATCATCATCATCATCATCCTCATCCTCATCAACCACCTCCACCTCATCTTCCACCACTGCCACTGCCACCCCAACTGCAGAATCAAATAGTGGCTTGGGTGCTATTGAACAAGCTGTTCTTGACAAACATAATGCATACAGAGCACTACATGGTGCCCCAGCCTTAGTTTGGAACACAGACTTAGTTGATTACGCACAAAGTTACATTCAACAATTGCAAGGTTCTTCTACCAATGTATGTTCGGGTACTTTAGTCCATTCAGGAAGAGTGGGTAAGGACTACGGTGAGAATTTAGCCTATGGTACTATTAGTGCCACTCAAGCTGTTGATTTATGGTATAATGAGGTTAAAGATTATAACTTCTCTGACCCAGCTAACAGTCCACGTGAATTTGAAGTTTGGGGTCATTTCACTCAATTGGTTTGGAAATCATCTACTCAGCTTGGTTGTGTTATTCATCAATGTACTCCTTCCAGAATCTACGTTATTTGTGAATACAGTCCACAAGGTAACATCTTCTTAGGTGGTCAAGGTGCTGATCCATACTACTTTTTCAAACGAAACGTGCTGGCCAACTGATAGATTCCAATATATTTTCTAAATTTGTTGTTACCACCCCGTTTGATTTCATAGTAATTCTTGTTTTGTCTAATTATAAATGTATGTTTAAGTTTTAACCGTTAATAAAGCTAAATTGAACTCGAGCGATTGTGTCCCCAACCAGCCACCTTGCCGTATCAAGGATTACAGAGTTACCCGCCTCTCTCGGCAGATACTTTGTCACGTTCCAGGAAATCGCCCGTTCGAGTTTCGCGAGCAGCAAAATTTTTCCAAATCAATTTGCTCCTTTTTTTCAGAAAATGTGGGTCCTTCTTTTTTATCGGCGTAAATTATTTGCCACTTTTTCACTTATCAGGTAACATCGTTATAGTTCCAATCTGCCAATTGATAAAACTGGCAAATTTTCCCTCCCACTAGGACACTCCAGCAGAACCAAAGCAGTGACCTTCTTTTGCAACACGCTAGTTTGTGCCAGTGCTTGAGAATGGACTTTTAAAAGCAGCGCGGAATTGGTTTTTAAGTTTTGTGTCTTGATCTAGTGCTGCCTAACCAGAGTTTCGAGTGCGTTCGTGTCGTGTCTTTTCATGTATCATAGCATGGCAGTTCCATCCAAAAGAGTGCACAGTTTGAGCGAAGTTGAGAATGATAAGCCGGTCATGGTGAAGAAGTTGAAGAGAGATGGGAGTGTTGGTGGACCATTAAGTCAAGCGAAAGCAGGGAAGATGTCAAAGTTGCAACAGTTCCGCAACGAGCCATTGGAGGACAACGTCGATTTTATGTCGTTGCAGAGTTCATTGAGCCTGTTATATTCGCGTTTGGGAGATATCAAACATGATATGAAGGAGTTGAATAATTTGAAACAGAGTATAGATGTTTCTGAAGATGCTAAGTCAATAGCAAAGTTGATAAATGCTAATTCGGATTATTTGAATGAGATTAGTTACAAGGGTTGCTTCACGAAATGTCCAGAGATTGGCTGGAAGAATGATTATGATATAGACTTTGATGTTCTTAAGAAGAACAATGATGATGACGATGATGAGCTAGCTAAAATTAATGACAGTTATGAGATTATTAAAAGAGACCAACTTTTCAGTTATGACAACAAGCATAGATGATATATATAATGCCAGACATTTTACTCCAGAATACTACAGACAAAGATCAGAAATGCTGCTTTGAACCCTTCAATTTCGAAAGATCTTAAACAAATGGACACTTTTACCAAGTTTTATGGTTATTTGCTATATCTGCACAATATGAAAAGAACTACTATTTTCAATTCACACCACACACATGAGCTCAAATAAAAGAGTGTTTTATTTATTCAAAATATAGATTATTTTTTGACCTTCTTTAATCAGTACTACAAAAAAAAAAAGCTACAAAAATGAGTTCTGATACCATTTCCTGTGTATAGTTTCACCATATATATAAGCACTCTTATCAATTATAACGTAGTTCGCACCTATTTGTGTTCCTCGATAGCTTTCTTGACACCAGCTGGGTTGGCACCAACAATCTTCCCGACAGCTTCACCTTCTTTAAACAAGACAAAAGTTGGCATCGCACTAATACCGTATTTTAAAGCGATAGCTTCAGCTTCATCAACATCGACCTTCAAGAACTGAACATCTGTGTATTCTTCACTGAACTTTTCAAGCACTGGGGCAATTGCTTTACAAGGTCCACACCAAACAGCAAAGAAATCAACAACTGTTAATTTTGGATCTTTAATCAATTGTTGAAATTCTGGTAATGAAGTGGATTGTTTGATCAATGAACTCTGTAATCTGGTTCTGGCTGGCTGAGGGGCTGCTCTGAGATTCAGGAGAGATGGACGGAGGAGGGTTCTTGTGAAGGACATGGTAAAGTTTGACTATAAATTTGTATTATGGCAAGTTTGCGATTTGTGGATGACAAAATATTATTTCGGATCGGAGTTTCATTTGTGCTGGGGCTTAACTATGGAGACGGGGAAAAGTACTCGAAAGGGAAGAAGTATATCTAATTGATGAATCAAACAGATTAAATGAGAATTATTCTTATAGCCTCATCAGTCGCTTCACAAAAATAAACATGGTTACTGATTTCATTTAATTGAGTATACGTAAGTTGGTAGGTAGCATTGATTAGCAATGTGAGAATCAGGACAAAGAAATTATCGTCTTCTTCTCGGATCTTTAACTCGTGGCTCGTCTCTAAGAACAGTTCTTCTCGAAGAAGACTGAAATGAACAGAATGATCTTCTCATATGACATCTATGACAGATTGGTGCCTTCATGTCACATGGATCGCCATTTCTCTCACATTGATAGCATGGTTGATATTCAATTTCCTTGTTACTATTGTTTCCTTTATATGTGTTATTAGATATGGTATCCTTGGAATAAGAGTTGTTTAGGTTTCTAGATATTGGAGCGTTGGAACGATGCGCTGGAACAGATCTGGATCCCTCGGTAGTAGTAGTAGCAGGTGGTGAATACTTTCTTTGAGATTGATTATATTGGTTTGGTGAGCGATATGTTCCCTTTTCTTGACGTGCCGCATGGCTAGATGAAGATGATGAAGATGATGAGTCTCTTGAGTTTTTTGAATGATTGATAGGTGTTCTGTATGATTGTGGGCTTTCTGGTGGAGGTTTTCTATTATCGGTGAAACTGTATTGATCTCTTTTTGGAGCTGGGACGATCTGTTCGAATTTTGGTCTCTTGGTGGGGTATACGTCCTCTTGATCTGCAGTGGAGATTCTCCTTCCTGCAAATAAGTCACCACTATCTTCACCATTGTTGTTCTTGTTGCTGTTGTTACTCTCAGTTGTTGACATGGATCCTTTGTCTGGGATTAGATCTCCTTCTTCTTCATTGAGTGCATGTTGCGAATCTTTACCTTTAATCTGGAATACTTGGTTTGATCGATGTTGAAGACGGATACTTGAGTCAGTAGTGGATGTACTGGTTGTTTCATTGGTGCCATGGTAACTGTTCTGACGATGTGGAAACAGTTCTTGATTCGATACAGTGGCCTGGTCCGGTTCTGAATCTTGATGTAGAGAATATTGATTATTTGGTGAAGTTTGTGATTGTGGTGGCATTGATTCACTGAATTCGCTCTTCACTGTATTTGCCTTCTGTTTCAATTTCTCCACAACAGAATTGACATTAGCTGACGTCCGTACAGGTGGCGTGGTATCTGAATCATAATTTTGGGCTTGATCTTGTGGTTGATTTTGATTGACAAAAGCATCGAATTGTTCTTTGTAAGTTGGTTCATTTTGTTGGGTTTCATATGATGTTTGGTATTGGTATTGGTATCCATTAGGTTGTTGTTCTTGCCATTGATGAGAGCCATAAGAATTGTTTTGTTGGAGGGAGTTTTGATGATTAGATTGGTCGTTTGCTTGCTGACTTGCTCCACCTGGAGAATGTTCAGAGACAGCTATATCAGAGAAAGAAGAGTCTGAAGGAGTAGCACCTTGTTGATTATTGTTGTTCTTTGGTGCAGTTTCCTCGTCACTGGATAAATAATCACCCCATTGCTCATCATCAGAAACATCTGGTTCACCGCGTTCCCTTCTTGCTTTACGTTCTCTGTTCTTTTGTCTGATTTCTTCTCTTAGTCTTCTTCTTCCCTCTTTGTCATTGGCAATGAATGTCTTGTGGAGTTGATCGAGACGTGATTCATTTCCTTGTTCTTTCTTGATTGTGATATGAGCTTCTTGTCCTTTGAAGTATTCGATCTGAGCATCGACTGAGATTGGGACGTTTTTTGAATTACCATTATTCTGTAATTTACTCAAAATTTCCTGTTCTCTCTTTTGTTCTTCTTCGATTCGTCTTTTCTCTTCTTCGAATATTCTCTCTTCCTCTTGAATTTTGGCAAATGCCTCAATTTTTCTCCTTTTATCAGCAATAATCTCATCAAGATTATCAGCTAATATGGATGATAATTTGATAGTCAATGATTTGTGCCTAAATGTTGCACTATTGTATTGTTCATGCACGAGTTCTAATTTCTTCTGGTTTTGTTTCATCTCTGATTGTAAATTGGTGATTTCATCCGTCAATCTTTTGTCTCTGACACTCATCATCTCGTTCTTCAGAATCAAGAATTTTTCAGATTTGTCACGAACATAAGCATCTGCAAGTTTAACTATGGTGATCCTTAATGATAAGATCGAAAACGATGAGTCTGAAATGAGTTTATCACGAGCTAATTGAGCCCTTCTCTTATCAGTTCCTTCATTTTTCACACTTACCAGCACTCGATTAAAAAAGGACTCAACCTTCTCATTGTATTGATTCTGCAGTTCACTTTCTTTGTTCAGTTCACTGAGCCTCTTAGTCAAATGATCCAATCTTGTCTTCAATGCCAGGTTCTTGGTATCGTATCCTTCAATGACCTCACTTTCCAAAAATTCTTTCTCAACTCTGCTCAATTCCTCTTTCAATCTCAACTCCAATGGTGCTCTCCACTTCACTTCCGATTCCACCATAGTATTGTCAAACTTGTCGATTTCTTCCAATAAGGCAGCCTCAATCTGGATTTGCAATTCATCAAATTTGAACGGGTCAACACCGTCGTCCAGCTGGGAGTGAGCAGCATCACTGGTACCAGAATCAGTCATACTGACATCTCCATTCCCATTTGCAGTGACTTCTGCCCGGACAGAAGCCTTGTTATCTGTGTTCACCACTTCTGTGTTATCATTCCTGTTCAAAGTAGGGTTGTCGGAATTTGAACCCTTTTGGGCCACATTCTGGGAGGGAATCCTTTTCCCCAGCATGTATGAGTTCTGGAACATCCCAGCTTCCCCTATTTTGTCTTTTCCTCGTCAAATTGGTAGGTCTAACGGCCTTTTTGTTTGTGTTCGTTTGTTTTGAGGCATATCGAAGCTTTCACCGGTTAAATGGCTGACGGCTAAATCCTTCGATTATTCAGCCGCACGCTTAAGATCACTTACTAAACTATAAACTCGTCCTTTGGCGTCCCTGTATTGATGAACTATTATGTAGGATTCCTAATATACAAGAATACAACCGGCTTATTCTTCAACAAGACTAGTATAATGTTCAATCAAGTCATATTCGGTCTGCAACGTTTCTTCTCTATATGCAACCCTGATATCTGGAACATTAGTCTTTTCTAAGTCATTACCATCAATACCACTCTTAGTGTAGTCTTTACCTAACCAATGTTCTTTGATGGATCTTTCCCAACCAGATTGAATAACTGAGTTCTTAGCCAATTCACACATGTCGACGTTGGACAATTTATAGATTTGTGCAGCGACTGAGTATTCTTCAATCAATGGTTCTCTGGTGTATGAGAATTGTAAAGGATCATCTGTGGACAATGAAACGTTCAAACCTCTCTTGAAATAGTATGGGAATGGGTTCTTATCGTATGTCAAGAACAACGCATTGTTTGACAATGGAGACATAGCAACACCAATTTGATCTAAGTAGAATAAATATTGAACAAATGGAATCTTTCTTAACAAAATACCATGGGAGATACATTCTGAGGTCAAGTATGTTGAAATCAGATGTTCCGGATCACCAGCTTCACCCGAATGTGGTCTTAAGACAAATGTATTGAAACCTCTCTTTGCTCTATAGTTGTTCAATTGAGCCATATTGGCGTATAAGTAGTATAAATAGTATGAATAAGGTGGGTTTTGTGAAACATCCCATAGACTTGGAATAGGGAATTTTCTATGGAATCTTTTATCAACTTTAGATTCATCATCAACCGAATCAAAACCAATGACTCTTTGTAAGAAGACAAATAACTTTGGATATTTTTGTGGGTTTTTGGTTGCTTCCATCAATGGTTCAAATAAGTTTCTGATAATGTCTTTGAATGAACTGACTTGACCAGTCTTCTTGTAAATATCATATAATCTTGGAACTTGAATTAACCATCTGACATTATGAGAGAATAGGTTGTTATCAATGACCCACGATGCTAACTTATCCCATTCATCAATTGAGCGACCATAGATGGAGATTCTGTATTCACACATTTGATATTTGGAGTTCTCTAAATCACTGAAGACTTCCTTGGTGATATCAGCTAAATATTTACCTTTGATGTAATTGTCTGTCTTTAAGAAGATTTCTCTCAATCTTGATTCACCAATTGGGTTATATTTCAAATTAAATTTATCAAATCTATGGAATGAATCCTTATGAGCATGCATATCTAAAGTATCAATGGATAAATCATAAGCCGTTAAATTCAAAGATTGGAACACCTCTTCCAAAGTCAAGACCTTACCATCTCTATAGATGACTTTTTCAGTTGGATTGTTTTTGATCTTATGTTTGATGAATCTCAACAAATGCTTTTGATTCATACAAGCCGAATGATGAACGTGAGTGTCAACTTTTCTAACATTATAAAAATCTCTATGTGGGTTCTTCTTAGACACTGAAGTTTCTTCATACTCGTTCAACAAAGAATACAAATTCCATCTTGCTTCTAAGTATTGTAATCTTCTGAAAGCGAATGACTTAGCTGGACCATTTGATGAAATGGTAACAATTCTATCCAGATCCATATAATAATCTTTCAAAGTAGGAACATCTGGAGCTAACTTCTTACCAGATTTAGTATCAACAATTTCAATGACATCATCAGCATTCCAGACAATAGAAGTAGATTCATCATTTTCAGGAACAACAACACCTTCCATTGTGAAGGTTTGTGAGTCTGGTTTGACAGATTCTCCCAAGATTTGCTTGTTATCCCATTTTGGTTTTGGTGGTTCTGGGTAGACTTTCCAAGTGTCTTTATTCTTTGGATTCTGATCATCGCATTGTTTGGAAACGGATTGATATTTGGCCCTTAAGTCTCTGCATTGTTTGATTTGAGTGTAGAGCTCGATCAATTCAGGGGATGGAGTTTCTTGAGCGCCATGATCATGTTCATTAATGGCACCTAATTTATAAGTATGTGAGATCTTTGTTTTTGAAGCTTTATGTTTCAATAACTTAGGAGATCCAGGAGCTGCTAACTCAGAGGCACCAGTTGTTGGATTGTTGACAATTGGAGGTGGAGGTGGATGATGTAAATTAGTTGAAGAAGATCTAGATTTCTTCTTTGATGCATCTTTAGTCCATGGAATCTCTTCAAATGCCCTCAATTTGGCGTCTTCATCATGGATGTTTTTCTCTTCAGCATATGTGAAATTAGTAGATAGTGAGCGATTGACAGCAACAAAGTCGTCATCTTCGTCATCATGAGTGTCAAAACGTTCATTGGAGAGTTCATCGGTGCTGCTGCCTAAGGATCTATCGTTGTTGTCGCCCCCTTCGAAAACCATTGAGTGTTTGGCCAAGTTGGCGCCTTCCTTTTGGGTGTGATTTCCTGCTGATCCACACATTCTGGTTTGCCTAATCGGATGAGATTGAACAAGAAAGGAAAGATTGTTCTTTTGTTTGCAAGAAAGAAGGATTTTTGTAGAAAGTCTTGATTTCTTTTGACACATGGAAGTTTTATTTTTTTGGCCGGAAATAAATTTCTTTTTCTTGGCGATTTTCCAGTCAGATGAGGTAATGCAAAAGGTTTTATTCTGTTCATTTCTATGTGGTCTATATACAGTTTATGCTGTCTTTGTGTTATTGTTTGAGTTGAAGGATGGTTAGTGATTCAACATGCTTTGTCTGTGGGAAAAAATCATAGCCTTTGATGCTCAAAATCTCATATTTGGATCCATTTTCTGTGTGATTGATGAAATAATCTAGATCTCTGGCCTGTGTGAAGACATTACAGGAAACATAGACGATTAGTTTTGGTCTGAAGTCCGATAGTTGGGTCAAATAACTGTGACTGGAGCCTTTTCTTGATGGGTCTAATACTATGCATGTCTTCTCTGGGTCTGTGCTGGACTTGTCTAAATCTTTGAAAATTTCTTCTGAGGAACCAAGTATGAATTGTGATGATGTTAACCCGTTCAATTCAGCATTCTTTGATGCCATTTTCAAATTACCTGCAGAGATCTCAATACCGATCAGTTTCTTAACATGTTGACTTAATGAAATACCAATGAATCCACTTCCACAATAAGTATCTATGAGATTCTCTAGTTGCAACTTCTTCAAATATTGGCCAATATCATCAATCAACGATGGCAGAATCGAGTTATTGTTCTGAAAGAACTCACCAGCTGGGAAATGAAATACATAATCACCAATTCTCTGCGATATGACCTCAGTGTGATCAGTAGTGTATTCATCAACACCGTCAATTGACTTGTCTCTCAATAAAATGGTCCCACTCTTCTTATACTTCTTCACAATATCTTCCAATTTCCCACGATCTTGAATCAAAGCATTCGAAATGACAGGTTTTGCAATTTCACATTCCTCGACTTGAAACATCCCCTTCCCAATCCCACTTCTCTCAAACCCAATCATGATATTGGATCTATTGCTGTTGAAATGAGGTGTGAGTTTGGTTCTGTACTGATATTGTAATGGTGACGCAACAGTTTCTTCGATAGGTAGACTCTGAACGTCAAATCCATATTTCTTATATGCGTTGACAACAATGCTTTTCTTGAATGATAGCTGGTCTGAGTATGACGACATTTGTAACTGACATCCTGAGCATTCTCCAAAATGCTTACATCTCACCAATTCGTCTTTTCTGGTCTGCGATGGCCTGGTCACTTTCAATAAATGTCCCTCTGCGTATGATTTATGATGAACACCAATTCTAGCTTGGATGATATCGCCCTTTGTGACAAATGGGACTATTATAATGGTGCTTGAGTTCAAAGAATCATGATCTGATGGAAGGATCGCCATACCTTGGCCGTTACTGTTGACTTCCAGGATCTCTAGATTCTCAACTGTCTTGAAGTTGCTGAAGTTCAGATAATGATGGATTGTGGAGTCTGGTATTTCATGGTTTTCAATATCATGCGTCTTGATGAAATTCAATAGATCATAGAGAAGGATTCCCTCTGCAGAATCAGGGTCAACGTCTTTCTTCTTCCGTGTTCTTTTCTTCTTCTTGTTCTTCTTTGGTTTGAGAGTGGGAATTGTTATTGTTTGTGGAAATAAATATGTCTGGACTTGTGAGATCAGTGGGATACTATTGAGGTTGAAGAAGTGGAAGTGGCGCATGGGTATGAGTGTGGATCTGTGTGTAATGCATCCGGGTTGACACCGTATTGTATGTAATCTTGAGCGAGTCACTAGCCGGAACATGGCGGTTGGGCTCTTGTTGTTTATTTGTTGATGTTTTGGAGCAGCGATGAGATTAAAATTTTTCAGAGAACAATGGGGCATTGTGAAGAGATAGATACTGAACATCAGGATGGCGACATCTCTAGAATAGTGCCACTCTGTGCACCTCTACTAGAATACCTTACAATTCAATTCTTCGAACGAACAAGCATCCATTCACCGGAAATTACACACAGAACATATCAGTGCCCTAATAGAGTTGGACATCCACGGATTCGTAAAAGGACGCCAGCTGAACTTAAAGCACTGCCGACCGCAGTCATTGCTCTTGCCCAATTAGAGTGACCAGAAACAGTAGGAGCAGCAAGGCTCACCCATTGCTGGTCAAATGAGCAGGCTTCTATTCTCGAGGATCTTAGAATCCGGTAGAAGGTGCCAAATGCGGATGCCTTTTAAATACTGGAAAATTCCATCGCGAACAACATACATGCTGGAACATTCGTTAGCTGGTCGTGTATTAATTCGTCATCTGATTGGCTGTGGCGTATGCAGATGGGTTCGTGTGTGATTGTTCTGTTCTCTAGGACTTTCTGGCCAGGTTGGGATGCAGTGGGTTGATTCTGGCTCGCTTTGAAAGGCCAGCTCTGTAGCGTGGAGTAGTTCTGGCACAGAGATCTGATAATGAAGAGGGTCTTTTGGGCGGAGGTTGCCGTACTGGTAATGGCGTGGGCAGTTGTGGTTCCTCAAGGGATTTTGTTATGCTGCTTTGTACTTCGATTGTGTTCTGAATGGGTACTTCTTCCTCATCTTCTACAACTTCTAGTTTGAATTCATCAGGTCGCAACAATTCAACCTCATCCTCACTCGATTCTGACTCTGATTCTGTCTGTCCCTCGATAAATGAGTTGTTCACGCCACTGACTCTTTCCTCCAGCGTCGTCGTGGACGCCAACTCCGTCAGCATGCCCTCTCTGAGGCTCTGCCTAGGCAGCACCATCTTCTTCTGCCCCTCCCTTCGCCTCACTGCCTGGGCTACCGGGTCGTCCCCTCCGTCGTCTTCCGAGCCCAGAATCTCCATCTCTAGCAGCTCCACCGACGAGTCGCTTTCGTGACTGGAGTCGCTGCCCATTGGTTATCTCTTTTTAACTATAGTGTGAGTGTGTGCGTATTTAATGTGGTTTCGCATTCTGAAAAGATTGTCGTGTTTGTTTACGTTTCGGTGATTTGTGAATTTTTTACAACTTTCTTTAAGCATTTCCCATTCCTGACAAGACATCGTTTGTTTGGCTTCTTCTTAAAGGAGGCTGGCCAATTGACTGACATTTCTCACTAACATTTCAGCTTTGTTGTTGTTTCCAAAAGACTGTCCAATTGGACAGGACATCGCTCGAGTGTTGGCTGATTTCAAAAGATTAAAGCCAGTCACATTAAAAGGTATCAAACGATCAAAATCATTCAGCTTCAACTAAACCTCGCCCAGATTGTCGTGTATCACACCCACACCCAGACATCCTAACACGTTCAGACGTGCCTTTGTTTCCATGTTGGTGGTCTTCAGTTATGTTATGTACTGCATGCGTTGAGTGTTTTGATGTTGTCTGAAACCAAGTCTGGTTTTGGCATTGAGAGTTAATGGAATTGTGTATCTAACGTTTGGAATTCGCAGGTTGTTTGAATTGGATATCAGGATATTTTTCAATTTCACTCAAGAGGACGGAATGGCTGCCTTTATGATTGGTCTTTTCATGATCTTCATCTAAATGATTGGAGTATCGAATCCCGGCACATATTCAATTCACCAATCAATTCTGAACGGATCAGTTTCATTTTCTTGATATGTCAGTCGGATCAACATCAGAAGAAGCTGCAATGTCAATAGACTCTTCCCACTACAATTTATATCTCGACTTCCACCTGATTGTTAACAAAGGCCATTGGTTTCACCAAAAAAAACGCTTCTTCTTCCGCAGATGGTTCTTCTTTTTCAGTGATTATTTCTACTTTTCCATTCAAAGAAGAAAAATCATTTCAACCTACTATTGAGGGTTGAGTACAAACGGATTTTTTGAGTCGGATATCTTTTGATTGAATGCAGGTTGTTCATTGTGATATCAGTGGTGGATTATTCTTCTGGATCATGCCTCATCTCTTCCCTTTGTTTGAATCAGAGTCTCATCATATCATGATCATCGTTGATGTGTGTATTTAATGAAGGGCTTAACCAGTACTTGAGAAACACGGTATAAACCGACCGTTTCTATAGACCGAGTTATGATCAGTATACATTCCCATTTAAATCCGGATTATACGTCTGATTTATCACCATGTTAATTATATGAAATTGATGATGGATTTTGGTCCACCTTTGGAAATGCAAAGTTGGAGTGTTGTGAGTATATGTCGTCTAAACCTCAAACAAACGGTCTTTATTTGGTAAGTATCATTGACTACAAGTTTCATCTATAAATATCCAATTACTAACTATCTTCATTATCATATATTTCTAACAAGTTGGGTCAGACAATCCTTGAGTCCAACTATATGATCCTAAAATGACCACTATCATGCAATAACTAACAACAATGGATACACTTCCATATATGTAACTACTAACTGATTTCATATTACACATCTCTAAAACGAACGTACTGACTGTAGTCAGAGACCCACAGAAACCATCACATAAACCTTGAACCATCTGACATGCTAGAACAGTAGTGATAACTCTACCATGTGGTGTATTACCTCTCTCAACTAACACTAATGCTGCAAGAATAGCGGTACCCAAAACATTGGCTGTGAAAGTACCAGGTGGGAAATGTCTATGTCTTGGATTAAACTTCTTTGATAAGAAATATCTCAAAAAACAACCAACTGGTGCAACAATACAACTGAAGATCCAAGTTCTCCAACCTTTGATCATGATCAAGACAATAACCGCAATCCAACTCAACACCCCAGCAATCACACTTAAATCTTCGATCAGTTCCAATCCACTGAGTTTGATATCTTTGAACTGTATCATATGTTTCCCAAAATGGAAAGCTGCAACAGACACACAAATCTGAGTAATAATGACTGAAAAAAACTGCATAATTCCATACCCACCAACATTCGGATAATTATAACTAGCATCCGGTTCCAGGTCCGCACTCTTCAAGAACGCCTCCAAGATCATGGAGGAGAATGAAGACAACCCACCGCAGAACCCGGTAGTCAATCCAACGTACAGCTTAACCTCTGCTTTTTTCGAACCACCTGCAGAACTCAGTTCCACATGACGAGGACGGCTAAAACAATCCCACATCGTCGTTGATTGTGCCAGCATTCCAATGATTACACAACTTGTGAAATTGGGCCAGATGATCCCACCCACGTAGGAGCCCTGATAGACTGTCAATGAAGTGAGTCCACGACGGGCAAGGACACTGACGATGGCATAGAATGCGAGGATAGATAGTTGTTTCAGTTGAAGAAGGTGGTAATTGGAAGTAGGAAACAAGGAGCGCTTTCCTGTTCTTTTCACCTCGTGGAGCTTCTGTTCTGACAGCGTCTTCTGTAAGTCCACTTTCTCTTCTGAACTCATTACGTTTACATTTGAGGGTTGTGAAGGTTAGAAAGATTGAAAACGTTTTGGAAAAGTGACTAAATTATTTAGTTGACTCGATTTTTGTTTGTTGTTTTTTTTGACGCATTTCTTGAAAATTCTTGGCAAAACATTTCGGGAAATCAAACTTAATTCTCGATTAAATTTATTGGATGATGTTTATAAATGACCAAGGTTAGATTGTGTGAATTAACGATGTAGCAAAACGTTTCAACTTTCATTGTTCAGGATGAAATAGTTAAGAAATGCAGCTACACGCTCAAAAAATCCGTCATGCATGGTTATATCCGATGATACAGTTCGACATTTGTCAGGGCTTCCTAACGAGCTTTTATTTTTCGCGAAATCTTAAAATTTTGCGAAGAGGGAAAATTATTTGTGCGATGAGCTAAAGACTTATCAGTATGGATCGGTGATTTGATCGTTTGAAGTACTTTAGAAAATACACTCAAGATGGATGATGATATGTTTTTGAACATCAGCATGGGTACCACTGCGCCTGTGGCTGCCAAAAAAGCAAAGATCGTGGGTGGGAACTGGAGAAATCGTCGTAAAGAACAATTGAAAGCAAAAGGACATACCCCAAAACCTAATAAGTCAGTTGTCAATATCCAACCATTAGGTGAAAGAAAACAAACTGCAGTTAAAGAGCTAGAACAGGTTGATAAAAGTGATGATAATACACCAAAAGCCGTAGCTACTCCAACACAGCATAAGAAACGTCCAGCTCCAACTTCTGAAGCAGACTCATCAAAAGGTCCTTCCAAGCATGCTAGATTAGCAGAAGGTAAAGGCGCAGCTGGTAAGGGTAACACGTACGTTTCCTCATTATTTACATCCAAACCAGAATTAACATCAAGAGATTATAATAAAGAAATGGAACAACAAGCTCCATCAAATGCTCCATTATCAGATTCAACTACGTTTGATGGGTTAGGAATAAATGACAAATTGACCAAACAATTGATAGAGTTCAAGAAGTTAACGAATCCAACCAAGATTCAAAGATCTGTTATCCCAAGATTATTGACGCGTGATAGAGATTTATTAGTCCAAGCACAAACTGGTTCTGGTAAAACCTTATCTTTTGCATTACCAATTTTCCAAAAGCTAATGGAAGTCGAAAACTTCAATAGATCAAGTGGTATCTTTGCCTTGATCCTGGTTCCAACAAGAGAATTAGCTACCCAGATATATACCGTCATGGAAGAATTGAGTCGTTGTTGTCATAGAATCGTCCCAGGTATAGTTATCGGTGGTGAAAGAAAGAAATCAGAAAAGGCAAGATTGAGAAAGGGTGTTAATCTTCTAGTTGCAACCCCGGGTAGATTAAGTGATCATATTGAGAATACAGAAAGATTAGATTTGTCCAACATAAGGTATGTTGTTTTAGATGAAGGTGATAAATTGATGGAGTTGGGTTTTGAAGAAACTATTACCAAGATTATCAAAGATATCGAATCTAGTTCAAACATTAAAGAAACTGCTTTAAAGTTCCCAACATTACCAAAGAAGAGAGTCAATGTGATATGTTCAGCTACTATCAAGGCAGATGTCCAAAAATTAGGTGAGATCGCATTGAATAACCCAGAATTAGTTAACTCTAATAGTGTCCCGGATGCAGAAACTTTAGAAATCCAAGAAAACATCGCTGCTCCAGATCAATTGTTACAGCAAGCTGTTATCGTTCCACCTAAGTTAAGATTGGTTACATTAGCCTCCATCTTGAAGCAAATCATCACCAGTGAAGAACCAACACGTACAATGATCTTCTTAAGTTGTTCAGATTCTGTTGATTTCCATTTCAAAGTATTCAGTAAGGATGGACAAAAGATCAACTCCAAAACTGATGCACTTGAAGAAGCAGATGATAACTCCACTGTCTTAACATCATCATTATTGAAGAACACTGTGGTGTTCAAACTACATGGTTCCTTATCACAACCAATCCGTACCTCCACATTATCAAGTTTCACCAAACAACATTCAGATAAACACACAATCATGTTCTGTACTGATGTTGCTGCTAGAGGTTTAGATTTGCCATACATTTCCACTGTTATTGAATATGATCCACCTTTTGCTACAGAAGATCATTTGCATAGAATCGGTCGTACTGCTCGTGCTGGTAAAGCTGGTAGATCTATCTTGTTCTTATTACCAACAGAAGAGAAGTATCTGGAAAAGATTGCGAAGTTTCATCCAAATGGTATCCAACATAAATCATATGAAGATCTATTAAAGACTGGATTTGGTGAGAATTGGGATTTCGATGCCACAACATGGCACCTAAACGTCGAAAGATGGATTTTAGAAGACTCTGGAGCTCGTGAATTAGCAGCCAGAAGTTTCACCAGTCATATCAGAGCATACGCTACACATTTGGCACAAGAACGTGATTGTTTCAACGTGAAGGCATTACATTTTGGTCATTTGGCTAAAGCGTTTGCGTTGAGAGAAACACCAAAGAAATTGGGTCTACAGGCCAATAGCAATGGTGCTAAGAAGAAGAAAGAGAATCCGAAGGACAAGATGTTCCGTTTAGCTAGAATGAATGCTAAGGCAGGAAGTGATGAGTTTAACTTTATGTGAAGATGAGTATTGGTTTAATGCATGACATATATATATATTTCCGCTTTTTTATACTTTTTGTAGATACCCTTGTTGTATCAGTCTTTCAACATCTGCTCTTCGCACAAAGAACTGTGAATCTTTGCGTAGGTTGAAGACACCGTATTCTGTCTGGATCTCACCAGCATCTTTCAGCACACGCACATCAATGAACACGTCTTTTGGTGGCACTAACGGAGCACCTAAATCCAATTCAGGGAACGCACTCTTGTAATTAAGCATAATTTCATTGTAAGTCTTCAAATATTGTTGTTCCTGATGATTACCGACTTCAACTTCTGAGTTATCCCACGCCATCTCAGCCAGCCTCTCAGATCTCAGTCTCTCATAAGCAAGCAAACAACGCTTATTACGACGCATCGTCAGGTGTGTGACGAACAGCTGGCCCTGAGTGGTACCAGCATCATCTTCTAACGCGTTTTCCTCTTGTTCTTGTAGTTTTTGTGTGACTCTCTCTAGATCCCTCGTTTCACGCACGATACTCCGTACCAATTCGTCCTGGAAGGCAGGCAGTTGCGCCAGGCCTTGTGCTCTTTTGGCCTCGTTTATCAGCTTGTTTGCGTGATCTCCGTACATTTATTAATAACGTTCTGATAAGGTGTTCGAGGAATTCAATGAAATATTTCGTTACACATTTTTTGTTTTTCTTTTGGACTCATTGCTTTGGAAACTCTTCACCAAACTATCAAATGGCTCCCAGTTACGGCAAAGGAAGGACGAGAAAGCTCGTGGCACCTGGCAGATCGTCTTCTGCGGGTAATAATGGCACAGAATGCCCCTTTTCACCGGAGAAAAACAATCAATTGGAGTTGATGAAAGGC
The DNA here is from genome assembly GCA_003707865.2 of Komagataea pratensis. Classification (NCBI taxonomy): domain Eukaryota; kingdom Fungi; phylum Ascomycota; class Saccharomycetes; order Phaffomycetales; family Wickerhamomycetaceae; genus Komagataea; species Komagataea pratensis. The sequence goes on from PPMA02000016.1 coordinate 56,194, forward strand.
GTTGGTGAAGAGAAGGCCAGTTTCTATGTCGAATCCCCAAACAAGCCTAAATGGTCCCCACATTTCTCACCAAAGAAGGATGATAAGGTCAAGAAGGAAGTGAAGGGGGAGTCAAAAGTGAAGAGAAAACTTGAATTTTGCAGGGAGTTGAAAGCACCACAAAAGAAGAAGACAGTGGAGAAGAAAGCTGATCCGTCTGGATGGGATCTATTGGACAGTGGATTTGATGATGTGATGAAATACAAACCAAAGAAGTTACTACGCGAAGAATCTACACTCTCTACAGTGTCTTCCAAAGAAGAGGATATCTCGAATGAGTTGGGACTAGTCAAGTTCTTGAAGAGAGAGTCACAAGATACTCAGAGTCAAGATACCCCAGAAACTGAAGAATCTCAGATGTCGAGCCTTGATCTCCAAGAAAGCATTGATCATCCAACGATTCTACATCAATCACCAGTGAGGAGAACAAATAAAACATACGGTCTGCAAAGAAGCTATCTTGCTGAGAAAGAACAAGAAGAAGAGGAAACGAATGGATCTGACGAAGCGCACGGCGCTGTGGAGACATTAACGCCTATCAAAGACAATTATAAATCAATCACACAATTGAGACTACATGGTCAGAATTCACAGAAGAGGGACGATTTGAATTTTTTAATCGAGGGTATCAATGAGGCAACAAGTGCCAATTCAGTGATCAACTCAATATTAGAAGTAGCATTGGGTCTATTTGATGATGACTTTGTCTCCTTCCTGACTGGTAATATCGCAGAGAGTGATATTATTGCCATTAATGACAAGATTGATATCAAAAGTGAAGTTCAGTTATACATTTGGAGTTTTATCATGTGTAAAATCACAGAATCAAAATCACATTTCCATCTGGAGAATAGATCCATGGTGGAGAACATTTTCAAAGAGTCAATAAAGAAGGGCTACATGATACCCAAAACTAAACTATCTAGAGCCACTAACTCATTATTTAAACAATTTCTTGAGAAGCTCAAAGACCAATACTCGTTTAGGTTTCTTGGATTGACATTATTATTACAGAACCAACTTGCAATGACAAGTGAACTGTTCAATGATCTGATGAATTTAGTTTCCAAAACGAAAAATAGTGAACTCAGTGAACAGGAATTCCAGATTGTGTTGGTGCTGATAGACACCAATTTCAATGATCAGTACATTACTTCTGACTCATCCACTTACAACTCAATACAGACGTTGATCAAGGAACCGTTCGATTCAACAACAAGTTTGATATTGATACTGAAAACATTGATTCTTCTGATTCCTCACTGCAAAGACTCTGAAGACAGTTTTGATGTATCTGTCATCTTGACAAACACACAAAAACAAATAAAGAATGAAGACGTCACATCATTGTATATTGGTCTATTGATCAACCTTTATGACTTGAATGAATCCACACAGAAACAGTTCACTTCACCTGAATGTCTGAAACTCATTTATGATCTTTATGTTGGTGTTGGTAATGACTCGCTGCCATATCTATGTCTTTTGATTGGTGGCCTATATACTTCTGGCTCAATAACAGCAGTCAACAACAAGCTGTTCCACAGACATGAGCTAAATTACATAAGGCTGCAGCTTGAGAAGTTTAATAGTCAAGGAAATAATAGTATCAAATCCAAGATTGCACAGATTCTATCCAAGTTTTAGCTACCTTAATGAAAAATCATCCATTGATGAAATCTGTACTAATAATTGAAAATTCTACATACCTGCATAACACTCTATATACGACAGCCCACTCATGGGGCAATTCTAAAGATCTCCCATTCATCGTTCTCCGACTTTCTTTTAAACACAATACGATCATGCAATCTACTTGGTCTACCTTGCCAGAACTCAATCTCCAATGGGATGATTCTCAACCCACCCCAGAAATCAGGCAATGGAACTTCTTCAACACCTTCGAATTCCTTCTCCTTTTGAGCATAAACTCTGTCGAACTCTTCACGACCTGAAATAGGTGATGATTGTGGACTTGACCATGCCCCGATCCTGGATCCTCTTGGTCTAGTGTTGAAATATGTCTGTGATGTTTCTCTGTCAACAAATTCAGTCTTACCTTCGACTCGGACTTGACGTTGCAAGTTCTTCCAGAAGAATGTCAATGCCGCCTGTGGATTACTTGCGATATCTTTGGCTTTCTTAGAGTCTTTCCAGTTGGAGAAAAGGACAAACCCTTTATGATCTAACTCTTTAAACAAGACAACACGCGATGACACACGACCGGAAGGCAATTCCGCAGTGGCAAAATTAGCAGACTCAGGCAACTGTTCCTCTTTTGATGCTTCATCAAACCAGTTTTTGAATTGGATGATTGGATCTTCGTTTAGTTGATCCACATCTAGTGAACTTTTATCATATTGATAAGTTTTTGGTGCGACTTGAGAGTGTTAGTCCTTTGTATCAACACGATTGATAGACAATGGAAACTTACAGACCAAAGGTTCCTCCTTTTGTTCAGCCATTTCGTTATTAACTGTTAATTCTTTGAGACTGTGGAAAATATCAAGTGACTCAAAAACTCCAAATAAGCGTCATTATATGTCAAATCTCGAAAAAAGTGGTGCGAAACTCACGTGATTTTGGTCACATCACACTAATAAGCAAATTAGGTTTTCAACAAATGCGGCTTTAGCTCAGTTGGGAGAGCGTCAGACTGAAGAAAGTTCTGTAATCTGAAGGTCCTGTGTTCGATCCACAGAAATCGCATTATTTTTTACTTCCAGTTTGATCTTATGAGCTTTGGCATATTGACTACAGCACCTTTTTCTAGTGTATTGATTTATATTACAAGTCATCTTTTTTTTTGACAGTGTTTATATATCTAGTGCTCGAAGCCATTATACTCTTCAAAAATACCAAATAAACTAGTGTATTCTTCACTTGTCAACAAATTAGATGTTTGATTGTCCACTGGATCACCACCATTTTCATCAGATTGCTTCCCAGTTCCATCTGTCGATTGTTTCTGGTAGCTGAATGGATTCCAATTGAACTTAATTCCAAATATATTCTCTGGATTGATGGGTAACGATAATGGTGAATCATTTGCCTTATTAGAATTGGAGTGTGGAGTTTTCCCAGTTGACCTTTCTTTGTTTGATAATGGAGGGTTATAAGAATTGAATAGATCGAATGATGCAGCATGGTAGATGGTTGGTGTTACTGACATTGGGATTGAATTATCAGGATTGTTGGACTTGGTTGGGGCTGGCACAGTGACTGCAGGTTGCAGAATGATAGAAATATCTGATTTGATACTTTCCATCAAATAAGTGAGTTCTGGGGTCAAATAAACATCAAATAGATTGGATTTTGGAATCTCTTCTTCCTTGAGGTCATGCAATAACAAGTTGGAAACATTGGATTGTTCACCATATATTAGAACATCATGGGCAATCTTTTCAAAATCAAAAGATGGTTCTCTTAATTGAACATAGTATAATCTCATCACCAAGCAAATTTTTGAGAAATTGCATTGATCCGTTGAGACTTTATTCAACAGTTGCAGAATGGTTTCCAAATTGGAAAATATTAACGAAGATAGCTTTTTGAAGGCCTTCAATTGGTCGACATCAGCAGTTGATGGGTTTGTTGCTTCTGATAAAACTCTGGATAATCTTCTATGAGAGTGTAGCAATCTGACATTAACTGCAATCAATACCAATATACTCTTTGAGATAGCTAGGTTACCAGCTGGTTTCAAATAGTAAGATAACCCTGGATCAAAATATAATTTCTCATTATACATCACATTCATCAATGAGTTTGACAATCTAGAGATTGACTTAAAGGTTTCATCCAAGTATTCAAAGGTCTTCTTAAAATCACCGATATTTTCAAAACTTCTTAACAATGAAACTTGTAGGTCCATAATCATAGAACGAATCTCAATCAAGTAAGTAATTTTCTTAACCATCCCAAATTTTGGTAATGTGGTGTCATTAAGGATATCTTTGAATGAACCCAGCTTTGCACTGATAAACCTTTCTAACAACTGCATTGATCTAATAACATCTAACGCAGATGGTGGTCTTCTAATATCATGGCAGATATTTGCAATATCACGATATAACTTAGTTTTATCATAAGCAAAGGAAAATTCTCTATTGATATAAGTATCAGTGGCATCATCATTTGGGTCAACTTCTGGTAATGGTGTATCGTATGAATGATCATCATGGCAGTGTAATGGTGAACTTAAATAAAGAGCTTGAGTACTATCTAGTTCTAACAACTTGTACCAGATTCGTTTCCAGATTTGTGCTTGTATTTTGCTTGTTTGTGAGATAACAACTTTTGCTAGATATCCAGGGTCCCTGTTCAAACCGACAGCGTAGGCCATTGAAAACAACGTACCTAACATAATTGAACTGCTTGAACCATCAGATATATTATCATCTTCTGGGCAGGATCTGTAATATATTTTGATGTAAAGTGCCAATTGCAAGACTTTCAAACAGTATGGCTTTCTCAAGAATTTATAATGATCCAAACACTTGATGGCAACTTCAGCAAACTTAGCAGATATTGGATTGTCAATAAATTGTTGAAAACCCTTGTTTGAGCTCATCTCTTCAGGGCTGATTGTCAAGTAAGCTAATCTCAAAACGAGTAACAATAAACCTAAAGTTGCAACATCGTATTTTGAGTTTAACAGGACAGTAGTGACTTTCTCTTCAGAAAGGTTGAAGACATCACCAAGTAAACTATCAACTTCAGTAAGAACGAATTCTCATCAATGAATGGTAAAAAAATGTAAACATTCTTGAAGAATCTCATCATCAACAAAATAATACCCCTAATATTCGGAAGTATAGTCAAAATCATCTCGCTAAGAGTCTTGTTTTCGGCTATGAGTCGTTTAGTCTCTATCTTCCCTTCAGCTTTCTTCTTTCTTAATTCCAAGAAAGAAGATAAACCAATATATGCTGCCTTACTTGGATCACGAACCAACATTTCTTGTGTCAAAAATTGCTGAATACACTTTTTGGATGGCTTTCCTTGTGCCGTTCCAGTAAGGACTTTTTGTGATTGTTCAACCGTTTTCCAAATGTGAATCCAAAGGACTTTCAAATATGGATCTTCTCTCATCAGTGATAGGATTGAAGATGGTCCAGGGCACTCTAATCTTGTTTTCTTGATGAAGAATGGAAGATGATTGAACAATTCAATCTTCAAATTAGAATCAAAATCATACTTCGGTCTTTTGTTTCCATGGGATAGGGGATTTCCAAGAAAGTTATACCCACCTTGGCTTCCTCCGTCGTTTCCTGTTGATGTAAGGTTGAAAGAAGATGCTGGTGGGAAGATCGGAAAGCCTGCGCCATTGTTTGGGAATGGGGGTTGGAGGGTTCTGGGCAGGACTATGACCATTAGCAATAGACTTTGATAAATCATGAACAGCAATAGATGCTTCCAAATGTTTAACTCTTGATGCTAATTCTTCAACGGTCTTTCTGACTTGAAGTGGAAGAGCATGCAGGTTTAGACCATTATATGTAGCAGGTATCTCAGGATCATTAACTAGTGGAATGTTGGTAGCAAGTGATGGAAGATTCACAGGGGTCCGTGGATGAGCAGTTTCTTCTTGGGACTTGTCATATTTATTGTTCACCCCACTGATCCACGATGGTTCTTCGTATTGACACAAATGGGCAACACTGCTTTTTATGCAACCACTGCATACTGGTCTCTTCTTATCACACTTGATCTTTCGTCTCCGGCAGATGGAACACGACGTTGGAACTCTTATCCTTTTTCTCTTATTATTATCAACTCTTGATATGTCGCTGGGAGACGGGTCAACGTCAGGTGTGCTGGGGTAGGAACCGTTGTTGTGCTGCTCCATAGTTGAAGAGCGTATATCGACTTTAATGATCAGTAAAAAAAAACGAGTCTTAAGTGTGGTTAAAGGCCTGATTGAGTAGAAAAAACGGACACAGTAAAAGTCAAAAGGTATTAGCAATAACTATCAAAACAATACCAACAAGTGGTAGGACCAAATAGCAGCTTTGGGGGAGTTTTCCCAGTTTCCGTTAAAAACATTAAACTCCGAACTTTTACCGGGTCGTGTTTATCCGAGAAGAGAGATCAACTACACAGAACACAAAATAATGGCTTATAAAACAAGGGCATGATACGTCACATGTATTCATCAGTACCCTTCAGATCTTCAATTTCAAATCACCAATCTCAATACTATTATACTCATCAAAAATACCAAACAAACTAGCATACTCTTCGCTTGTCAACAAATTAGAATGTTTAGAGCCATTACCACCACCATTTGAAGTCTGTGGACCAGATTCATTAGTACCAGGAACGTTTCTTTGAAACGCTGGTGGAAGAGAATTGATATCAAATCCAAAAATGTTACCTGGATCAATATATGCAGACATTGTTGAATCTGTGATTGAGGATGGTTGCGCATGTGAATTTAATGGCGGATTGTAGGAATTGAAAGGATCATGTGATCTATCTGAAACAGCAGTAGCTGATAACGAAGGAGCAGTTGAAAGTTTACTTGTTTCACTGACTGAAGACTTCTCAGCGCTGCTCTTCACATTAATAGCTGGTCGAAGAATTGTAATAATATCGCAATTTATACTGCTCATCAAGTAGTTAATCTCTGGAACTAGATAAGCATCGAAGACGTTGGACTTTGGAATTTCGTCAGATTTGAGATCATGAAGCAACATTTTAGATGCTGTTGACTTATCTTCCTCAACAACAAGGGCACCTGCAATCTCTTCAAAATCATAAGCTGGATCTTCCAACAAGACAAAATATAATCTCATCATCATACAGACTTTGGAGAAGTTGTATTGTCCTGATGACACTTTGGTAAGCAATTGTAAAATTCTTTCCAAATTGGAGAACAATAACGCTGAGAACGTCTTCAATGTGCTCAATCTTTCAAGGTCACCTGGTGATGGCGAAACAGATTCTGATACGATTTTAGATAATCTTTTATGGCTGTGTAACAATTTTGCATTGGTTCCAATCAAAAATAATGAACTCTTTGAAATAGCTAGATTGCATGATGGTTTCAAAAAGTATGAAAATCCTGGACCAAAATATAATGACTCGTTATAGATAAAATTCATTGAAGAATTTGTAATTCTTGAGATTGACTTGAAGCATTCATCAATATAATCAAATGTCTTCTTTACATCACCAATACGTTCAAAACATCCTAACAAGATAACTTGAAGGTCCATGATCAATGCACGAATTTCAACTAGATATGAAATCTTCTTCACTTGAGCAAATTTTGGTGTCTTAGTGTCATTAAGAATATCTTTGAAAGAACCAACTTTGGAAGTTGCAAAATTCTCCAATGATTTGATTGCTCTAATGACATCTAGAGCAGTTGGTGGTTTCTTGATGTTATGACACTTCTTGACAATCTGACGATAAATTTTGGTCTTTTCATGGGTGAATCTGTATTCAGAATTGATGTAGGAATCAGTAGCATCATCATCTGGGTCAAGTTCTGGCAATGGAGTATCATATGTACTATCATCAGGGCAATTCAATGGACTTCCAAACTGCAAAGCTTGTGTACTATCCAGTTCTAGCAACTTATACCAAATCTTCTGCCAAACTCTAGCATGGGATTTGCTAGATGGGGAAACAGCAATTTGGGCCAAGTATTGAGGATCTCTGTTCAAACCAATGCTGTAAGCCATTGAGAATAATGTTCCTAGCATGATTGAGCTGCTTGAACCATCGGAAACGTTGTCATCTTCTGGAGAAAATCTGTAATATAATTTGATAAGGAGTGCTAATTGCATAACTTTCAAACCGTATGGTTTCCTTAAGAACTTGTAGTGTTCCAGACATTTAGTACCAATAGCAACAAATTTAAAGGGTATTGGATTGTCAATAAACTGGTTCAAGTCCTTATTTGAACGCATCTCCTCATCACTGAGTGAAAGGTATGCAAATCTAAGAACCATCAACAACAGTCCCAGGGTGGCATAATCATATTTAGAATTCAAGTTGAGTGATCTGATTTTCTCTGCTTTGAACTGGATACCATCAACAAACAAATCATTCAAATCGGCAAAGAACATATTCTCTTCAACGAATGGTAAAAAAGGGTAAACATTCTTGAAAAATCTCATTGCTAATATCACAATGGCCTTCGCATTTGGTAAAATTCTTAAAATCATCTCTTCAAGATTTCTGCTGCTGTTTAATAGCTCTTTGGCTTCAGCTTTCTCTTGTAACTTCTTTCTTCTTAGGTCCAAGAACGATGTTATACCGAGGTATGCAGATTTACCAGAATCACGAGATAAAACGTCCTGGTTCAAGAACTGTGAGAAACACTCTTGTGGTTTCCGCTGTGTTGTACTCTTTCCAGTGGCCATCAAATAAGATAACTCGATTGTCTTCCAGATATGAATCCATAAGACCTTCAAATATGGATCCTTTTGCATGACCGACAGAATAGACATAGGACCAGGACTTATCAATCTTGTTTTCTTGATGAAAAATGGTAAACAGTTGAATAAATCAACTTCTAAATCTGGATTGAAATCATACAATGGACCGTCTTCATCTTGTGATCTTGAATTTCCAAGAAACTGTGGTTTTGCACTGTTGCATGGCTTGATGTTGAAAGAGGATGCTGGTGGGAGAACAGGAAAGATGTTTGGTGTTTGGAAAGGAGGAGGTGTTGGGTTTAGTGGAGCACTGTACTCGTTCGTTTTTGGGTTTGATAAATCATGAACAGCAATGGATGCCTCTAAATGCTTCACTCTTGAGGTTAATTCTCCGAATGCTCTTCTGGCATGGGGTGGAAGTTCATTGATGTTCAAACCCACGTAGGTGCTAGGCAGCACAGCCTCATTGGATATTGAAGGAAGTCTTGAACCTGCCACTGGAGGGGGTAAGATCACATCTTTCTTCTCTGCTTTCAAAGAATCAGGGACCCAAGGCTGTTCACCGTACTGGCACAGATGATCAACGTTACTCTTTACACATCCACTGCACACAGGCTTCAACTTATCACATTTGATCTTTCTCTTTCTGCATATGGAACACGAGGTGGGGATTCTGACTCTCTTTCTGCGCTGCTTCTCAACCTCTTCGGTGGTCTCTTTGAGGTTCTCGGAGGGCGGAGGGGCGGTCATTGGTGTGCTGGCTGTGGTGGCTGTCGACCCGGTCATCATTATGTTTGCCGGTGTTTAATGTCTCGTTTAAAATGGGCTGTTTGAAACGAAAAAAGGGGGTGATAATGTTTTCTGATGGGTGCAAATATGGTGGCTCAGTGAACTTCGCACGGATCTCTCGTCTGCTTGAAATACCGTTTCACTCGAAACTCCAGCTTCTGGCGGCGTTGAGTAAGAAACATTTCCCTGCAAAAACTTTTTAAAAGCGACCCCCCGTAAAATCCGCGATAATGCCGGGCTACAGTCTCGGTTAAAAACATCCGAAAATTACATAAGAAAACTTATAACACATTAACTAAATCACTACTATCTATACCTAACTAAACCAACTACCAGACATCACTATGTTGGCATCTCCCACAGGACTACCCATATTACCATTATTGTTTGCAAAAGCACCAGGATTTCCAACATTGCTTAGGAAATCACCACCACTGATATCAGCAAAGACATTCATGTTACCCATTGCTGAACCCATAATAGGATTACTCACTGGACTGCTACCACTTGGACCAGTAACACCAAAGAATTCACCAAATGACTTGTTAGCATCACCATTGAATGCGAAACCTTCAGTAGCTTGAATGATTTCTGGAAATTGTTCACCAAATTCAACATCAATCGAATTGATTGGATTAGTGCTGCTGTCTAAGTTTGGATTGTTGAATTCTAAACTGAAAGGACCTTGTGAAACACCAGCGTGTGGTGTTGGTACTTGTAGATTTAATTGTTCACTGGAGTACATAATGACGTTATCATCTTGGTGCATTTCTGAATATGGGGAATTGACCGGATAATTTGGTTGTTGACTTTGAGTACTGTAACGTCTTTGATCCATTGGTGAGATACCATCAGGTATTCTTTGAGAATTCTCTTCTTTTTTCAACTGGTTCTTTCTTGCTTCTTCTTCTTCTGCTGAGAATACTAATGGAACTGAGTTCAAAATTGTGGAAACATTACCGGTATTGTTCTCAGCATGTTTAACATTGTCTGATTTCACAATTGCCTTGACAACATTGATCGGTTTTTTCAATAATGTAACAAAGAATCCAACGGCTTTGCTCATTCTCCAACTGTAATGGTACTTATCACCCAAGGTTTCAGCTAATTCATGGAACTTATCCATATGTTGTAATAAAATAGTGGCCAAAATTTCACCAGAGTTAACATCAACATTGAAAATAGAACTATATTCACCTTGTCTATCTCTTAGTTCAACATTCTTCAGATCGTGATTAGTATTATCAATGTTCTGATATCCATTTTCCATATTCACAGAACCATCAAAACTTTTAGGATTAATAGTTGCTGTTTCCTGTTGTTTGACAAAATTAGGTTTCATAAAAGGACCACATCTAGATCTCAAAATCAAAGACACCATGAACTGAATGGATCTATGACCAACTAATAACATCAATGGAGACAAAATCAAATCAACACCAGGACCAAAGTATTCTAACCCGCAATCAAAGAACAATGTACAATTTCTATAACCTTCCAATGCACAATCAAGTGCCTTTTGAGCATAATTCTTAGCTAATTTATGGGCTTGTGGATCAAGACCACCTTTTGGTTCAAAATGAACAAACAGGATATAATTTAGTAGATAAATCAACATATTAACAGTGACATGAAGTTTGAATTCTAGACCTCTTGTTGCTGATGATGCCAATGTTTCATTCTTGGTTCTATTCACTAGAATCTTACCTAGTTGTGGCAATGCGTATTGATCAGTTCTGGTACCAAATCCATCTATACTTTTCTGCAATGATTCAATCAATTGATCAACTTGATGCCTTGTAGCAGGTTCATTGACATTCAATAGAACCTTCATTGTCTTAGCAATTAACTTGTCAATGCTGTATTTGGTGCGGGTATTCTTAATCACTGTTAATTCTCTAATATTATTTTCAAATTCTTTCATATCTAGTCCATCTTCTGTCTCACCAGGAAGACTGGTATCTGAAAACTCTTCAAAATTCTGTAAACATCTAGGACATCCGAGGTTCATACTCTGTTGAATATCTAATGAGACGAGTTCATACCAGATCTTTCTCCATAGATGTCTTTGTCTTTCATTACTGAAATTTTCAAAATTCTTAGGATCACGATGAAGACCAATACTTATAGCCATTTGAATCATCATACCTAAAAAGATCTGAGAATCTGAACCATCAGCACCCTCACCATCTTCTGGAGAATATAAAAAGTGTAATCTCATGTATAATGCACACTGAACAATCTTTAAACTTGATCTTCTCATTAACTTCAGGTTTGAAAAACAATGTTTGACACAATCAACTAGTTCAATTGGGATTTCATTCTCTGGTTTCTGCAAAATCTTTATGGTTTCTGGGTCTTCTTGATAGATCTTCAAAGAACTAGATGTTTTCTTCAACAGTTTATTCAAATTGTTCATTGGTAAGGTGTTCCAGGTAAGTCTTAAGATAATACAAGCAGTACCAACTAATGCAAAATCAACACCAGATCTGATCTTAAAGGAAACATCTTGATCTTCATCATCACGGTCACCGAAGATATATTTGACTTCTTCTTTGAATGCGATTTCATCAACAAATGGCATGTAAATGTACAAAATTTCAAAGAATCTATCAATTAACATCCAGAAGACTTTTTTCTTTGGCAAGAATTTCTGCATCATTGAAACAGGGTTTTTCTTGAAATCTTCAGGCGTGGCTTTCTTTTCAGAACCATCTGACTTGAAGCTTGAATTTGAAGACTTTCTTCTCTTTCCTCTTTTGTTCTCAGAACTTGCTTTATCTTTTGAATCTTTGTTCCGAATCGATGGATGACCTTCAGGCATTGCAGAATCACCACCAAGGAACGAATTATCACCAATCATCAAAGGGCAAACTCTTTCATCTCTGTCTTGTTTTGAGAATGACTGCGTGGTTGTTGATTCCTCTTCTTTTGCCTCGTCTTCAACAGGATCATCATCAACTCTAGGTTTCTTTGATTGTGATGACATTGATTCTGCTCTTCTTTTCTTAGTTTCTTGAATCTCTTCATTTACATCTTCATCAACGTGGTTATCAAGAATATGAGCAACTGCACATTTCCCACTTCTTGCAGTTCTGCCACTAACAGGACATGTTTCTTCATTAGCAGGACCAGGAGCCTTCGGTAGTGGAAGTTGAGCCGGTGATGGGGATGGTGAAGGGCGATGGAACACAGGACATTTACCATCTGCATGCAAAACTGGACATTTGCCTTGTGATAGATCTTTCCCACTGACCGGACATGTAGGTATCGTTGAGTTTGGATCTGTTGTGGTTGGCTGTGGTGTCTTAATATCTTTCTTTAATGGTATTGGTGGGGTAGCAAAGTCATTGTTTTGATCAGTACCCATGTTCTTTCTGAATTTCATTAGTTCAGCTTGTTTTCTTAATTTGAATATATGTGCCCAAAGAACTCTTAAATATGGATCGCCTTTCATGATTGCTAACCAGGAAGTAGCACCAAGATGAACAGTGGTTGTGGTCTTAATATGAAGCATATCAAACTTTTTACCCAAATTCAAGTCCTCATTTGGATCCTTTTCCAGATTGATAGTGGCATGGGACGTGTCTTGTGGACTATCAGAATCATTAATTGAAGATCCTGGAGAACTGATACTATTGGCATTATTCAACTGTGCTTCCAAAGTCTTGATCTTCTCTTTCAGCTTCTCGACTAATTCAACCTGGTCATTACCTTCAGAGGCAGCAACGACACCACCAGCATTCAACTCAGCACTTGACAAAGGTTGCGCCCAAGGTGGATCGATATAATGGCATAAGTGGGCAACACCTGTTCTCTCACACGCGGTACAGACCGGTCTTTTCTTATCACACTTGACCTTTCTTCTCCTGCAGATCGTGCAACTGATGGGAACTCTGTTTCTTCTTCTGGCGGCAGCAGCCAAGGACTCTTTCTCCTTTGGCGGGGGCGTCTGCTTCTTCTCCTTCTTCACCTTCTGGACTTTTGGAGGCATTGCGGATCCAGCTGGTTCGAAACCCCAGGTTCTTCTTCAAAAAGCGACTAAAAACAAAAAAAAAAGACAGCTGATCGGTAGGTGATAGGGCTCTTTCAATGTACGAGCAGTGGTTGCAAAAGGCAGAGAATATGGAGCAGGAAGTAGATACACTTATAGTAGGAAACACGGTCCAGTAGGCGGTCTGAAATGTTTGATAATTGGAAATTATGGGATTAATAAATTTTGCAAATTAGTGTTTCTTGGTAAGTACTAAGGTGATTTCCGAGGGTGGAATCTAGAAATGGCACATTTTCTGGTGAGTTTTGCTTCGATTTGTACCAGGAACGGCCGAAAAAGACGATACTATTTCTTTCGGTATGTCTGTCATCTTACTGGTGCTTTTGGCGCAGGTTTATGTTACGAGGATGGTTCTGGTCACTGCTGTCGCTTACCAGGTAATTGAAGACACCAATCCTGAAATTCCAGGGTTCCGATAACTCAAATCCTCGGTAAATCCATTAACTGGACACTCTAAACAGTAGCTGAAAAGATATCTTTTCAGGGTTATACTTTGCCTGAGCATATCACACCCTACGCGTATCCCCTGGAAACGCGTGAATCCCTTCCACAGTTCCCTCCCTACAGAAGTATCGTACTGTCTCGGAGACTTCCGAGGGTCCAGATTCGGGTGTACTTTTTTGTCACAAAAACTGGCAACGGTTAAATGCGAGTTATCACCGAAATCACCTTATTTTGAAGACAATGGGTCAGACTCTGCAAGTAGTTAGTCCATTGTTGAAACTACTGAGTTGTGTTCGTCAGACGACTCGAGCACTATATATAAAGCATTGGTTAAATCTATTTACTTATTGCTCTTTTTACCCGTTCAAACCCTGAACGAATCATAGCTGCTGTTCCATTCATAAAACAAACGGTCAATTTCTGCCCAATCCATGTTCCCATTCAATAAATCATTCAAAGAACTGGTGTCCAGTGGTCTATCAATTAGTTCATTGTGTAGATCTAATTCAGGTGGATCAAATTTAGGGGTTGGCACTCTTGGTTCATTTGGAGAATCAGTGGAGATTGAAGTGGTATCACTTCTTGGATTCTTGGATTTTCTTGATTTGGGGTAATTATTTGAGTCAAAAGTCCCATTAATCATCTGTTCAATCCATCTTCTGTCATTTTCATTAATAGCTTGGGAATCCCATGATGAAATAGATGCATTGTTGTTCAATCTCTTTGATTCATCTTCTACATCTTGGAATTTCTGAATTTCGTCTCTGATCTTGATGAAATCTTCCAGTTGGTAACTTTCAAACATTGAATCATAATGTTTTGACTTGTTAAATTTATCCATATCTATTTTACCATCTAAAAATTCAGCACTATCCACTGTGCCAGTAGGACCTTTCAGTAAATTAGTCAATATATATGCATGCATCTTACTAACAACCCATGGATGATAATAAGTATCAGAAATCTTGACATATCTAGCAATGATCAAAGAACAAATATTGTAGCAAACACCCATGGTATCATCAAGTACAGATATTATTTCTGGAGACAACCCCTTCTTGACTATCTTTAGGGCTTTGATTCTTGACAAAATTGCAAAATGAAGTTGCGAGATTCTGTGCAATGTTATTTCAATCTTTGGAAACAATAATATCCCACATCCAAAATGTTTCTTTAAATCATGTTCAATATCCCGAGACTCCAAGAAGAGAATCAATTTGTAGAAATTTGAAGAAATCTTGAAAATTTCCAGTAGATAATATAACGATTGAGTTTTATCTCTTCTTTCATTATAGGACAAAAACAGATGATAATACACCATATAAAGTAATGAATTGCAATCAACCAAGAAAGTCATTTCCTGGAACTTTTTACCTCTTTGTACAACAGTTTCATAAGGCATAGCCATTATTTCTTCAAATGTGCTCAAAGTTTCAATAAAATTAACCAATGGAACACATAGTTTCTTAATTTGTGAGATCTTTGGATTTTCACGCATGTTCAAAATCAACATCAATAATGGATGACAAACGTCATTCAATTTAGCTCTTTCATAAAACCAGAGGTCACTGCAATATTCCATCTCATCCTTACTTTCATCCAAATGTGGGAAATGGGTATCATAAAACTTTGAATCTATGATAGGCGGTGATCCAACTAACATCAACTGATGAGAATCAAGATAAACTATCTTATACCATAATCTTCTCAACAGGTTCTTATTCTTCTCAGAAACAGGTAATGGACCAATACTTGATGAAGTAGGATCACGGTTCAATCCACACTGGATAGCATAATGCATCAAACTTCCAACACTACCAGCATCTGCAAACCCAACACAATCACAATCCTCTGGTGAAATCAACGTAGAGTAAACCCTAATTGCCTGGAATTGGAAAATCTCTAAACTTGGTTCTTTGAAAGTTGAGAGTTCACTATGACATTTACTAACAACATGCAGGATTTCCTTGGATACTGGGTGATCTATTATGTATTGATCACCCTCTGAGATTTCACCGTTAGGGAAATATGGCTTCTTGTCAAAATTGTACATAGTTAATGATGACAATCTCATAATCAGTAGGATAGTCCCCACTACACTCAGTTGATACTTCCTTGTTACTTTTAGTTTGATGGAACTTGCCGTTCTTGGCCCTATTATCTGACTTAATGCTTCTTCAAGATCTTGTTTATCAACAAATGACATGAAAAAGAATAGTTCAGATTCAAAAAATTTATCAAACAACAACCAAACTAACTTGAGATCTCTGAAATAACTCTTTGCTAAACTCACTATATCTTTCTCTTTGGAATCTCTTTTGAGTTGAAAATTAACCGTGTTATTGACATCTTCAATCTGCCATTTCTTCAAAAACTCTTCATGACTTATTGTCCTTGGATCATTTTTAGCATTATCAACAACAGCTGATTTTCTACATGTGAGGACAACGTTCAAATAAACATCCTTACTCAATAGACTAACCCATGTCAGGGGACCTTGAGTGAATTTGACAGAGTTGGGAAACAAATTCCTGTAAAAATCTATCGTTTGTTCGGACTCTCCATAGAGCTGACCATCATCTGACTTGACTTCAGATGTCTTCTTTGTCTGAATTTCTTGCTCCAATTGTCTAATTCTCTCATTCATAGTCAATAAATCCTGTTCCTTTGGTTGCCTATCCTTGAACTTAGTATCACTGATAAATCTAATATTCTTCATATTATCATGCCCATTAGTCTCCTCTGGTTGAATGGTAGAAATACTCGTCCGGACGCTATCTGTGCTAACAGTACTGGGTATTACATGACTGAAAACCAGCGGCAACGTCCCAGGAGATTCATCCAAGGTGTTCATCCATTGGTTCTCATAGAGGCAAAACTCAGGTTTCTTTCTTCTCACACAACCACCACATATTGGTTTTCCCTGATCGCATTTGATCTTCCGTTCACGGCACACAGAGCAGGACTTGGTTGGTCTTGCACGCTTTCTTGGAACTGGATTGTACATCTTCAGACTGAGGACTTCCTCAAAAACCAGCAAGTGAGTGGTGTTAATGGGTCAAATTACAAATCTGGGTCGGTTTTAGACGGATTTATAAGGCGGTAGGAGCAACAGCTATGAACCTTATTTTTGCTGCTGTCACGGTCAGAATTAAAGACGTTTCAGGAAGGAAAGAGAAGGTTTATAATTATTAAAATTTAATCAACAAAACGGTGAGAAGTACTTGTAGTATTTGCTCCATTTCTCTTTTTCTTCCCTGCGCACGTCACTAAAATCAACCAGCACTTGATATCAAGAACAATAAAATCTGTTTCGCGAACTTCGAGTGCATAAATCCATATTTTACTTTTGACTGTAAACAAACACTACAAGAGATCCGTGATTTCGACAATTGCGTACACTGTCAGCTCAGCTAGTCGTATTTCTCTCAGAATTTTATTATAATTTATATCTGTGCTCATTCCCTCACTGAAAGTCAAGCCTCCAGTTTCGGCCCGCTCATTATCACCCATATTTAATGCTCTTATCAAACAGCCATGTCTAAAGATATCATCTTCAGGAACCAGGTCGGTCCTCCTGTCAAACGAAAGAGAGTCACGACGTCCTGCTCCAACTGTCGAAAGAAGAAAACAAGGTGTGACAAAGGCCGTCCCGTGTGCCAGGGCTGTGTGTTGGCCGATAGGGCAGTCACTTGTGTTTATCAAGAACCATCATGGGACGATGACTTCATAAAAGTGTCAGGAAACTATACTACTGCTGCCTATGTTCCCTCTGCAAAGATGGAAGTAGGACCTCTCAAATCAAAGATCAAGAAAGAAGACGCTTCACAATTTACTAAATTCAAACAGGGCATTCCTTCTCAACAACCACCAGCTCAAACTCATTACCATCCGAATCCAATCAATCACGATCTACTGAGTGGAGATCAAATACGCTACAATGAATCTCACATGAGACATAATCAACAGCAGCCATTACTTCAATATCCAATACGTCATGACTCATTCCCACATCCTCCTCGTCCATCTCAGCCATTATTGACCCCACTTGGACCGCCAACCACATTACCATCAATAAATAACATCACTATTGATCAATACCACTCACAACCACAATTCATGAGTTTCTACGATTACCAAAACCCAGTCGATTTAAGGGCAGGAAGACTGATCACTGCTGGTCCGTTATCATTATCATCGATGGTTAAGAAAGATCCATTCTTGAGGGTGAATGTTTTGAGGTTAAGAAGAGAACAAATCAAAGCTAAGACTTACTGGGCCCATTTGAGGTTGAAAACATCAAAAGAATTAGTCAAGGAGATTTTGATTGAAGATAACTCAAAATCGAATAAGTTGGTGGATGAAAGATTCTCCAAAACATTGATTGAAAATGAAGGTATTGATGAGATCAGAATAAATAAGAAAGGTGATCAAAACAATGACAATTTACACACTTCACATGTCTTTAATCTAAACATGGCCAACTACGAAACAGAAACAGTCAAGCAGATTCAGGAAGTCCTACCTGATGAAAAACTAATCTGGATCCTTATTGACAAATACTTTAATGGAATCTTATCAGCATTCATGCCAATTATTTCAGAAATTCCCTTCAAGGACAAAATGGTGGAAATCATAGGACAGAGAAAAGACCGCAAGGCCAAAATCGAAACCATTTCCATTAATAAAAGATTTGATTTTGCATACATGGGAATCCTCTTAATCATCCTCCGTCTAACATCATTGAGTGTCACCAAGACATCAAACAATACACCACAGGAGGAATACATTCTCGCTAACCCAATTGGTTTAAACGCTGTCAATGTTGGGCAAATGTGCCTGAATCAATTCAAACTGTTAAGAAGAGGTGCTATTCCGATCATGCAATGTTGTTTATTCATGAGATTTTATCATAAGTATGCTCCTGAGGACGGTGATGGTAGTGATGGTGGTGATGGACAGGTTTTCCTGGGGATGTTATTACAGATGGGGAATTCTATTGGGTTGAATAGGGATTTAAATCATAGTTCGTCATTACGTGATGATGCGAAATTATGTAATTTGTGGAGGATGATATGGCATGAGATTGTTACTTTGGATTTGAGACAGAGTTTGACACTTGGTGATCCGATTTTGATTGATGAGAATTATTATGATACGTTGGTTCCTGCTTTGGAAAATCAAATAATTGATCAGATTACCACAAATCATGAGATTCATAGCTCCGTTATTCAAAATTTTGGAATTAGTGATGAGACTAATACTATTATTAGAGATCTCTTGAAGTTGATTTTAAGTATTAAGACTAAAGTCAATATTAACGATTTGTTACCAAAGTTGGGAAGATTAGAAGCTTTTATTGATGTAAATTTCAAGGATTTGAAGAGTATTCTGTTATTGAAGAACTTCACATTACAAGACACAATAACCAAATTATACAAATTCATCAATTATATTGAGTTGAAGACTTCATTATATGTCATCTACTACCATATTTTCCTAAGATTGCCAAACTTACATTCATTTTTCATAAAGATGACTGAAATTTCAATGGAATTGAACCCGCTTGTCTATTTATTGATTACAATCAATAACCAAAAGACTAACTATTTTGACTCAATCTTTGGCTCAGGTTCACAATTGATAATAATTCCAACCTTAATCACATGTCTACAAAAGACCCATCAAATTCAATCTGGTTTGATATCACGTTGTTTAGACATCAGATTCAATCATCCTGAATTTCCACACTCTGCATTAGTTGGTAAAATTTATGAAGAAATGTGCAAGAAATTTGATATTTTGAAAGATAGTTTCCAAAGTCTAAGTTCTGATTATTTCCATGCTTGGAGAACATCAAAAGCGTTAAACTTGTTACAAAAGTTGTTTACTGATTTGGATAATTGTATCTGGGATAGAAAAAGTAAAGTGAACCAAGAATCATTAAATGATCCACATTTGAAGGATGAAGTCAATCATTACAAAAACATACCAAATCATAATGAATTAATGACCATGTCAGAATTTGAACTGCATCAAATCCTAAAAATCACATCCACCAACAAATATGAAGAAGTTTTAATGTGTTTGCTAAATAAAGCCAAGTCAAAATCAAATGATAAAAATCATCATTCTCTCAAACCAAGAAGTTATCAACCATTTGAATCAGCACCTCAAGTATACTCAGAATCACAGACACCATACCAAAGAATGCCATACTCCACGACCATTTCATCAGAACAAATCAACACAACACCATCAAGCACACATTCTGACCTCGCAATGGATAATCACGCCGGTGTGAATTCATTAGATTCGACACCTGTTGCAGCCAACCCAACAGATCCTGCCTTATTACATGTCAACAAGAACAACAAGACCAACTTAGAAATCGATAGATTATGGATGCAAATGATGGCTACAAACAGTGCTACAGTTTACAATAAACCCCAATCCAACGCCATCTTTGGTGATCTAAACCAAGATTTAGAGATCCCTGGAGTTGGTACCTCAAACAGTGCCACACAATCCAATTCAATCATGAACAACAGCACCAATACTCCTAATTCAGCACCAACACAGGCATATTCTAACAATGATATCCTGCACATCATCACTGACAGTGGTCCAGAACTTCAGAGCACGGGATTGAACAATTACAGTAATTTGCTAGGTGCTACAGGTCTAGATAAAGAAGAGATGGATAAGTTGATGGGGGATGCGTCGCTGTATGACTTGTTCAGTGATCTTCCGTTCTACAACGACGTGCTGGAGAGATGATACTTGCACCTTTGTATTGCTCTATCAATTGATATCCACGGGCCATTGTTCTGCAATCTGGTTGACATTATTGTAGGTGACAACATTATTCGGGCCAATCATAAAACCTGGAGAAAGTGAAAGGAATCCGGGGTTTTACGGGCAGCGTTTGGTGGGCGCCGGGTGCCCTGATCCGCTAAAGTCCGGCACTTTTCTACGAGTGGAATTACCGTATCGGGTACATATTAGCGCAAAACTCCGAAAAAGTGCGCCAAACATCGCGAAAGTGCGCCATTCGAAAGTGTGGGGTGTGCCAAACTTTCGCGCAAAATGTCATTTTAAAGTCGGGAGCGAGAAAAAAGCTTTTACTTTGTGACAAAATCTGATCTGGGTTTCGGCGCAGAGGAAGCTGGTTTTTATATAAAGTGTGCACAGTGCTGAAATGGCCTGTAAAATTAGTGGAATGGCATTCAGCTACCCAATCGCTACTAATTATTAATACAATGGCAGGCAAAATCACAGTGAAGACCCCGGTTGTCGAGATGGACGGTGATGAACAAACCAGAATCATCTGGGAATTGATCAAACAGCATTTGATCACTCCATTCTTGGACGTTGACTTGAAATACTACGATTTAGGTATCGAAAACAGAGACAAGACCGACGATCAAGTCACCATTGACTCCGCTGAGGCCACCTTGAAGTATGGTGTTGCCATCAAATGTGCCACCATCACTCCAGACGAACAAAGAGTCGAAGAATTCGGTTTGAAGAAGATGTGGAAGTCTCCAAATGGTACCATTAGAAACATTTTAGGTGGTACTGTTTTCAGAGAACCAATTGTCATTCCAAGAATCCCAAGAATTGTTCCACAATGGGAGAAGCCAATCATCATTGGTAGACACGCCTTCGGTGATCAATACAGAGCCACCGATGTTCTTATTCCAGGTGCTGGTGAATTGAAATTGGTCTTCAAAGGTGAAGATGGTAAAGATTTAGAATGGCCAGTTTATGACTTTGAAGGTCCTGGTGTTGCTTTATCCATGTACAACACCGATGAGTCCATCGAAGCCTTTGCAGAAGCTTCTTTCAAATTAGCCTTAGAAAGAGGTTTGAACTTATACTCCACCACCAAAAACACAATCTTGAAGAAATACGATGGTAAATTCAAAGACACTTTTGAAAATTTATACGATACCAAATACAAACCATTATTCGAAGCCAAAGGTATCTGGTTTGAACACAGATTGATTGATGATATGGTTGCCCAAATGTTGAAATCTAAAGGTGGTTACATCATTGCCATGAAGAACTACGATGGTGATGTTCAATCTGATATCGTTGCCCAAGGTTTCGGTTCATTAGGTTTAATGACCTCTGTCTTGGTTACTCCAGATGGAAAAGCTTTCGAAGCTGAAGCTGCCCACGGTACTGTTACCAGACATTACAGACAACATCAACAAGGTAAGGAAACCTCTACTAACTCGATTGCTTCAATCTTTGCTTGGTCAAGAGGTTTGATTCAAAGAGGTAAATTAGATGAAACTCCAGATGTTGTTGCATTCGGTAACTTATTAGAAAAAGCCACTTTAGACACTGTCCAAGAAGATGGTAAGATGACTAAAGATTTAGCATTAGCCACTGGTAGAACTGACAGAGAATCCTATGTTACCACTGAAGAATTTATTGAACTTGTTGGTAAGAGATTAGAAAAATCATTCGCTGAATCATTTTAACAAAAAAAAATTTCATTAACAATGCTGGTCATCTATTTTAAACCTTTGAAGGTTGTTTATTTATGTATGTAATGTACGCTCATGAATCATTAAAATGTAGTTAGTCATTAATCATTTCGTGTCAGTCTTATCTATAAATTCATCACACCAACTCATTGTTTCGTCCAACTCCTTCACTAATGTATAATGGCTTCGAATCTTCTGACTCTTGTTCTCTATCTTATTCAGGACAACATTCAACTTGCTGAACTTATCACTGCTCAGCTCGTCTTTTTTCAACGTACTCAGATTTGAATCAAGCTTCACTGACCGTGAAGGCGTTCCCCTAACGTCCTTCCAATTCCACTCAATCGGTGTCTGACTGGCCTGTAAATTCGACAGTGAGGAGTAAGATCCCTGTGAAGTCCCCGTTGCTGCTCTTGAGCGCGACATTGTTTCTTAAGTACCGCAATCAATCAAGGACCACTGCCTTTCCCACACAAATCAAAACTTCAAGTTCAAAACAAAAAAAGGCTTCCCCGGATTTCCAATTCCGGTTCCGCTCACGAAATCCCCGAAACCGGCAGCACGGAAAAGTGGAAAAAACTGTTAGTCAGGAAAATATCAGTTCAACAGTGAAAAAAAGTGAATCACTTCTTTATCAGTACTCATCTCTTCACTCCACATTCACACCAAAAGATACAATGTTGAAGTCCGTGCTTAGAGGCTCCGCCCAGAGAGCCGCTGCCCGCCAGCAACTGCGCCAAAGCTCTTCCTCCACTGCTGCATTGACCTACAAGTTGTTGAGAAACCAGAAAAGACCACCATTGCCTACTTTAGAGACCCCAAAATGGACCACAGAAGGTGCTGTTGCTTCCATCTTGTACGAATCCCCAACCGACATCAAGGCTCCAGTTAAGAAACACGTCTTGAACTGTTTGGTTCAAAATGAACCAGGCGTTTTGTCTTTGGTTTCTGGTACTTTGGCCGCTAGAGGTTTCAACATTGACTCGTTAGTTGTTTCTAACACTGAAGTTAAAGATCTTTCAAGAATGACTATTGTTTTGAGAGAAAAAGACGCTGTTATTGAACAAGCAAGAAGACAAATTGAAGGTTTGGTTCCTGTATATGCTGTCTTAGATTACACCAACTCAGAAATCATCAGAAGAGAATTATTATTAGCTAGAATCTCATTATTAGGTCCAGAATATTTCCAAGATTTATTGAAACATCATGGTTCTCAAGAAGAAGTCGATGTTGACTCCTCAGTTGTCAAGGGTGAATTAAACGATAAATATCATCCAAAGAACTTATCCATCTCTGAGATCTTAAGATTAAAACATCAATATTTATCAGCAATCACTCAAATCGTTGAAAAATTCGGTGGTAAAGTCGTCGATATCAGTGACAAGAACTGTATTGTGGAATTAAGTGCCAAACCAACAAGAATCACTTCCTTTTTGACTTTAATGAGACCATTTGGTATCTTAGAAGCTGCTAGATCTGGTATGATGGCATTACCAAGAACTCCATTGGCTACTGAAGAAGACACAGAAGCTACTTTTGAACAAGATACCATTGCTGATGTCTCTGATTTACCACCAGGTTAGTCGCATTATAGAATTTCATTAATGTCACCGTTCTTTATTAATTATTATTACTTATGTCTACTAGTTTAATGTACATATCATTACAAAACTTCAAAAAAACGCAGTCGTTCAGTTCATTAATTAACAAAAATATGATATTCATAACGTAGATTACCATAATGTTTTACCTCTGCTTATTTCTGATTCACTACTTACACTGATTCCATTGATCTGGAACTCACCAATTAAAGTATTCACCAAGCAATCCATCACAGCATCAATCAAGACTAATGATTTCCCACTTTTGAAAACATCATTAATAACTTGACCAAACACAGCCTTATTAGTAATTGCCAATTCTTCTTGATTTAGATTAAATTTAACAAACAATTGACCATCATCAGTTAATTCATTCTCACAATCATGCCAATCTTTGAAATTAATCTCACCAAACTCTTCACCTTCATGGTAAAGTTTAATAGGAACACTAGCTAAGATATCTGGTAATGAACTACCACGGATCTTTGAAATCTCCAAGTTTTTCAAATTACTAGTACTGGAATTAACAGGTAGAGTAATAGTCAAGTTGATTTCTCCATTGATGATTGGTTTATTTATGTTTCCATTTTGTAGTTCGAACTTCAAGTTTTCCAATGACACGGAATCGATTAACTTCGACAGTTTGAAGTTGGAATAATAATCGATGTTGAATTCTAGGCTCTGTAAGATTTCATTTACAAACCCTGAATATTCTTTGGAACCTTTTACATTCTTAACCATCACCGGAAGTGTCTTATTGTGTAATACCTGGTCGATCAAATTATTCATTGGGGTATAGCTGTCATAGTTGCTATAACATTCTTCTGATAATCTTGAATTCAATTGAGTCAACGAAGTCTCGATATCGACGTCAAGAAACTTTTCACTTGATGAGAGTTTGATATTCTTGGTAACGACATCATGGTCAAAAAAACGGATAGTGGATTTATTGAGACAGTCTTGAACCAATAGTTCCCAGCCCAATTCAGGAACATCAAATGCCACCATCTTGTTGTAAATCGGATTAGGCAAACTCAATCCAAATTGAATATCGTACGAAGAGTCTGTTTCATTCACCACCAAGTCTCTTATTCTCAATTCATCATTTCTGAATTGAAAGTATTTATCAGCAATAATCTCTTGTTCAAAATTGATTCTGATATTATTGATTGGTAAGAACCCAGCACCCAATGTCAGTTTTAATATACTGGATCCATATATCTTGAAAACCTTATCTGGATGTTGTAGCAAATCTCGAATAATTCCCAGTATCTTTGATGTATCTGGCTGAAGTGAAATCAGTAAGTTTAGAAACGTTACTTCACCATCACCTATATTAACTTGAAACTCGGGAACATGAACTTTCCCAATAGTTATCAATTCCTGTCTCTCCTTCATCTCACCTTCTTCATTCTTCTCATTGATTTCAATCAGCGTCTGTAGATCAATGTCACTCATCTTGACACTGGCAGTATGCAAAAATCCACCGCCCAGCTTGAACATCCTCGATGCATATCCACTGTCAATGGCATCATAATTAACTGTATTTATCCCCTCAACTCTCACATTGATTCCCTTTGCCGTGATACTATCCAATTCAATACGCCTTATATCCACCTCTACCGACTGATTGGCATAATCGTGGGCCTTAGGAATCACTATCCAGGCACTAACTACTGAAAACACAAGGAGGCAAAGCAAACTGATGGCCAACGCAACAAGCCCATATCTGACAATCGAATGACGCTTTCTGTTGCTTTCTTCACCTTTGGACAAGTACGTTGATGGTAATGAGTCATACTCTGCATTTTCACGCACCAGTAGACGCTCCTGTTCATTAGACAATGACATTTCAAGGACAATTCTGTTGGAATTTTCCCTATTTGAAACAATTGATGCTGCTTTTCAAGAAAATTTTTAGAATTGTCAAAAAAAATTGTGTCAATTTCGTCAGGAAAAAAAAATCCTCAGGTTTTGATGACATAATCTCCATTATTAATTCGTTCTATCAATAGATCTCTCCATTTCCCACTGATTTCTTCGTGATAGTCACCCAGGATAGTATAGCAGTCTTTATTGTCTTCATCCCCGCTGCTCTTTCTGACTGTTCTCCAAGGAATGATCCAAAATAGTGGATTTGAACCCATAACTTCACACCAATTAGTAGTGAACCCTTTATTCCAAATGTAATCTTTGTCTGGATTTATTCTCATAACGTATCTTTCTCCATTGTATGCAAAATTCATAAACTTATCATTTGTAGTTCTATTTTTTCTGTGTCTCTTGGTGATAATATCATCGATGGATGTGATGTTCTTGGTGATGTAAATGATATGAGACACAAACAATGCGAACAACATGATCAACCAGAACACATCAGCGACGAACATCGCGATCAGATTCCCATTGATGGAACCTCTTCTCTGTTTAATGCTATTCATATAAACAGCACCAGAAACACCAGTATAGATAAAGAATGAAAAGTACCAAAACAAGAACTGAATAAACAATCTATAATTTCTCTTCCCAATAGAACAACCAATCCATGTGCAATAATGATCAAACTTAGCAACACATTGACCCATATCTGAAGAATGATGTGTCCTATTTGCTTTAATAGTCTGACATTGTGAACACCACGCCGGATATCCATTCTCATCACAAAAGAAATACTCAGGTGGGTCAATCGCTTCATAATCAGCACTTTCATCTTGAATGATTCTAAAAACGGGAAGTCTCGGCTGGATTCCTGGTCCCACAACCAGAAGTAGGATCCATATGAAGAATATTAGTGCAATGAGCAGACAATCTCCAATAATCAGACCTATTCCTGCAGACTTTGAATGATAATGATAGATTTCATTCCAACAGATATGCTGTGCATGAATCCATAAGAAATAGATCATTCCAAGGACAACACCCACGGGGACAACAATCTTCAGTGCCTTTTGCCTCACTGGATTGGGCTCTTCACAATCAATCATCGCAGGGTGTCAAAAACTGTACCAGAAGCTAGGGATCAGTGAATAGCAAGCCGTGAAAAGTTGTTGAAGCTGATGGGTTTTGTTTACATTTCTCGGATTTCACGTGATTCGATTTTTTCACTTGTAAATTTTTTTTTATAACGCTCATCCAGTCGAACATGACACTATTGGGAAGGCTGATAGCTGATAATACTGATTCGTAATTCAGAATGTTATACGTTATTGGTCTTGGTCTTTCCTACGAGTCAGATATCACCGTACGTGGTCTCGAGATCGTCAAGAGATGTAAAAGAGTGTACTTAGAAGCATACACTTCCATCTTAATGGCAGCTAACAAAGAATCATTGGAGAAGTTCTATGGTCGTGAAGTCATTTTGGCTGACAGAGAGTTAGTCGAAGGGGGTTCTGATGATATCTTAGCTGGTGGCCAAGAAGATGATATTGCTTTCTTGGTTGTTGGTGATCCATTCGGTGCTACTACCCATACTGATTTGATTATCAGGGCCAGGGAATTGGGTATTAAAGTTGAAGCGATCCACAATGCTTCTGTCATGAACGCTGTTGGTGCCTGTGGCTTGCAATTGTACCAATTCGGTCAAACTATCTCACTAGTTTTCTTCACTGATAACTGGAGACCAGACTCATTTTATGATAAGATCTTGGAAAACAGAAAGATTGGTCTACATACATTATGTCTACTAGATATCAAAGTCAAAGAACAAAGTATTGAAAACATGGCCAGAGGTAGATTGATTTATGAACCACCAAGGTACATGACCATAGAAACTGCCGCACAACAATTACTAGAGATCGAAGAAAAGAGAGGTGAGAAATGTTACACTCCAGAAACTCCAGCTGTTGCAATTTCAAGATTGGGATCACCAGAACAGAAATTCAAAGCCGCTACATTGAGAGAATTATGTGATTATGAATCCGGTGAACCGTTACATTCTTTGATTATCTTAGGTAGACAAGTTCATGACTTGGAATTAGAATATCTATATGAATACGTTGATGATAAAGAAGCCTTCAAGAAAGCTATTGTTGCTGATCAAGAATTTTTTAAACCACCACCATATGTTCCACCTGAAGAAGATGAATTCAGCGATTAGAGAATCAACCGCACCTAAACCCTTGTAATATATATCCAACTATGATCTCAGTTCTGTAGTGGTTCCAGTTGTTCTTTGCCAACAGTGGCCTCACCGTCCTGGCAAACCCTTGCGAACTCAATATCCTTTTCTTCATTGTATTTGTAAGGCAGAACCCAGAATAATAATGATCGATAACCAACTCCAGATATTTGGAAGTTCATACCAACTTAGACATTCCCAGAACAAACCAAATACGGAGGGTGTACATATTCAAAGAGGTTATACTTGCCTTTTCCTTTTGCAAGCCAGTAGTAAAGAAAAATTGTAACAAGAAACCACTCAGTAGGGTCCTCTACTGTTCCAGCTGTTCAAGTTGTTCAAGCTTGATCTGTGTGCCTGGTTTGATTTCGTCAGTTATCTGACCTAGTCGATTCTGGAGACTCACGGAATCTTCTCCGGTGTACGTTGGTTGAAGTAAGGGCTTAACTTTGATTGGTTCAGATCTTGTGGAGTTTCAACTTTCTTGATCTGCCTGCGATAAGCGCGTCCAGGATAAAAGTCTTACAGATCAATCTAGTAAACCAAACGATATTTGTGATTTTTGAGTGTATATTAAATCGTGGATGATCTATAAGAAGAACTCTTATCTCAACTCTGTTGTTGTTTCCCTGACTTCAGAGCCTTTATTGATATCTTTCAACTCCACCAAATCCGCATCTTCACCAACACTTGTTTCTTCGTCTTGTCCGATTCTTGTGAACTCAACTTCACCTCCTTCCTCATTCGATTTATAGTAGATGTTCAAAAAGGCAGAACCTAGAATGATGATAACGGATAACCAACTCCAAATGTTTGGTGTATGATGCCAAATCAAATATTCCCAAAGCAAACCAAAGACAGTTTGGGTATACATCATCAATGAAGTTCTACTAGCTTTCTCTTTCTGTAGGCCAGTAGTAAAGAAAAACTGAAGCAAGAATCCATTAATCCCAATCAACCCCATGTAAGACCATTGTCTCAATGAATTAGGGACGACAAAATGCTGGTTTGGCTCCACCAAAATCACCACAATTGAAATAGCACTTGAAACAAGGGCATAATATGCAATATTGTGAACCGGATGCGCCTTTGTTCCAATGTGTCTTAATAAGATATAGATGCATAATTTAGCCAGCGCACCAGATAATGCCACAAGAGTAGCAAAGAACCTCTCCTTCGAATCACACGTTTCGACATTCTTATCAACATCAGTGGCTTCTCCAAACAAGAAGGCTGGTCTAGCTGCAAGAATCACACCAACGAAGGAAATTGCAGCAAAGAACACTTCTCTTCTATTTAATCTCTCCCCTAATAAACAGAATGCCAAAATTGTGGTAATCGAAGGGGACAAAAACGTAATGACAACCAAATCAGATATCGAGATGTACCTAGCTGGATAATAAAACCCAACCACACCAATAGTTCCCAGTACTCCTCTCAATACCATCCATCGTCTAATTTCCTTAGGTCCCCAGATCCCATTTTCGATCCCAAACCCCTTCAGGTACCACGCTGATCCAATGTATGTGATGACCATCCGAACAAGGACGATCTGGAAAGTACCCATGGGCTCACTGAACTCATCGTCTGATTCAAGTTGCTTGGTGACTATCAGCATGATGGATGAGCAGAACTCAGCTATAAGGACGTAGTATAGTGCGATGTTTGGCTCGATGTGCTGCGTGTAAAACGACATGATGCTGTGTGGCGGTACTGCGTGTGTCTGTGTCTTTACCTGTAATCGGATTATGTGACTTAACTGATTTTCTTTATCTAAATAAGTGGAATTGTCATCTTTAAATCACATGAAAGCAAAGGTTTGTTGCTTGGCTATTTAAACTTTCATTGTTGTGGCTTAAACGGCGTTTCTCGAACCAAGAAAAAATGTGTCAAAAAAAAATTTGACTCACTGCGTTTACTTAACCAGGATCCAGTACTGTGGATCTGAAAAAACGCATTACGACAGGTCATTCTCAATGATTAAATATTATTAAAATGCACTGTCTACTTTGGGTTGGCAATAGTACGAAGACTGATATTGTCAATGCTGTCGTCTCCCACGTCCTGCGCCACTGGTGTGTAGTTTCTAGTGTTTTCTTCATCTGCAGGTAGTTTCATCTCCTCTTTTGGCTTGTAGTAAATAACCATAAACGCAGAACCCAAGATGATAAAGATACCCAACCAACTCCAAATGTTAGGCAAATGGTTCCAGACGATGATCTCCCAGATAATAGCATATACCATCTGTGTGTACAACATGGCACTTGCTCGACTTGCTTTTTCTCTCTGAATACCTTCAGTTAATAGAAACTGCATGAAAAATCCACTTATACCCAAAGCGAAGAACAAGAACCACTGTCTTCCAGTATGTGGGATTTTAAATGATAACCCAGGAATGACAATAATACCACCCAGACTAATAAACACACACCAAGCTGCGAAATATTGGGTAGTTATTAGAGAATGAACTCTCTTACCGATTTTTCTAATAACAATATAAACACCACTTGCGCCCATAACACCAACTAGTGCAACCGTCGTTGCTAATAATCTCTCTTCAGGATTAGAACTCTCTACCGAATGATCTGATGATCCGTCCTTTGGAACACCAAATAAGAAACTTGGTCTTGCAATCAATAACACACCAATAAGTGAAATTAACCCACCACCAGCTTCTAAAAGACTCCATCTTTCTCTAAGGATAACCCACGCTAAGAACCCAGTTACTGAAGGGACCAAAAATGTGATAACAACTGCATCAGACACAGATAAATACATCAATGAATAATACATTGAGAAGACTCCGAAAAATCCAACAACACCTC
Source organism: Komagataea pratensis (assembly GCA_003707865.2). Classification (NCBI taxonomy): domain Eukaryota; kingdom Fungi; phylum Ascomycota; class Saccharomycetes; order Phaffomycetales; family Wickerhamomycetaceae; genus Komagataea; species Komagataea pratensis. The sequence goes on from PPMA02000016.1 coordinate 86,957, forward strand.
TCATCACCAATAACCAACGTAAATCTCTAGGCCCTAAAATCTCAGGTTCTTTTCTAATGTATCTTAAATATAAATAACAACCAACTACGGTAATTGCCATTCTAACAAACAGGATCTGTAACGGATGAATAGGCTCTTCAAACTCGGGATCTGTCTCCAGTAACTTCGTAGCCACAACCATAATAGAATTGAAAAACTGTGACATGATGATCAAAAGCAGTCCAATGTTGGGAAGAATCTTATCTGTCCATATGGAAGTCACCGTATGCTTAAGTTTCAAAAATGGGATTGAAACTTGTTGAAATCTAGGATGTCCAGATATGGAGGATCTCAGATACCTATTATAGTTGTCGACCTCCTCGTTTTGAGAAAGGTCAAAGGACGAGTCGTCGTCATCATTGGGAAGGCTCTCGCTGTTCAGGAATGGTCTTGCTGTGGAACTCATATTGAATAGTATGGAAGATTTGTGAGCAGTGGTCTCCTTTAATTGAAGTAGAGAAGAAGTATTTTACCGAATATAATTTTCCTGACGGTTATGAGGTTGCCTGATTAGGAAACATTATCACATGCATCAACGGATAAGGAAAACAATAGAGACCTGGAGAATTCTAAGAAATCATAAATTTGATCATCTAAATCATCTATTAAATTCGTCATATATACAAAACTCAATACCCAGACGTATCAGTGATAAGAGTGCTTGATTTCTTCGTTAAGAAGATGTGAAAACAATGTGACAGTGGCAATGCCTTTTACTGTACTTCTTTGTAAACCTTTACGAGCCACGATCCCGTCATGGGCATTCAAGACATTGACATAAACTGCAAATTTCATCCAGTCTAATTGGCTCAAGTTTTTCAGGATCTTTAAACGATCTTCATCTAACGGTAGTTCCTTTGTTTCATTGAAAATCTCATACTCATCGGTATTTGGATTTAAAAACAAGTTTTCTGATTTCTCATATAACGCTGAAATTGTACGTTGTAAATGTTCTTCCTCTTCTGTATCATACAGGTTGGTAGATAAATCATTTGTACCATCATGGGAAGATTCAGTTTGTGGATCATACTGACCAATATTCATAGCATTTTCTAGGGCCTCTCCAGTAGCTTCACCAAGTCTTTCATTCAAACCAACAAAAGTTTCTTTTTCATCATCTTCGTCAAGACTGCTAACACCCAAAATCTCTCTCAGTTCCGGAACTTGTGGTTTCTTGTATGTCTTAACAATGATGTAACTCACCAGAGAACCAATGGTACTTGCTGTAAAAATCAGAGGAATCCAAATCGGCAGAACGATGGATATCAGCAGGAAAATACCGGCATATCTCAGTCTTTTATAAATAGGAGTATTTGGTTTCTTATTTGTATCAGTTCTGAACGTAGTTTCATTGAAATTCACAACCTTTGGTTTGACTTCAACACCTCTGATCTTGTAACGCGGTAGACCTTCACCATTATCAAAATCAAACTGGATATTTAGATTATCCCAATGAGCATCAAATGGGTTCTTATTAGTGATGTATGATGTAAAGAAGTTGACAGTTCTATCATGACGGATGTTAGCAAATAGAAATCTCTTTTTGAATCTCTTCAACCCATTGAGATAATCACCTTCTGACAAAGCAACCAAGATTTTACCATTATCTTTAATGAATAATTGTGAGCCAGCAAGGCCTATCAAATTTGATCCCAAGATATTCATAAACTGAAACCTTTTTTTGAAGAACCAAGTACCCAAATGCGGTGTGGCAAACGTAGCAAAATACTGAGGTTCAATGTATTCAAACACTTGCATCTTCTCTAACTCACCAATAATATAACGAGACACAATACCACCTAAAGAGTAACCAATAATACTGATCTTTGTAATAGTAATACCCTCACCAGCCAACCTCTTCATCTCCTCAAATATCTCAATCAACATCCGATGTCCAATTATCTCAATTCCATCATATGTTTTGAAAAGCGATGATGACTTCGGTCTAAGAATGTGGATCTCCTCTCTCGAATCAACAACATTATTCCTGATAGAGTCCTCAATGGACCTCAAATGTCCAGCACCACCCCAAAGACTGTTTGTTATGGTTAGCTTTTGTGACACAATGCTGGATAACCCAGCAAATAACATACCCATGGACAAGAACGAAAAAGTGTGCGCTTACCATCCCGTGCCAAGTGATTCTCTGGTGAGTCTGTTCAATAGTCGATCAGGATAGTCCAATAATCTAACGGGATCCTTAAAAACACAATGAATGTTAAAGAAAAGGTTGAATCAAAACTAGGACAAATGTTTTGAACAACTGGGGATTTAGTTCTTATACCCGACTATCGCCGCAAACTCCAAAAGTCCGGAACTCGGAGCTTTCTATTGCTTAGTCAGATTTGAAACACTCCTTATTGCGACGGTCTACCGTCGGATGTCTACTGTTGCCAGTTATACGCTTTGAACTTAAAATTGTTACAAAAGAGATGCTATTTCTGAAAATGTCATTAGATAAACATTAATCCGACGATATATCATGATAATGATGATGATACCGGCAGTGGTTGATCAGGATCTTCTGATCGGGTCGCAGTCTCCGGATGAATTGTGGACTAAGAACTGTGCGGATTTATGCTTTCTAGTATTAGATTATGTCCGAGCTGAACAATTTACTTTTACTACATGTTATAAGTACAATATCACATTTGCTCATATCATCATTCGACCACCATTGACGTCCTATATGTCTTTAACCTTCGACGTCGTAATTATATTCTGTACTATAATGGACGTGATATACCACAATGTAAGTGTACGGATATCAAAAAGTCGTGAATCAATGGAATATCTAAATTGGATCACAGTATTCGTTATCTAAGACCAATACTCCATTCAAATAAGTTCAGTCAATCAACAGGACAAATCCGTCCTTTTGAGTCACTTCTGCGCGCGCGATTCGGGCAAGCAATTGATTATTCATATGCGGCGTACGCAACCCGTCTTGCAGCGGTGATTATGACTCATCATGAATTTTGACATAAAAATCAAAAAGATTCCACAGTTTGAACATTTATGAATCATTCCGATTCCAACAACAACTCAATTGAGTACAACTCGAACCCTCATAGAAACTCAATCAATTTGGAACAGATTACAATACAATGGCCCTGCTTTTCAATCAGTACGGACAACCAGTTGGTAAGGACTTACCAGACTGGACCGGTCGAGAATATCCATCTGCTACCGTTTTGGAAGGAAAACACACCAGACTCGAGAAATTAGATCCAACCCGTCATGCCAGGGATCTTTACGATGCTTACCAAACTGCTGAAGATGGTCGTGACTGGACATATTTACCATATGGGCCATTCGAAACATTTGAAGACTACAACATACACGTCAATGCTATTGCAATGGAGCAAGATCCCTTTTACTATGCGGTGATTGATAAGAAGTTGGGTAAACCTGTTGGTGTTCTCTCCCTATTGAGAATAGACTTACAGAATGGATCCATTGAGGTTGGTCATGTTGCGTTCTCGCCATTGCTGAGAAGATCTCGTGTATCTACGGAGGCACAGTACTTGTTGATGAAGTATGCTTTTGAGACATTGGGTTATCGTCGTTATGAATGGAAGGCTGATAGTTTGAACGAACCATCAAATAGAGCAGCTAAGAGATTGGGATTCAAGTTTGAGGGGATATTCCGTAATCATGTTGTTTATAATGACCGTACCAGGGATACATCTTGGTTATCGATCATCGATGAAGAATATACTCCGTTGAAGGAAGCTTTTGAAAACTGGCTATCTGATGATAACTTTGATCAAGAAGGAGACCAGATTAGGAAACTAGAGGATTTCAGAAATTAATTCCATGAATAGATGATTACAGAACAGAATAAACGCAGAATTCAGATGTATACTCCAAACTATATCTCCTGTAGACTAATTTAACTCGATTTTTGGTGCTAATGGTGGTGGATAATATGGCCATTCGTATTGAATAGCTTGATGTAATCTAACATCCAATTCATCACCAAAAGCCCAAGTCAAACCTGGATTTCTCAAGAACTCTCTACCGTTCAAGATCAAATCCGCAGAGCCTTCCTCTAGCGTATCATTAGCCAATTTGCCTGTGTTAATTCTGCCTACTGCACCAACAAGAAGTTTATCACCAACATGTTCTTTCACTGCTTTAGATAATGGGATCTGGAAACCTGCTGTGTTTTTACGTCTTTCTTGAGTGGCACTGTTACCACCAGCACTAACATCTAATAAATCAGCACCGTGTTCAATCAATAAATCAGATAATTTCAAAGTATCTTTAATGGTCCAAGCGCCCTCAATATGATCAGCTAACTCAGTAGCTGAAACACGAACAAATAATGGATGCTTGTCATCTTTGATTGCATCAACAATTTCGAGTAAGAATCTAGATCTGTTTTCGAATGAACCACCGTACTCATCAGTTCTCTTGTTTGAAGTTCCACTCAGGAATGTACTGATTAAATAACCATGGGCACCATGAATTTCAATAAAGTCAAAACCTGAAATGTTAGAAGCTCTATCAGCAGCATCTTTAAATGCCTTAACGATACCCTTTTAATTTCCTCCTTGCTCAATTCTTTAGGAACAGGATAAGCAGACCCTAGAAATGAAATAGCAGAAGGACCCACAATCTTGCCAGGGATATCATTCCATCCATTATCCTTACTACTAACACCGTATTGCAAATAAGTATGAGGAGGAATACCACTAGCTTTTCTACCACCATGACCTAGCTGAATACCAATCTTACTTCCTTGAGCATGTGCAAAATCCACAATATCTTTCCATTTCTCGGCCTGTTCAATGTTCCAGAATCCAATAACTTCAGGTGATAATCTACCTTCAGGAACAACAGCACTTGCTTCAACAATAATAGCACCTGCTCCACGTAATGCAAATGATCCATAATGTGTCTGATGGAATAAGGTAGGTTGACCAGTTGCTGGGCCGGAGTGAGCTGCCGAGTAGGTACACATTGGACTGACTACTACTCTGTTGTTGAATGTGACATCTTTGATCTTCAATGGCTGGAATAGTTTTGGGATTGGTTTGTCTTTGTTCGAATCGTCTTTGTAGATGGAACCAACTGGAGCCAGAGGCTTAGGAAAAAAGTACCCCTTGACTTCTGGGGCCGATTCGACAGATAATGATGGTTGTGATTTAGTCATTGTGAGCGAATGAATGTAACTTGTCTAAGTTGTTGTCCAATAGTAGATTCTAAGGGCAATGCGGAAAAAGTTTGGCAGATCTGGGACATTTGTAGGTTTATCATTTAAACGTCTTGGGGATCATTAGTAATGCGCCATTTGTAATATACTCGGGTCAGAAAAGACCGTCAGATTTGATGAGATTCCACAATGTGAATAAAGCACTGTGCCTAATCTACCTTTATAGCCAAGCAGTGGTATGATGGTTTGGATCTGAAATATTGTGTCTTTCCGCCTGCTGCGGAAACGAAGCTAACCATGAAAAGAAGTAACGAGGGTTCAATCGGTTCGGGCACGTTTCCCCCCAAAGAATGAGCACGCTATTTTTCAATATGAGGTAGGTTTGTGCAATTCAGTTCAGTAATCAGTCTTGAGTTTTCATCTGAAAGATTTTGATGTTTCAAAGGTATTGTGCACTTTTCTGAAGTAAGTAAGTTCCGTTTCTGTCTCTTCTCAATTTAGTCTTTCTGATTTAAGGGTCTTATGGACGTTCTTTTGGCTGCATACGGATGGATATGGATATGGGAGACTTGAAGTTGATTTGGGAGATTAATATTTGAAGAGTCAGACGGGAAGTTTTACAAAATTTTTGATTCAGGGAGCTCTCCATAACACACAACAGCAGTGAAAAGTCCATAAACGTAGAATCCTAAAGCACCAGTGTGACATAGCTTTGAGATGAGTGTAAAGTCATCAGTATGTAAGTACTTAGCCAAGACAACTAGGATAACAGCATAAGTACCTGCAAATACTAAACGAGCAGTGATTTGGGTAAGTAAAGATTGTTATGGACGTGGCATTGCGTGAGCTGGGCAGATTTCTTTGTGGAGTATGTGATTTAGTTATGTACTAGTGAAGGTGTTTTAGAAATATTCAGTTAATCTTATAGTTTGTGACGACTCTTCTCAGATCTTGGTTTGGAGTTTGGACAGAAAATCCGTCCTAAGAAAGGTTCAGGCCTGATCGAGAAAGTCTTCTCAAGTGCATTACTCAACGAAATCCTACTCAAGATCGCAGGGTACTAACTTATCTATTATTGCTTAGGAGGAGCTAATGGTGATGGATAATAAGGCCACTCATACTGAACTGCCTGATGCAATCTGACACCGAGTTCATCAGCAAAGGCCCACGCTAAACCAGGATGTTTTAAGAACAACGTACCATTCAGAATCAAATCAGCAGAACCCTGTTCCAAAGTATCATTTGCCAATTTACCTGTATTGATCGACCCAACTGCACTTACTAACAACTTATCACCAACGTGATCTTTGACAGCTTTAGCGAATGGGATTTGAGCACCTGGTTTCTTTTCACGTCTATCTTGTTGTTTACTGTTACCACCAGCACTGATATCTAATAAATCAACACCGTGTTCAATCAGCACATCAGCCAACTTCAAAGTGTCTTCAATTTTCCAAGCTCCTGGGATATGATCTGCCAATTCAGTAGCAGAAACACGAACGAACAATGGATGATGGTCATCCCTAACAGCATCAACAATCTCTAATAAAATTCTAATTCTGTTTTCAAACGACCCACCATATTCACCACTTCTCTTATTCGAAGTCTCACTTAAAAACTCATTAATAAGAAACCCATGAGCACCATGAAGCTCGACGAAATCAAACCCTGAAATCTCATAAGCTCTTTTTACAGCACTCTTAAAATCATCAACAAGTTTCTTAATCTCAAAAACACTCAATTCATGAGGAACGGGATGTGTCTCCAAATTGAACGAGATTGGAGAAGGACCCACAATTTTACCAGGTATATCATTCCACCCAAAATTCTCACTACCGATCCCATATTGCAAATACTTATACGATGCAACGTTACTTGACTTCCGACCACAATGACCTAATTGAACACCGATCTTCACGCCTTGAGAATGAACAAAATCCACGATATCCTTCCATTTCTCTGCCTGTTGGTCATTCCATAGTCCGACGTCTTCTGGAGAGAACCTACCTTCAGGAGAAATAGCAAGCGATTCAGTGATGATACCACCTACCCCATGCAATGCGAATGATCCATAATGAGTTTGATGGAATTGTGTTGGGTGGCCCAGCTGCGAACCATCGTGAGCTGCAGAGATGGTGACCATTGGACTGACGATGAGTCTGTTGTGGAAAGTGGTGTTTTTGATCTTCAGTGGTTGGAATAGTTTGGGGATTGGTTTGTCATTGTACGTGTTGTCGATGTAAGCAGATCCGACAGGTGCTTTTGGTCTAGGGATAAAATAACCCTGGACTTCTGGGGCTGATTCGACAGTGAGTGATGGCTTAGGGATAGTCATTACAGTGTGTATATGGTTGGTTAAACAAGTGACATAATTTCTGGCTAACAATAGGATAGTGGAGTTATTTAATATGCCGGACAGCTGTTTAATAAACTGTGGATTTATGTGGTTCCAATAAATCTGACAAATTGTTGAAATCATTCGGAAAGTGTGGCTATTTGTTGTCCAAGAAGGTTCTTACAGCCATCGAGGTTGATGTTGTGTTGTTGGATAAGTCAAGGACCTCTCATTGATAAGATTCTCTTTGTTTAGGTTTCCAAATTTCTTCAAAGACGTAACATTTGGTAATCACCAGTTCTTTCAAGTTCTCAAAGAAATCAAGTTTGAATGATTTGGTGATATGGTCCGCATAGATTCTCAACACCTTGAGGTTTAGAAATCTGTTCAGTGTTGGAGGGTCCACTCTATTGACAATCTCTAGTGGTTCTAGTTTTTTAGTGAAGCTCAAATTGGACAGGAAATTGGAATATGAAATCGCACTGACATGTTTCATTAAATGCTCTTTTCTTCAATTGATCACTATAATTCATGGTCTTTTCAAATATGGTGCTTTCAAATGAACAGCTGAAATGAGAATGACCCAATAGTGGGTATCACCAACTGATCAAAATAGCAGTTTGTGAATGGTCTTAAATCATCAAAGTCGCTAATAGTCCTCACGAAGGGGAAGGAAAACTCAGTATAAGGAGAATTCATTCTTGGCAGCAAGGACCTAATCAGCGGATTGATATCGATATTGATATTGATATTCTTTGAACTATGGTTGTTACTGATCGTAATGGAATGATATCTCATTCGATTCTGTAGATTTTTCAGCATTATCTTCATCAACAGTATCGTATCCCGTAATATCATTCTTGCATGCCAGTTTAAACACATATGTGGATCATCCAATGCTTCTTCTCGATAGATATCTTGTTCAATTCAAAGTGATGGAGTTCAACATCGACGTCGTTGACCACCACAATGACCTCTCTCAGCAGTTTCCTGATTGATTTTGGAGTCTGGGGTAATGCTTCTCCAATATCTCCAGCAGCAACTCATCCGGAAGATCAAGCAGCGATCTCGGTGCAGCAGTGTCTCCCATATTGCGGATATCACACCAAGATCTGATCCCTTAAATGTCAGATAAGTTGAGAAATCATCAAATTTTGAGGACTCTTGTTGAATGTGGATGGACTACGCGGGCTTTGAAACAGTGTACACAAACCTGACATAAAAACTCTATATTAATCTAAAAAATCACCCAATGGCAACAGAATCTACTCCTCATCTGAATCTATTTCGATCACAGGAATTTCGAACTCACCGTCACTTTCATCATCTTCGTCTTCAGCAGGTTTGGTAGTTTTTGTGACTTCGGTGGTGGTAGTGACGGTTTCTTCAACGATTTTGATGCGTTTGGATGGTGTTTCTTCATCGTCTTCTAATGGTCTGGTGGATTTCGTTTCGGCTGAAATGGTTTCTTCGTCTTCTTTTCTCTTAGCTTTGGCGAATTGTAAGGTCTTAATTTCTTTATCAGTTTTGAAAATGGCATCTTTTGGAGCAGATGGGACAGTTTCATTGTGGGCTTTGAAATCTTGTAGGAAGTTCTCCTTCACTTCTTCGACTTCTTCAGTGTCTTCAACAATCATATCATCATCTTCTTCATCTTCATCGTCCTCTTCAACAATCTCCTGTTTCTTGACGTTGTATTTGGTTTCTAATGGAGGTAATCTTGGGTTAGTCAAAAGACCCATTTTCTCATTATTTGGTAATAATGTTTTGACAATTGGCAAGAATGAATAAACTTCACCTTCTGCTGGGAATAAGACAATGACTTCCAATAATTTGATCAATTTAAAATCAACTGAACCATTGTTGGCGTTTTGTTTGACAGCTTGACCAATAACATATCTAACGATTTTTAATCTTGAATTAGTTGAAACTTTAGGATATTTCTTCAAGATGATTTCAAAGAAGTTCAAAACAGTAGAGATTGTTTGTTTTGGTGGCTCTAATTCGAATAATTCAGAATGAGATAAGATATCTGCCAATGGAGTAGAATCTTTATTCTTCTTTTTATTCTTCTTGTTCGATTGTTGCAATGATTCTTGATGTTTGTTTTCTTGTTTATCGAACAATCCATCTAATGGAGTTCTCTTCTTCAAGAACAAAATAGCGACATCAATTAACTTATTAATCAAATCATATTCGTTCAAACCATCAGCCAATTTGAATAACTCAACAGTAGTTCTAATAACTTGCAATAATTCAGATTCAATACTCAACACAAACTCTTCATCAATCTTAACAACTTTATTACGTGATTTTTGTTTAGTTCTTTCAACAGGAATAGTGACTTCCAAACTAGCCAACACGGATTTGATATGAGGAAGGACTAATCTCTTATAAGTGAAACAAGCTTCGTAAATCAATTCAGCACCAATGGCTTGGGATCTAGCGATATCATTAGCAATGATCTTCTTGATTGTTTCATCTCTTGATAATTCTCTCTTATATGGAATGTAATTCAATGATAAACTGGATAATAAGTTACCCGCTTGAACAATAGTACCTAATGGGACTCTGAGAGGGAATGGGGTTGGTGAAGTGATGAATGCGACTAATAACTGGACAAGGACATTGATTCTTTTGGAGATGGAAATTATGGTGATTGGTTCAGTCAAATCGACCTTTAAGAAATCAAAAATGAAATTTTTAGAATCTGAATATTTGGAAGACAACAAAGACAAAATGGAGACCAAGTCTGATTCTTCTTTTAATTCAATCAAATTGTCATAGATTTCAACAACTGAACTTAATTCACTTAATATTTGGAAAATTTTCAATCTCCATTGATCATCAGGAAGTGCTTGGATTGCATGACCGCTTGGTTGTTGTTGTTGTTGTTGTTGCTGTTGATGATTTGATGAAACTAGGTTAGTGTATGCAAAAGAAGTACAGATTTGTTTCTGTAGTGTCTTATCAAAAGTTGGAAAGTTATCATTGCTTAAGAATCTAATCAATTTGGTTTCAAATTTAGTCAAGAAAGGTTTGAAGGTGGTTGTGTTCTTCAACACTAATGATTGTAAGATTGGTAAGATGGTGACGATATCCTTATCTAATTTCTCAATCAATGAGGAGATGATGTTTGGTAAGTTAGGAGTCAAGATCTCTCTAGTAAGGACTGGTTTACCTCTGATCCCTTTAATGATAGTGAATAAAGCTAACGATGCGTTCTTCAAGTTTAATGGAATAGTTCTGCCTTCATTAATAACCTTCAATAAAGCAACAATGAAGTTCTGACCATTCGTAGTCAAGATAATTGGGTTAGTAGCAGTGACTTGGACTAGATGACTACCGTACCATTTCTTATAATCATCATTAGAATTTAACAAGTTGATGATTCTTGCAGTTAATAGATTGATTTCCGGTTTCGAAGCCTTTGCGATCGAAGTCTGTGACAAGTAAAGCGATCTGAGAACATATTGAACGTTCTCTGGGTTTGGTTGGTCAATGAGTGAGGAAATCACGGAAATAGGGATCTCTGCAATCATTGTGAGTGTGATTTGAGAGTCTGTTTGATAAGAGTGCTAGTTTGTAGTGGAACCTCATCGCATAGAAAAAAAATTTCGGGGTTTATTTGACCGGGAAGTGCCATACTAAAAATGGCAGATGACATAACCTGTCAAGCGATCTAAGTGTTTCTCCAGCTAACTAAAGAATAATACAAGCAAGTTAGTACGTTTGACTTTCTGTTGTACCCTTATAAACTCGCGCAAACAAAACCACTTCCAACAACACAATTTTAAGTTCTCCAGCATCAAGTATCCCCCAGTTTTACGAGCCCTGGGATTTCGGGTAACGGCCTAGAAAATTAATAATACTAACTTTTTCCATAAACTAACCTATCCATATCACCAGCTACAATCACAGCAACTGCCTCAATCCCACTCCAGAGATGCCTTCCAAAACATCCAGCTCTACTGCGGTCACCACGACCACCATCTTCAACTATATTCCAAACTACATCGGGTACTTGAGAGTCATATCAGCCATAGTATCATTCCAGCTCATGAGGAGCCATCCGTTGTACTGTATCACCATATATTCGGTCTCGTGCTTGTTGGATGCCCTGGACGGGTATGCTGCGCGTTACTTCAACCAGACAAGTCGATTCGGTGCGGTGCTGGACATGGTCACTGATAGATGTACCACCTCTTCTTTGATCTGTTTCTTGTGTGTCTTGTATCCTGATTACGCATTGATCTTCCAATTATTGGTGTCTTTGGATTTGGCATCCCATTACATGCACATGTACGCCACTTTGCAATGTGGTGGTAAGTCCCACAAGACCGTCACTAAGGAGTCCAGTTGGTTGTTGAACTTGTACTATACCAATAGATCTGTGTTGTTTACAATGTGTGCTTTCAATGAGTTATTCTATCTTGGCTTATACTTATACTATTTCCCATTATACAACATCACTTTGTTTGGCGTGAGTTATTCAATTGCAGGTATTGTCACTGTTATTAGTTTCCCATTCTATTTGTTCAAACAATCAACCAATGTGATTCAATTGGTTAGAGCATCAGTTCTATTGGCTGAATTAGATGTTGCTGATTTGGAAAAGAAAGAGTAATTTTATACAGAAATAATATTCAATGATTGTGAATAGGGGATCGTAGGATAATCTATCAACAGACGAAGTCAATCAAGAGAGATCTGAAGTTATTTATGAAGTATAGATTGTGGACTGTAATCAACATCAGTCTCTAATACACAATGCACATTATTATACCAAAATACAAGATTTTGTAGCATCGCAGGCCTCACTCCTTTTTTCGACGTTGTAATGCCAATGAAAGAAACTACATTGCGTGAGTGTATTTATCAACACACAGCATTCCACGTGAAATGAGGCATATATTAGACTTCTACGCTGTATAGTGCAGAACAAAATACTATAAAATGCTTGTATTATCATACAAGTGGAGGTGGTACAACCCTCCAACCTTTACAACACCCAGTAATGCAACATCACTAAGTGTAAGGGTCAGAAGATCTCTAAAGCGTCCATCTAAGTAACAAGATATAGTTGCGCTGAACGCCGTCTCCAACAAAACCCTAACAGGACATTTCCCGTTAATTCCAGGGAACAGTTGTTGCCAACCGCTCAACCCGAAGGAGGAATTGTAAGACTGATACGCGAGAATTCATCATATGAGTATAAAACTTGGAAGGTCATACAAAGAAAAGGAAAAAGACAACTGAAAATAGGTTAAAAGTGAAAAGTTCAACCAAAAAATTTTTATACCATTGAGATATTACAGAGGTCACCCTGTTTAAAAGTTTTATAAGTAGGGCAGAAACTAGATTTGTCTAACATAACAAAAAAAATGCTCTCACTCAGAGTCGAACTGAGGATCGCCACATTACTAGTGTGGCGCCTTACCAACTTGGCCATAAGAGCTTTTTCTGAAAGACCATTTTTGCACTAAATTTCGTTAAATAAAAAAAATGGTACGACCACGACTCCGGGGCCACACTTTCCCGATTCCCGATCCACTTTTCATTTTAGTAATGAATTTGAAATCATCTTTTGATCTCTTGTTCATCCATTGGATTGTGATCTTATAGTGCAAAAGATGGCTGTTAAAGGATTCGGTCAAGTCGACCAGAAATACGATGGTTCTGATTTAAAAATCGGTATTGTTTATGCTCGTTGGAACGCAACTATTATTAAGGCATTAGTTGATGGTGCCTTATTGAAATTAAAAGAACTTGGTGTCAAAGAAGAAAACATCTACCTTGAAACCGTTCCTGGTTCATTCGAATTGCCATTCGCTACCAAGAAGTTCCAAGAGAAGTTACAAAAGACTCAAGGTGTTAAATTGGATGCTATTATTCCAATTGGTGTCTTGATCAAAGGGTCAACTATGCATTTCGAATACATTTGTGACTCAACTACCCATGCCCTTATGAGATTAAATGAACAATTGGACATTCCGGTCATCTTTGGTGTCTTGACTGTTTTAACTGAAGAACAAGCTGAAGTTAGAGCTGGTTTGAAACCCGGTTTACATAACCACGGTGAAGATTGGGGTGCTGCTGCCGTTGAAATGTCTTTGAAGTTTAACAGATTTTAGAGATCTGGAGTATATGATTTGATGTGTTATTTGGATTGCGATTGGCCGATTCCATGAATATATTGTTAATTGATAGCCTTAGAGTAGTCTTTCTTTTTATTCCATTCGATCTGGCCAAACTACAAGTTAATCCCATAATCAATCGTTTAATGAAAACACTGACTGAAATTTTCTAAATCATGAACATAACTCGCCCTCTCATCATCATATTCACTTCTCCCCTCACATACTGACACCCTCCTTCACTGTATAACACAACACTGTCCAGTATACTGGGACATACTAACACACATTATGACCAAACTTGTCACATCTAACAATTATTCTTTCTTCCCTTTGACCCAGCATTACCTTGACCAATACCACCATTATAACCACTTGGATTATATCCACCACCACGACTTTGATTTTGTCCAGGATGACCCGGAATAACACCAGAGGCACCAATAGGTGGAGGAATACCTTGGACAGGAGGAGCACCAATTGGAGGAGGTGGAGGAGGTTGGAAATTAGCAGGTAATTTCTGTTGATAAAATTGAGGTGATTGTTGACGTTGTTGTAGTTGATGTGGCGGAGGAGGTGGAGATAATTGACCCATCATTGGTTGTTGAGGAGTGCCACCATTCGATGCATGTGGTTGTGGAAGAGGTGGAGAGCCCATTGGCACAGGAGGCGGACCACCTTGGTAATAGAATGGTTGTTGATTAGGTGGCATAGAACCAGGTTGTTGCATGTATGGCAATGGTGGTTGGAATTGTTGTCGATAACCACCAGCACTTCCTGGGCCGCCTGGATGAATTGATGGTGCAAATCTTTGTTGGATTGATGGATATTGTTGATATCCCATTTGTTGTTGTTGTGGAGGGAACATGGCTGGTTGCTGTTGTTGTTGATGTGGGAAGTTTGGGAATTGTGGAGGATATTGTTGATATTGATATGGATAACCACCTGGTTGTTGATGAGGAATTTGATATTGTTGTTGTCTCAATCTTGCTTCTTCTAACTCTGCAAAGAATGATTTATATGACCTTTCAAAAGTTGGATCAGTTGGATGAACAGTCCAGATTGGTGATGTGGTGAATGGTCTTTCCAGTTTGAACTTTTCTTTACTACCACGATTCTCGTATTCTTTCAAACAACCCTTAAAAAAATTGAATTCATTATTCTTGAATCCTCTTTGTTTATTCAAGTTTGGAAGTTTATCTGACGAAAAGAATGAACTTGGTGTAGCAGTATAGTTCGCTCTCTGTTGCTTGTAACCAGGATGGGATAATCTTGGTGAATTCTTTGAGAAGCTAGGACTAGAAACATGTGAAATTGCAGGAGAAGAAATTGTTCCTGAACTTGGAGTGAAACTAGTTGCTTTTGGATTGAACTTTTTAACGGTTGGAGTTGCAGCAGCAGTAGTGGATTCAGGTTTTGGTTTTGAAACGGTAGCAGTTGGAATGGTTGAGGTAGATGCAGTCGATGCAACATTGACAGGTGATGGAGCGGACGCTTCTGTTGCAGTTGCAGAAGTAACTGGTGATCTGATGGATTCATCACTCTCGTGCTTCTTGATAATTTCTTCTTGTTTATGTTTGTCCTTTGAAATGATTGGTAATAAATCAGATGGAAATTTTGAAGGAATTTTGAAGTTTTGAGAGAACTCCTTCAGTGAGTCCAGTTCATTTTTATGAAGAGTCTTCTTGTGATGATGATGGTTCGAAGATTCTTTTGTTGGTGCATTGACAAGTGGCTTGGATGGAATTGATGGTTTTTGAGGAATGGTTGATGGAGTTGGGGATTGGGATGGGATGGATGAAACTTGTCTTAATGGTTTAGCTTCAGTGGTTGGAGTCTGCGATGGAGTTGGAGTTTGTGATGTAGCAGCAGGTGGAGGACCTGGATTTGATGGAGAGCTTGCCTTTGACGTAGAAACAATAGCAGGGTCAATGTTTGAAACAACAGATCTCTGACTTGGAGGAACATATTTGGATTTCTCAGTTGATTTGAAATTGGTATTCATCTTCTTGTTAATCAAAGATTCAAACAATGCGTCACCTTTGGATTGACTTGCAGGGGTAGCAGCAGTGGCAGTGCTATGAGATCTATCAACACCTGAATATTTATCTTCTTCATCAATACCACTATCATCAAATTTCAAACCACGTTCTTCAGCTAAATGAACGTTACCATTGAATGATTGACCCTCAATTTCTCTAGCTAATTTATTTGCCTTTTCCAAATTCTTGATATAATTTGGATCATTCTTGTTGATCTTTGTGGTATATAAATTCTCATCGAACTCAGACTTAATACCAAACTTTTGCTCATTGGTCTGAAATTGATCCCAATTGGAATTTGAACCACCTTCTAAGGTCAAAGAGTCCAAAGAAACACCATTGGTATCTTCAGGCACCCATTTTTCAATTTCAGTACGACGTTGCTTAACAGAAGGTCTTGAGGTTTCAACATCAGTCTTGAAAGAACTAGTCGAGCTATTTGTAGTTGAATACCCAGTATTAAACAAATCAACATTTTGAATCTCAAAATCAATCAAATCATTGAAATTCACCCTTGTAATTAATCCATCGTTAGCGTTTTTCAAGAAGATCTGTAAGGTCTTTGGATCAATAGACTCAATAATCCCATTAATCTTATCACCTGAATTGACCTGGATCTCGGCATCACAACCAACAGAATGGATAATCAAATACAACAGTTTGTCCTGAGAATTATTCTGGAATTCTTCACTTGCAAAGATCTCCGCTGGTAATCCATTGCTACTATTGCCATTGTTATTACTTGAACGACGATTGAAGTTACGCGATCCAGAACGTTGATGACCTTGACTTTGACCTTGCTTCTTCTGGTCCCCGGAAGTACGTGATTGTGGTTGCTTGGTAGTCATTTGAAGTAGCCAAAAATGTGTCTATAACAACGATGTGATCAGTTGATGTGGAGACGTAAAATGGGCAGGTTTCTGAACAAGGAAAAAAGAGCAGTTCTCGAGTGAAAACTGGTCAGATGAGTGCGCGTGTGACTGCGTGGGCTCAATGGGAAACAGTAAGCAGTAGAGCACAGTTGTAGCGGAGGAAGAGCCGCAGAGACAGGTGCAATTGGCGTTGGTTTGTAGTGGTTTGGAGTTGTTTTGATGGGATTTTCTTTGAATTTTTATTATTGGTATTTTTCAGTTTTCGCGGATTTTGGCGAGAAGTAAGTTGAGCCTGGTTTAACAAGCCTACGGGGATATATATATATATATATATGTCATGTAGGAGGTCGTTATATTTAGTCATTATCCGTCTTGATTCTTATAGGGCATTAATCTCATCAAGTTTTGAAGAGAGACCGGAAAGATGGTCGGTATGGTTTCGAAGTTTGGATAAATGTGATTCCAATTCCTGTAGGACAGCTTCTACTCCGAGATCAACTTCTTCATCTGACTCAATCTGAAGTTCCATATTCAGGAAAGTTCCCGGTTCCTCGATATTGGCTGCACTCTCTGGGAGAGGAGTTCCTTCAAGTTCCTGATTCAATTTGATCAACTCATCAGCATACATATCTTCATACTGTTTGGCATACCTTTTCCACATAGTATTCTCTTTGTTCTCCTGTGCTTTCGAGTCCTTTAAATTCTCGACCAGTTTCAATTCGTTAGATAGCAAATTCTGCAGGAAATTGTATTTCTTTAGCTGGAAATCATAGTCAAAATCATGAACACTTAAATGGAGTGGCAGTCTCAGCTTTTGATCATTGGCATCTTCAGCCTCATAATGCTCTTCTGTGTCGGAATCCTCTTTGTCCACGGGTGTAAGTCTCTTGATGAACTGATTTATGAAGTTGGCGATGTCTATGTTGGCCTTTTGTACCGTCTTTGGAGTATTGGGTAGCGACTGAAGCACTTTACCTTTATTCATCAATAGTAGCTTCTCCACTGCATCGACTATCTCAGGAGCTGCATAGTCCCAATTTTTAATGCTCTGTTTCCTGGAGTATCTCTTGGACACCTTTTGCAACGTATAGTCGTCCTTCATACTTGCGCTATTCTATTTATATCATCCACAGCTAGTACTCAAGCTCTCTATTTGTTTGTTTTGATGTAAATAAGATTCAAAAAAAACATGCGCGTCCTGGATCTGCTTAACAGGGATTTTCACGTGACACCCCAAATAGTTAGCCCGGACCTATGGTAACAACGTACAATGAAGTCCGCTTTTTGGGCCTGTACTTATTGCTGGCGACGGCACCGCACAACCGTCCCGCTACTCCTCGCCTCTGCTAAATATAAGTCCAGTTGACTGTTGTATATACCCTTCATCGACCATAGTGGGCATTGGTGACGAATACGATGAAACTGTTTAATTCGCATTGCCTGACCTAGACTCAAGCGACTACTGGGTCTTATCTCGATTCAGAAACGAAACAGGAGCACATTTTTGGGAAGCACATGCTCTGGTTTCAGATCCCCCTAAACGTGATTCGTGATAGTTTTCCTAAGTCAAATTTCCTTCCAATAAAGACACGCTTTCGAGATCCGAAAAATTGCGCTAGCCCACACCTCTGAAACAAAAACAGCTGAACCTCGTTAAAGTGAGAAGTTCACCCTGAACCATCCTTATGTGGCTGTCTTTTGGCCTTTGAGGAGTTCCAGAACTGATGAAAGATCATAATCCTCAAAGTTTATGCCTTGTTACATCATCCCAAGGAATTACAGGGACTTGGCATTCCAGTTTTACAGTCACAGCGGTCGTTTGTCTGCTGATTGGATGATTCTAACTATGGTACCGGCCGCAACTCGGCCCAAAAAGGGTAAAAGTGCGAAACCGTTGGGACCCAAGGCATAACTATACATAAAGATTGACTAACTTTACAGTTGGAATAAGTGTGAAGTTTGAATTTCTGTACAGGTTTTTTTTATGATCAAATTTGTGGAAAACCTGAGTTTTGTTTGAACTTGACCTCTTTCAGCTCACTCACACTCAAGACCTCACAGTCCACCTTTTCTGCACATAGGGCACCTTCAGCAGATAATACTGCGTCTTGCGAAGTCAGAAGAATCTATTATTGAGGCGAGTCGAGTCTACGCGTCACCCTGACCAAAACACACTCCTCAAACGAGACCTTTGTGCCATCCAGCATCCTCAAGGATAAACCTAGATTCAAACTTTTAGTGTTGCCAACAGAAGTTTCTACCACCATCCACACAATCACTGGAAACTTCTTCATTTCAAGGTTTCTTTCATTGTTACGTCATAATTGCCTATACATTCCGACTATCAACAGGCATCTGTGTCAGACGCTACCCTAATCTGCAATGTTCAGGCCACCTAACTCGCCATATAAAGGGTCTTCAAGCAACTCAAGTCCCCAGGGATTTTCCAGATGCAACAGGTCGTACACTTTCCCTAATTTCAACAAACAGGCGATAAATACCATCGAAGAGGACACAGAAGATTCAGAATTCTCCAGTCTACCGAAACCACCACCTCCTCCATTTATTGGGTTTCAAGCTCAGCATCAGAATTCATTATCGTCTTCACCATCTGCTAATCCATTCGTGAAGTCCTTGCAATCGCTAGATCTCACAAATATACCTACCACTGATTCAGACTCCACATTAGTTGGATTCGAGAAACCTCCAATGTTAGCTCATTCTAAAAATGGTTCATACGCATCAGCAAGTTCCGTTGAAACCATTTCAAGCTTCAGAAGAAAGGGGTTCAGTTCAACTTCATCTATCTCCTCCATTTCAGATATGTCATTATCCTCATCAAGCCTGCCCACTTTGAACTCATTCAAGAAATCACTCAAGTTTTCAATCCAAGATTCAGTCAACTTGATATCAAATGATGAAGTGGCTTCAATAATAGAAGAACCAAATGTTCTAATTGTCGATGTCAGACCGTTCATTGATTTCAATAAGTCTCATATCAAGAATTCAATCAATTTCAATCTACCATCCACATTACTAAGGAGAAAGAACTTCACATTACAGAAATGTCTGAATAATTTGTCATTAATGGAGAACCTACAGTTGAAACAGTTTCTTTATGAAGATATTTCAAACCCAAATAAGAAGATTATCATTTATGATGACTTACCTGTTATCAACAATGAAGTTTCATTAGGTATCAATGGTGCTTTAAACAAATTTCTACAATATGAAGATTATAATGGTGAATTATTTGTCCTAAGTGAAGGTCTTCCATCATTCAAGAAAGAATACCCAGATTCATTAGAGTATCGTAATGCAGAAGAAGCTGAAGCTGACTGTGAAGCACAATTATTATCATTCCCTCCACAACACCACCATTATCATTCTTACTCAAGTTCATCCATTAAATCAATGCCATTATTACCACCAAATAGATCGTTATCACTTGCTAATTTGTCCACTTCCTCCATCTCTTCTGATTCTAGTTTTGGTCCATTGTCTGCGTCAGTTTCATTTTCAAATCCATCATCATCTTCGCCAAACTCTCCTAACCTATCAAGATTCCAACTTCCAAAGTTACCAAGAACTCCAGTTTTCAAGATCAGACACAACGAAGAATCCTATGATTTTGAAAAGTATAAGATCCTGAACGAGTTTAAATACTTGAAGGCACATACCAATCAAAAATCTAAACATTTACCACGTTGGTTACAAAATCAATTACCATCCAATGATTCAAATGATTCCAAACTATCACACAATTCACTCTTTGAGAAGTTCAAAATCTTAGAAATGGATGAAAAGAAACGTATCAATGAAATGATCTCCAATAATTCCATCGGTTGTGGTATTGAACTTGGGTTAAAGAATAGATATAAGGATATTTTCCCATATGAACACTCCCGTGTTAAATTATCAGTTACACCAACTTCAGAATCTCCTAATTTTCATGATTTGAACAATGGTCATAATGCTGGGTTGAATTATATCAATGCTAATTTCATCTCATGTCCAGATTTGACTACTATCAGATATATCGCCACTCAGGCTCCATTATTAGAGACATTGAAGGATTTCAATAAGCTGATTAATGATAATAACGTGGATATCATCATTGCTTTGACTAATCAATTTGAAAATGGTGTTGAGAAATGTTATCCATATTGGAATGAATCATCCATTTATGAAATTATTCAGGAACAAACATTAGATAATATCATCATTAGAAGATTGAAAATTGTTAATTGCGCCTCCATGAAGAAAGAAGTTATTCAAATTCAGATCTTGAATTGGATGGACTATGATATTATGGTTAGTTCTCAACAAGATGATGTTTTGAAATTGATCTATTTTAAGAAATTAATCATGGAGAAATTGAACATTTGGAATGAAAATGTGATTGTTCATTGTTCTGCAGGTTGCGGTCGTACTGGTACTTTCTGTACTTTAGACACAATCATCAACATGGAATATCATAATGATTTGATGGATGATGGGTATGCGAAGAAGAGAGGAGATTTAGTTTTCGATATTGTTGAAAATTTCAGAAATCAGAGAATCTCAATGGTTCAGAACCTGAGACAATATCTGTTCATTTATGATTGTCTATGTAATTATTTTGAAAACTTCAAAACACTTGAAAAGTTTAATAAAGATTTCAAAGATTTGAACATTTTGAATACTTTCATTGATCAGAGATTAGTTGATCAAAGAAAAGAAAAAGAATAATGATGTTTTTTATGAGGGAAGTTGCGTTTTATGTTAGGTTGTTTTTGTATTTGATTGGTTTTGGTTTCAAGGACTTGCTGTTATTTTTGTGTATAGTTGGTCAATAGGGTTTTTGTTAATGGTCTATATCTGGTTTGGGTTCAAGTAATTTTTAATGCAATTTCTAAGAAAATTAAGAGAGATGTAGTATTCTGTCCTTTCACTCAGGTTATGATTCTACTAGTGCAACTGTACATCATTGGCAACTTACAGGTCAGCCCTGACTGGTAAAATCAACTTGATCTAATGGATCACATTCTACAACAGTTGCACTAATCGTACAGCCAATTAAATCAGCCCCGCATGTATATTATCAGCAGACGACCAATGTCCCACCCTGTTTCAGTTAATTCTCTCTCATATGCTCGAAACTAACCCAGTAGCAACTCATAAATAATGACAACAATATTTATAATAATTAACGGAATCCTCAACAATGTCTGAATCGCACTGATTAGATTTATTATTCTCGACTTAGTGGACGCGGTTTCCACACCACCGAAAGCCTGTGTATCTTGGCCTAAACCGACTACAGTTCGCACGTTAGTATGCCTGTGCGATTGAATTGAAAGACGTGTCTGTTTGGTGGTTACTTACTTCTCTTAAGGAACCTATCTTCACTTAAAACGGCGACTGCGTTGACCAAAAGAAGCACAGCTGATGAGGTTTTGTTAGTACGGGGTCAAAATATTTAACAGGGAAGGTAAACTTACCGTAGAATAGTCTCCCTAGCCCGAACATTGTTTGATTTGTGTTTGATTTGATGAGTTTGCAAGTATGTTTATGTTAAAGTTGATTTTGAAGTGTGATTTTTACGTAATCGATCTCTTTAGAAGGAGCTCTCCACCTAGATTCTAGGCAGGACCTAGAAGGAACTCTTAACCTAAACTCCTTCAGATGTCACCATATGAAATCACAGATAACGATATTACATTCAGGAGATAATTAGTTGGCCTCCCTTTCAAATATTCATCATTCTACCATAATATTTAATAAAGCTACACCTATATTAATGACTTTACGTATATGTTAATTACACAAACCACACTTTTGTTCCCCCGTTAGTTTATCAAAAAACCTAATCAGCGTTACGACGAGCGGTACGTTTGGTGATTTTCTTACCAGTACCAAAGATTTTCAAACCTCTGTTCTTCTTTTGTTTTCTTTGTTGTCTTGATGGTTTTTCGACCTTTTCAGCTAAACCGTATCTAACTAAACGGTAAGCTGGTTCGAATTTTTTAGCATCAGCAACAGAGTTGTAAACTAAACCGAAACCTGATGATTTACCACCACCGTATTGAGTTCTGAAACCGAAAACTGAGACAGCATCTTTGTCAGCTTTGTAAGTAGCAGCTAATTTTTCACGTAATTCATCTTTGGAAACGTTAGCTCTGTTTGGGTGTAAGACGTCAATGACGAATTGTAATCTGGCTAATAATGGGTTGTTGATGACCTTTCTGGTTCTGATGGTAATAGCGTCACTCTGCGAGTAAATTGTTAGTAAATCGAACATTTCAATGACGGGTTTTAACGAATGGGGTGTGGGCACTTCTTGAGATAAGGGTCATTGCTTATAATTATTATGATATTGCAGTTTTGATTGGTTGGTTCAGTATTCAGTTCTGGATGCTTTCTGGTTTCCTTCTTAATGATATACCTGACTTCTTTAGAGATTCGTCGACCTGTTGTTGGCTTTGTTGATATTTAATGAACCTGGTTTCTATTGACATGACACTTCACGATATTCTTTCTTTCAAAATAATGATTTTTCTACCCTGCTTGTCCCCATGATATCTGATAGTTCACACACGCTCCGTTTTTGCACTGGTTGAACATACCATTTTGTCCTAAGATGTGATTTCAAACGATAGGTTAATAACTACTGTTTGTTTGTTAGTTTTCAACTTTTCACTTTTTTTCGTTTGTTAGGAATTTTCCTGCGTCGCGTGTCTATACCAATTTGCTTATGTCATGGAAGTGAAATGCTTACGTAATAATTTTTGCGTGATTGAGGTGTTTGGGTGTCCCGCGAAAAGTACTGCGTTTTTCTAGAAATTGCTGCCCGGTCCAGAAAGAGAGTAGAAATAGCAGTCACAGGATCGGGGAATTGAGTGTTATGCTCCGATGGCGATTTGGGTGATTACGTCATCGATTGGCGATGCGCGATGTATCTAGGTATTAACACAATCGTACATTCATCATACATCTTCGATTCAGGCTGTACAAAATAACAATAATTAAGATCCCTACAACCAAATTGAAAAAATAGAATCCTCAAAATTTACGTTATAAATACTATTATACAAAAGGAATATTGAAAGAAGTCCTAAGATCGATCATTGATCAATGCATCCAACTTATTTTTGTTTTTTAGTGATGGCGATTCTAACGGCTTTAGTTTGAGTATAGTTATCTAGAGCTTCAGCACCCATTTCTCTACCAATACCGGATTCACCGTACCCACCGAATGGAACTTGTTGATGGAAATCATTGTAAGTGTTAACCCAGATAGTACCGGCTTTAATTCTGGCAGCAACATCAATAGCTTTGTTAATATCAGTGGTGTGAATACCAGCAGCTAAACCATAGTTAGAATCATTAGCTAAGTCAACGACTTCATCAACAGTAGAGAATTTAGAAATGGTAACAACAGGACCGAAGATCTCTTCCCTGACAATTCTGTTATCTTCTTTAACATCAGCGAAAATAGTTGGTTTAATAAAGTAACCTGGTTGATCCAATCTTTCACCACCAGTGACCAAAGTAGCACCTTCTTCAACACCTAATTTGACATAAGACAAAATCTTATCAACTTGCATTTGAGAAGTTTGAGCACCTTGGAAGGTACCTTCGGCAAATGGATCACCAAGTTTCAAACCTTCAGCAGCAGTTTTGAAAGCATCTAAGACTTTGTCATAAATACCTTCCTGGATGTAGACTCTTGAACCAGCACAACAAACTTCACCAGAATTAAAGAAAATACCTAAAACTAAAGCATTGACGGTTTTTTCAACATCAGCATCATCGAAAACAATGTTTGGGGATTTACCACCTAATTCTAAAGTGATTTTCTTCAAGTTAGATTCAGCAGCAGCTTTCATGATATGACGACCAGTAGCAGTAGAACCAGTGAATGCAACTTTTTTGATCTTTTGATGTCTTGAAATAGATTCACCAACAATCTTACCGAAACCTGGGACGATATTAATAACACCATTTGGAATACCAGCTTCTTGAACTAATTTAGAAACATATAATGCAGATAACGGAGTAGATTCAGCTGGTTTTAAAACAACAGTGTTACCAGTAGCTAAAGCAGGACCAATTTTCCAAGACCACATTAATAGTGGGAAATTCCATGGAATGATTTGGCCACAAACACCAACTGGTTCCCTTAAAGTGTAATTGAAATGAGTGTTACCAGTATTGATAACTGAACCATTGACTTTATCAGCCCAGCCAGCACAAGATCTGATATATTTAGAGACTAAAGCGACATCATATCTAGCACATAATAACGACTTACCATTATCTAAAGATTCAATACCTGCCAAGACTTCAGCATGTTCATCAACCAAATCAGCCAATTTCAATAAGACAGATTGTCTTCTTTCTGGATCAGAGGTAGACCATTCTGAATCGAAAGCTCTTTGAGCAGCTTCGACAGCAGCTTCGACATCATCTTCACGAGCTTCGTAAACATGAGTGATTTCTTCTTCAGTGGAAGGGTTCAAGACTTCAAAGGTCTTGTGTTGTCTTGAGGCAACGAATTTACCATCAATGAACAAACCGGTTGGTTGATCATAGGTGACACCGTTAGGTAAAGTGATTGGAACACTCAATGGGATCTGAGAGTAGAATCTGGTGGCCTTTAGTGCCAATGAGAGTCTCAATGCAGTGGTTGCTCTGGTGGTGGCTGCGAACATGGTTGAGAGATGCAGTTTGTAAAAGGAGGAAAGTAAAGGATAAGGTGGATCGTGTGGAGTATTTATATTTTCTGGCTTAACTCCTGGGATGGGGAAAGTTTTGAAGGAGTTTGGTATAAGCGTAAGGTAGGGCATGACATTTTACACGGAATCCTCTGCGAGGCTGAACAAGGCTGTACGTACTTCACAACTTCAGTCTTCAACTACACGTTCCCAGCACACGACATAGCAAGCACCGACCACCACACTGACAACGCGATACTCTACACTGGACTTCTATTCACCCAGTGCTTAACTCCAGCAGGTCCCTCTGTGCTTCTTTGTTTGTGGTGCCGGTGTTAGCGTGCATTCATTGTCTGGCTTAGCTAAGGGCCATCTCAGTGCGGGGCAATCATATGTCGGATTATGGATTCAGTTTCACTTTCCCACTTAACAGAAAAGTCTCCCATAGTTAAGCTCCGGGAAAGCTAATGGGCCGGTACGAAGAACAGTCAAAAGGAATGGAGAAGAGCCAGAATGTGTGGGAGCAGTGCGCAGTGTGATGTGTTGATGCTCCGGTGCTTAACCACTGCCAGGCCCTGGGATCGTAGTGGAAACAGTTGCCTGAAATTCGTGTCTGACAGCTAACGCCGCGCGAGGAGATCCAGAGTTCTCCGCCTGAGCCCGACTCTCGCTCTGCCTGGCTTCCCCTCCTAAAAACCCACTGCGACTTAACACCGCCTGCCTGGAGATAAGCACACTTGATCCAGAGGTCGGACCCACGCTACATGAGTGTCTTCCACCAGGGAGTAATTGGTGAAGATACAAGTGACTTTGTGACAGGATGTGTCAAAATGTACGCTTTGCAACCGTCTGTGGGGTCCTGGGCCCTGTATGGGAAGCTTTTCCCGCTTTTTAGCTGGAGTCCACTTGTTCTCAGGTGACACAATGGGAATTCACGCGGTGTTTAAAACCGGATTCATGGTAATTTCGTGGGTGTTTTTGGTGGAAGTTGGGTAGTGAGACTGCGGAAAAGAGAGACTCCTTGTTTGGTTGTCTGGGCGCTCATACAACAGACCTGATTTGTCAGATTGCCAATTCATTCCATGTTTCTGCCATCCATATGTCAACCCGTTTCCTCATAAAATTTTGGTTGGTTCTAGAAACTTTTCTGGCCTGATTTTCAGAAAATCGCTAGCAAAATGAAAATATCAACAAAGGCATTAATACTCACTGAAGGACCCGTTAACCATTTCAGGAAAGATATGATGAGGATCCGGCTACTCAGGAGACCTCAGCTCGCAAACCAAACCGGGGCAAAGGTCTCAAGTAACAGTAACCATGGTACAAAGATTCAAAATTGATCTTAGTTTCTGAATTGTTACTTCATGCTGATGATCGAGAGGAAAACGATAATGATATGAAATTAAGGATCCACTAAGTATCTCCATTATTGTGATGATTTATCAAGTCAAAAGATCAGAGAGGAATTGACCCTAATCAAATGCAAAACTTACCCAGCACAGGTTACCTTACCTCATTTGTTCAAGCCTTTGGATGGCCATATCTTCGATAAAGAAGATGATGATTAGTGTGCCACCAACTAAAAATGCTACTCAGTAAATTGTGGGAGAAGAACTTCAAGAAATCCAAGAGCCACGACAAGAAACCACCAAGCCAATCGCAATTGACGAAGGAACACCAGCTCAAGAAGTCACAGAATCTCTCCATTACCACAAGACAGACTATGGTAAAAAGACCTACCTATACATGAAAGTATCAATTGCCATTTCACTTCATTCTGATCATCGCAAATCTGACAGAAATGGTCTAGATGCTGTTGGTTGTAGATAAGTTGCCCTTGTCCACAAGATCCATCAGCTAATTAAAGGGTTATGCATGAAATCAAGTCAAGGAACAATTTAGAATCATTAAAGATGAAGTGTATCCAGTCTTTGAATTATTAAGGGTTTCAATTGATGATGTTACATATATCAAAGAAGTCTCTTACTTCGTTCAAAAGATGAATCCTCGATGGTTCAACCATGAATTACAGAGATCAAAGTTGTTGCTGCTCTTGCTGAAAGATTTGATTACGATGTTATGGTACTAGATCAAGTTGAGCTCTACTGCTCTCCTGAGAGATTTGAGATTTGGAAAAGTTGAATGAGTTACACAGAGCGAGTGCTTTTCGAAAGCTCCATTGATCCAAAGTTCGCATTGACTGACCCATTGTACAGCAGAACTGCTAACTTGATTATCAGAGAATGTTTACCGGTGATCGTTCTTTTGTTCAGTCTTCAAGATCTGATGAGAACAAACTTGAGATAGTATGGGAAACATATATGGCTGGTCACAATGAGAATCAGGAACGTTCATTTCTATTATCCTTCGTTTTATAATCACATTTTAATGAAACATATATGAGGAATGATGCATCAAATGCACTGACTGATTCTGTTGGAAGAATAATGACTCTTGACTTTCATTATTCATTCGTATCCGTAACGTTTTTTGATTCCTCTGTATGTTCTCAAGAATAGCATCGTTTCGATCTCTGGATCATTATGTTAGCAGCAATTTATCAAAATTTCATACAATTGGAAACAAAGTATCAATGAAACATACCCTTATAAACAAATTCACCTTTATCTAGTGCATTCTGAAGTTCCTTCTCACCACTGATACTTGAATTAGCTCTGAACGCAGTATGCAACTTGTTTCTAAAATAAGTATAGCCTTGCCTATAAGAGTCAGTACTTCGCGGTCTCACGATTACATCAATTGACGCAGAATTATTCCAATTAAACTCACGGGTATTCCCTGCCTATGAACAGCAGGTTCTTGTACAACTGCCTCACCCGTGGATCCATCAAAGCGTTTAAAATGCAACAGTATATACCATTATCACTAATTGATATTTTTGCCGAGCTCGCTGTATATTTTCGCGAAAATTGCCGTACTTTGGCACATTTTGCACTGATGGGCTTTGAGGTTATGATATCAGCTATTTGGGGACCTCGTGCTACGTAGTATGACCCAGGAAAGATTCAACATGTGATATGACCCTATCATCTTGAAAATCCACTACTTGTTGCCCTTGAAAATGACAAAAACATCCATTAATCAAAACTATATGAGAAAACTGTATTTAACACAACCAAAACTGAAGGGAGAAAAATAATATTATGTGCTTTAGTGACTTTGATCTGATCCTTCAAACGTGACAATAGTATAAGTGATTTTTATAACAAGTGGGAGAGGGTTCATTTAGCTTAAGCTGCTCTGATTCTCAAGATGAAGTTAACAACAACTGCAATCAACAAGAAGAAACATAACATGGTTGGACCGAATCTGTCATCGTATGGTCCAGAACCTCTTTTTCTGATGGCAACAGCTCTCCAGTGGTACGTTACTAGGGCGTAACCCATGGTGGCCATAGCGACAAAGGTGAATAAACCAGCACTAATTCTACCGACTTTATCACCAAAATTTAACAAACCGACACCTAAACCACCTAATACCACGGTGAAGTTCAACCATGAAAGGAAAGTACGTTCATTGGCAAAGAAGACTTTTGGTTCGACTCTGGTTGGCAAGGCAATTCTTTTACCTGTTGGTAGTCCTGTTAGTATTTAAGTTCGATGGAAGGGAGTAAATTTGGCTGAATACCACATCTGAGCTTAAAAGCTCGGTTTCTCATAAATGGAAGTCACATACCTGGAATAGATTGTAGCAAAGGAGCGGAGGACATGTTGGGAATAAAAACAGCAGTGACAATTCACAATAACAAGACAACAACAAAAGAAAAGAAGAGATCAAGTGGTTTTGAAAGCAGTTTTGAAAGCAGTTTCATTTTTGGCAGTATTTTTCTGGCCTGCACGTGGGAATTTGTCTGAGAAGGCAGCGGATTGAGACATACGGGGTAAAAGTCACATGACAACATAATCAATTCCGACCTTACCAGATTTGCCATAGCGGATTGGCAGAAGCCTTAACTATGGATTTACAGAAGTGTTTTTAAAAATCAACCAAAATCCATGTTCATTACCTATAGTTCAACTATATATTTCTCATTACTGGCACCGTATTTCTCCAAATGAGTAAGACCAGTACTAATTCCTTCGTATCCTTGGTACACTTTCAAATTCTTCTGTGACTTGATCTCACCAGTAGATAACAAATCATGAGTCTTTTGAACTAGTTTCGCACCATGTTCAACATTTTCATGGAATTTCTTTATTAGGACTTCTTTAACTTCTATATTTTCTAATAATTTTGGATCTAAGGTTTTGGAGGGTTTTGAGACCACTCCAACAAATGTTTTTGCTTGATCTTGTTTTCTATTAAGGTTTAGGAATCTGATGACATTGTCTGTGGTTTCTTTACCAACGACATCAACACCGATTTGTAATCCTTCATCACCAACAATCTCTAACAATTCTTTCTCCAGGTCTTCTAATGCTTTGAATCGATCTAGTATATGTGTAGCACCGATAGATTTCAAGAAATCGTTGTGTCTTTCTGATGCGACAGCAATGATCTTTTCGAATTTTGCAACTTTGGCAAATTGAATTAAATATGAACCAACACCACTTGAACCACCCCAAACTAATAAACTCTTACGATCACCTTCTTTTAATTTTGTCACTTCTTCACTTCCAAAAAGATTCAACTCCAATTCTTCAACAACACTACCAGCTGTGACTAGACCAACACCGATAGCAGCACCTTCTTTTAATGATAAATTCTTTGGTAGTTTCCAAACCAATCTCGAATCAAAGACAGTAAACTGTTGGAAAGTTGAAGTTTTCAAATCTCTATATGATGTAGAAGCAATGAACACTTCATCACCTAATTCAAATTCATCAACTTTTGAACCTCTTTTCACAACCACACCAGAGGATTCACGGCCTTGAATCCATGGAAATGAGTAGATACCGAATCTATATTTCTTCCCTTTCCAATCAATAGGATTCAAACCAACGAATTTGTTCTCAACTAAGATTTCATATTCTTGTAATTCTTCAGGTTTTGGGTATTTAGTATCCACAATAAATGGTTCTTCGAATGATTTAATAACGACAGCAGTTTGAAGGTTTGAATCATCTGGTTCGACAAGGTGTCTTTCTGTAAGGTTGACTTCTGATTCGACTCTTGATAGAATTTCACTATGATTTAATTTCCTTTGTCTTTTGTTGCTTTTCTTGATTCGTGAATCTTCGTCTGATCCAGAATCAGTGTGGTCTAATTTATCACTTAAATCTTCTGAGTCTGTGGAACTTATACTGAGTGTTCTCTCTTCTAATAAGACTTTCTTTCCTGATTTTGCAGTAGCTTCGATGACTTCATCGAGTTTTCTCTTCAAGGAATTATCTTTAATAGAATCCCTTAGTCCCTGGACGTTGTCCCTAGTGATCTCAACTTGTGTCATGATGACGAATATGAATAATATCTTGTAAGCGAATGATATCTATGTGTCTGTCTGGACTTGGTATCTTTCTGATCACAAACGAGATATCCAACAACCTATATACTTCTCTACAACAAACAAAAGAAAGACACATTGAAAAAATCAACCACACCTTTTTTATATAAGACACAGTCAATCACATCACATCCACAGCACTGTTAAAAATATCAAACCTAGCACAAAACTGTGGCCCTACTCCGACCAACGTGCCCAATCCATCCACAATCACGAACACATCTAAAGCAAAAGAAAACATTCCAAGACCCACAACCTGCATCGGAAATGTCTACCAATCAGGTAACTCACCAAGAGTTGTGGATTCTCCCTCTGTTAATTAATAATCATCAATTTGGTGCACTTCGCTTTTGGTGCCATATTTATGAAATTATGTGACATAAATTGTGTACTTATATAAGTGCAATTCACGTGACTGAAAAGATACCCGATCCGGACCCCATTAGCGAAGAAGAATAGAAACAGCCAGTAAATGACATCACATACCTTCCATTTCTCTCATTGCTTCCATCTCTGCCTCGTATTCGTCCTCAAAGGCATCGGAGTCTGGGAATTCTTCAGTGTCTTCTTGTTCCCACGGTTTGGTGGTGGTTGTAGGAATTGATTCTGTGGATGATGATGGTGGAAGTGGCTTTTCTAACACTCCGCCGATTTCCTTTTCGGGGATTATCTCCGAGTCCGTCAAAATACCCGTTTGACCAGGCAATGGGTCGGAGACTGACGTGGGTTCTGTTGGTTTTTGTTTGGCGACAGTGTAGAGTTCATCATCATCTAGATCATCGAAGCCATCATCATCAGAGAAGAATAAGCCATTGGTGGTTGGTTTTCTCTTTGGTTGTGAGGAAAGAGCATCTCCAAAATCGAAAATATTTTCTGTATTTGAATCTGGTGTGTGATCCCTTGTTTGGTTACCTTCTCTTTGTTGTACTTCTTGACCTTCATTCTTAGACTCTTTATTTCCAGTTTCCTTCTCTTTGTTCAAGTCAGCCGTGAAAACAACATCGGCTTCTTCATTCTTTCTTAACTCTTCTTCAATCCATTGTCTTCTTAAATTCTTTATTCTACTGCTCTTATCACCAACTTTGGCACACATTGTAATGAAATCATCAAAATTAGCTTTAGGAAACACATTATGTCCCCATAATTGATAAAACACCAAGAAATTAGTCAAGTTTTTGTATTCATCTCTATGTTTCAGCTTTGGTTTCAGTTTCTTTAATGCATTAGCTTTTAAACTCTTCAAACCACGAACGTGTAATAAATGATCCTCAGTTAAATTCCTCACAGTCTTCCGTATTGGATTCACAGTGTTATTAGAATTCTCAGTGTCTAGACCAATACCCAATAGATCGTCAACATTACCAAACTCATTACCATCAGTGATAGCAGTATCACCATTATCATCCTGATGGCTTTCCACCATACGCGATTGTGTTCGCTGGAATTCACTGTTCCTCTCTTCTTCAGCAACTCCGAATTCAAATTCAGGTACATTGGAAACTTCATCTTCATCATCAACCCTACCCAGTTCTTTAAGTTTCTTCTTCCTTTTCTCTTGAAGTCTCCTTCTATGTTTCTCTTTCTCACTCAAGGAGTAGTCCATATTAGGCAAAGCATCATCCACATCAATGCCGATATTTGCAGTACCAAACTGAGCCATCTTCTACTGATATCTTACTGACACTCTCAATCAAATACCAAACATCAAACCAATAACAGTCGCGTTAACTTCAAATCAATATTTTTCGCGTTGCCATTTAAACCCGAGACATCTCCGACAAGATACTTACAACCCAGTGCACGTGATGCAGCCAATTATTGTGTCAAAATTGCGTATTTTTGTGTGAATTTAACAACAAGGAAGTGTAATTTTAGTTTGCGTTTTCGCTGATAAGATTAGAAAGGAATGCTTGAGGATAATTAATAAATATGATTGCCTTTTTGGGGTTGGAATGGTGCCA
The DNA here is from genome assembly GCA_003707865.2 of Komagataea pratensis. Lineage (NCBI taxonomy): Eukaryota > Fungi > Ascomycota > Saccharomycetes > Phaffomycetales > Wickerhamomycetaceae > Komagataea > Komagataea pratensis. The sequence goes on from PPMA02000016.1 coordinate 119,667, forward strand.
TTTTGAATGTTTGAAATGATATTTAAAGAGTTGGATATCTTTCTTTCACGTCATGCTTCATTTCATATATTAGACACACCATAGTCTACCACCAACACACTACACAATCCACATTCATATTCAACATGTCTAACAAGCTAATCGCAGTCACTTTCGAAAACAAGATCGATTACTCTGAATTGGAAATCATCCAAGAATCACTCAGATCTGATGAATTACTTGACTCTGTGATAGAAATCGGAAGCACAGGTATCCCTAGTCTTATTCATGCGGAAGACGCAAGCAAGGCGACATACCAACAGGACAACAGCAGTGATGCGAATCTGAATGGTATTTAGTTAGGACATTGGCTTATAACTTATTCGGCTGTGATTGCTTGCTTTCGTTGATTAGGCGAAGTATTATGGATCGAGCTGATTGTTTTTATAGATTATGGTTAGGGAATCATGGACCATGGAAGTATTTTTTAGATTAATTGAGAATGTGAACGGATGCAGTACGATTTCTGGAACCAGATGACTGCATTGAAGGATATTGGTAATAATATGGCGTCGTACTCTTCAGGGTCTTGGCTATAGGCAATAACACGTGGTAGTTGTAAAAAAAACCACTTCAATTTTGGTGCCAACAGATCTGTCAAAGACAAAAACACATCGGTGAACAAACTACACTAAGTTTCAATGAAGCATTCATGAACACATATTCTCTATACAAAAGCAATAATAGATACTTTTTTTTTCATTCATTCATTCAATAAAATCAACAACAAGATAGTAATAAAAAAGGCATTAGGACAAGTCAGTAAGGGTATGATTGACACAATATCAGATGTATCTCTTTGTCTATAATTCTCTGAATCAATTCAAATCTCCCTGACATTCATAAAACTCATGGCGCGTAAATAACAATAAAAATAGAAAGATTATTATGGTGATGGTCAAAACCATGACATCAATGGATAAGGTAAAATCCATCTCCAAAACTCAATGATATCTCTCAAAAACAAGCATAAATAATAACAACAACAACAATCTTCTTCATTTCCACTCCCATTCTCCACCAAAGACATCGTCATCCTCAATTTTAATAGAGTCAAACACTGAATCATAATTATTAACATTGACATCCTTATTCAAACCCTTCTTTTCCGTCTTGAGAAAATTGAATTCAAAATCATCAGTTCCTTCATTCATAGGCAAAGACGGAGGACTCAACATAATAGAATCTTTCTTCTCTTGTGTTAATTTCACGGAATTGGCTTTTTCTTTAAGGATCATCTTATCAACTTTAGTCTGATGTTTTGTGTCATTGTTATCAAAATATGAAGTAGTTAAGAACTCATCGATTTTTAAAGCTGAGGTTGTGGATGATTCTTCCTCTTTGATCGATTGTAATGAGGAGAGTGAATTGGATAGAAGCAGTGAATGGGAGCCGAGCGATGATGTTGATGAGATTAATGAGGGTGCGGAGGAGATCTGTGATGAGATCTCGTCGTCTTCACTGTTATAATGGGAATGATGATGATGATGGGAATGATGGTGAGAATGTAGTCTGTGGTGATGATAATCGTCATCGGATGGTGATGATGATGAGGAGGAGAATGCGGTGGCTGATGAGTCTTCTCTTTCCATCTCTAGATGGTTTCTCTTCTTCTTTGATCTGGAGGAATCATGTAATTGTTGTTGTTCCTTTTGTTTCAGTTGTAGTTGTTTCAAATCAGAGACAAGTTTGGAAAGTTCTTGTTTCAACAGCTTGTTTTCATCCTTGATTGACTTCAATGCAGATTCGATAATGATCTCAGACTTGTGATTAATAACTGGTGTGTTGGTATTGGTGTTATTATTCGTACCGGTATTATTCTTTTTCTTGTAAGTTTTTTTCTCTTTCTTCACCAGTATCGAGTCACTGTCAGAGTGGGTATTAGCATTAGGCTTTCTTCCTGGTCGCGGTCTAGGAGGTAGGACCCATTGTTTGGATGGCTTGATGGTGATTTGTGGTTGCACCGGTCCTGCTAGAGACGCCAAATTTTGAGAAGTCACAGGGGTTAGTTGCATGCTTGGTTATATTAGAGCCATAAGATTAGTGGATGTGTGGGCGTGAATGTGAGTGTCTATAATGTAGCGTGTATCTGTGAAAATATGGGAAAGTGCTGTGTGGTGTGGTGTGCTGGGGCAGAGAAAGCATCCGTCTGAGTAAGCCAATCTCGATGAGTCCTGATTTGTTTTCTGGATATTCCCAGTTTATAAAGGATCTGACCGTGTTGCAGCTGCTTTATTTTTTATTTATTTGTCTCGGAACAAGTTTCAGAAACTGCTTTTAGTATGTGGGATTTGGCTGTAAAATGTTGGAAGAAGTTTTAGGCGGAAGGATGGGCATTGGGCACTACAGCATCTCAGGAGTCAGGCCCCCGAGTCTGACACATATGGATGAAACAGTGACTGATCTGGACCAGGAACGACATGGCACGGTGAGAGCGGATCACGCACCCCGGAAGGACACATTGTCCATGTAAACGAGCACAACCACCAGCTGAACATGGTGTCACTTTCGAACTCCCCAGCACACTGCCTGGGCTAAACTCCAGCTGGACCTTCGATTATCGCAGTTGTGATCCGAATAGATTTTTCGGTCTTTGGGAGAAACGCACTTCAGGGCAGTCTCGGGACGCCGCTAGCCAATCAGCGCCGGGGATTTGGTAATGCCTGGGGCTTACGTAACGGTGGAGCGCATAGTGGTTGCTGCATTTTGGAAGGCCTTGGAAGGAGCTTTGTGGGAGTGGCAGGAATTGCTGGGAGGCCGCTGGTGAAGGGTTCCGTTGGGCCAGTCGTGTGCGTGTGACATTGGGGAAGGAGTCCTGCTGTCAGTCACCCAGCAGTGCTGTTGTTCCCTCCTCCCAGCAGTGCTGTTGTTCCCTCCTCCCAGAAACTTCGAAGCCCTCTGAAGAATTTTTGCACTGCACATCTTCGGAATTCGGCACCGCCCAAATCCCAGAATAACCGGTTTGATTTGCAAACGGCCAACCTTAATTTAATTCAGCCGAGTCAACAGATCTGACACAAAATCAGTCAGACGCGTCCAGGACTCGAGGATTTAACCCTATTTGGTATGAATTCTGCTATACGACCAAAATAGGGGACTAGGGCTCTATTTCATCCCAGGCTGTTGTGCATTCCGTGGGATATTTTCCGGGTGTGCCCTTAACTGGTAGTGAGTTAGGATCCATCGATACCTGTTTCGATGCTGATCCACAAACTTTGATGATTATGCCTTCCCGGATGAATGTCTGTAATGCTGATTTGCCAATTTTGACAATTGGAGGAGCTAAGTGATCATGTATTTACAAGTTACCAGTTCTTTATACAAACTACAGTATCTCAAAATGGCACAATTGATTTATGTGAACCGTACGCATTAACAGATTGATTGACTACAATTGTAATAACAAGGATCCTCATAAGCACATTACAATCGACATTATTTCCATGAGTAATTAGTCGCTGACAAAACCAGTATTTTTTACGTTCTCTTCTCATAAATAGCATAATTTGAACAACCAACAGCTTCTTCAGTATCATGATCTCGAAGAACGAACATTTCTCTTAACAACCAGCTGTCTCAATTTGCTCACCTGGAGATTCAAGCATAGTAACATCTGCCTTCAGAACCTTTAAGTGTGTATCAAATAATTCCAAATACTCCATTAAATGAGCCTCTCAGTTATGCTCTTCGTAACTTGGTGAACTTCATCATTAGTACCTCCAACTATCTGTACCATTTGCTTCAAGTTTTCAATGTGTTCTGCACCAAGCACAACATATCTATAGATCTCCCTAATAGTGAAGAAAGTCAATTATATACGACTAAGGAATCCATCTGAGGGTCTGAGGAATCTGGGATCTCTAAGCGCCTTTCTGACACTAAACTAATTAAAACTGACGATACAGAGAAAGAAGAACAAAGGTACCAGCCGCGGCCCATGGATAAAGAGATATCGGACCTCGGTATCAATATGAAGGCTGAAGCCTGCAAATCTCAATAGGTGGTGTACTTTTACTCTGATGTGAGAGGTCCGGTTAAAAGATGAGGATCGGATTATGGAACAGTTTCTGTGGGTTCGCTTGATAATCGTTTTTAACTTGAGAGATCGTGGACCATAGTGACTTTTGGCGATTGTCTATTGGGGATCATTGATGGTCTATGGCAATTCTGTGACTATTCACATAAATGATAAAGCGATTAGTGATTTCAGGCAAAAGAAAGATAATGACTTTTCAATAAATCCTTTTTGTGTCAAAAGGTATGGCAGTTTGCGTAATCATGGTTAGATCCACTGCAAAAATTTCAACTCTGTGAAAATTTCCAGCTTGATTCAACTACGACCGAACTCTCCAATTTAGCCAGTTATCCAGCACCATCCATCGTCATGTTGAGAAGAGGAACCAGTGGCCTGATAACACATTTTGCACTACGAAACAGTGCTAAGACCATCAGATCCACGAGTCTCGTACAGTTCAGTACGAGAAGTATCCTATTGAATAATGAAAGATTGAATAGTGATGAATTGAAGAGGCCAGAAGAAGAAGAATCAAAACCAGTAGTTGAGCGTGAGATTTCTAGAGAGGTTGAATCTGTGCCGTGGTACCTGAGAGATGAAGAATCTTCCAAATTAGATCAACCGATCTTCAGAGCTGAAATGCCTGATCTTCCAACAAATTCACCAAAGTCATTGGAACCTATTTTGAATTACATGATTAATAAGCTTGGGTTACAGGATTTCAAAGTGTTTGATATCAGAGAGATTGAGAACGGAGAATTACCAATCTCTTCATTTGGTGACTTTATGGTGGTTGCAGAAGGTAAATCTGAAAAACATCTACAGAATGCATCTCAGGACTTAATCACTTATTTAAAGAAAGATCATGATGTTTTCCCGTTCGTTGAGGGTTTAATGAAGCCAAACTCGATGATTAGATTGAGGCGTCGTATGAAGAGAAGAATGATGAATAGAAAGAAGACCTCCAAGGATGAAGAATTTGGTGTTGGGGCTAATAGTTGGATTATGATAGATACTAAGATTGATAACGTATTCATTCATTTATTGACTCCCGAGAGAAGAGAACAGTTGAATTTGGAATATATTTGGTGTAAACCGGAAGACAGACGTCTATATCAACCAAAAATTGAAATATCACGCAGAAATGGTCGTGAGATTTTCGATGTTGATGAAAGTGATTCCATCTTCAGTGGATTGAAAAGATATTATTCTACACTTAACACAGAAACTTCATTAGATCAGAATGTCCTAAGACAAATCCAGGTCCAAGACTTCACTATCCAATCAGACTCGCTAGAATCCATCAAATCAAATCCATCAATCTCATTAAACATCATGAATGGAATCATCACGAACTTAGAAAACTCTACTAAGGATTCAATTACCCCAGAATTACTCACACAGTACACCACACTCATCCAATTCATTTTCCCATACACTCCATCCCATGAACACTGGAAGGTAACATACGAATTTTATTACTATGCTCAATTCCTTGATCAGAAAAACTACAAGTTTCGTAACATGACTAACACATTGAAATTACAAGCTGCATCAGGACTAGGTATCACTAGGGATCAATTCAAGAAATATGTTGAATCAGTAACGATATCACTTCCAAAGGAAAGACCACTACATGGCGAAGATTTGGAGTATGCCACTGCATTGCAGTTTGATTTATTGTTCAGGGTGTTGAAGATCGTGGAGATTAATAACCCAGATTTGTTCAATGATGAGGAGTTGGTGCTTGATGTTTTGAGGATTCCTACCCAACAACACCTATATGAGTTGGTACCTAATGATTATAGTCTACCATACCAGGGGAATTTCAACATTTTGTTGGATTTCTTTTATGGTGATGGTTCAAGAAGGCCAAGTCTACAAGTTGTTGAGTTCGCATTGGTGACATATTTGAAAGCTAATGATATCATTACGTTTTATGAGTTCTGGGATTCGTTGACGAGGTTAAAAGAGGAGGAAAATGAATTGATTTTAGATGAAAGACCATGGTTGTTGCTATTCAAGGTCATTTTAGAAAATTATAAAGAGAATTTTGTTGATGTGTTAATCCATCAGAAATTGCCAATGTTGATGGAATTAAAATTCCAAACTGATGAAGAGTTAAAAGAGACTGTTAACGAGATATTGAATAAGTTTGATGAATCAGGAAAGGCATATAGTGAGATTCGTGAATATTTTCATTAGAATAGAAATGCCATATTGTACATAGTTGATAATGTTTTCTACTTTAAAAAATCTAATCATGCAACTTCGTATTATCACTTACTCTCTATCTATATTACTTTTCAAATAATCAACAAACAAAACCACAATTCTATCAATATCCAAACTTCTCACTCTATTCAACGTAACAAAACTTCTTCTTATTCTCTGTAGTTTGGCATTCGACACACCAGAAGTAGGTATCTCGAAGAACAAATCTTCACCAACCCTAACCCTATTATTGAACTCACCATCTTCAATAATCTTATTGATAACACCTTGTGTCAACTTATCCAACTCCTGCAAATAATTCGTCTTAGTAGCAGGCTTCAACAAAGTAGCAGCACTGGATGTAGCTGGTCTAGAATGAATCATCACGTTCCAAATATCATCAAATGGCACATCCTCATCATCAAAAGCAATAGGAATCAATGGAGAATCCCATCTTGAAGTCCCATCAGGTTCTTCAAATCTCATACTTAGCTGTTTCAATAATTCAGGATCCCATTGATCATTAACATCTCTCTTCGCATTCCATTCCAAACACGTCTCAACACTAGCCATCACATGAACGACACTGCATGGTGTACCCAATGACTTTGCCTCACAATGTAATTGATAACGGAATCCTTTGATGTATGCTGGTGAATCAAGAATAACGATGTTGTTTCTAGAGAGGTCCCTTTTCACTGCGGAGATCTGGAGACCACGGAGTGACTTCTCTGTGCGTGATTCACGGTATTCTTCCTTGGATATGCCTAGTGATTCATCAGAGTGGACAATGACTTTGAAGTTAGCACCTGGTTGGGATGGCTCTAGAGATGCTATTTTCTTAAGAAGTTTGGACTGGAGAGATTTAACACGGGTGGATTTCCCGGAGCTTGGAAGACCTGAGAATAGTATGAGTGGCATTCTGCGTAATCGGCGGTGGCGTGCGTTGTTTTTGAAAGTGGTGATGGTTGTTAAGTATGGAGAGCGATGAGCTGAACTTTTTTTTCGAGTGAAAAAATGGAAAATTGTGCATTTGACACCTTTGATAGCACAGGCATAAGACCAACAAACGACCAATAATCTGATTCTTATTCTCACATAATACCCACAGCCATGTCCAAGAAACCACTTGACATTTCCCGTTTCATACCCAGAACGTTCTTCCCGGAATACAACGTCAAACTTAGTGATTTCAAGGGCCATCACAAGAAGGCCTTAACTAAAATGAAGACACTCGCCCCTCAAATCGACCTTGTGTTTGAGGTCCGTGATGCCAGGGCACCTATCTCATCAAGAAACTTACTGCTGGATCGAGTTATGGCCGGTAAGAGAAAGATCATACTGTATTCGAAGAAGGATCTGAGTAGGATAGATACAAAATTATTAGCAAAATGGCATAGTCAGACAAATGAAGATTTCATGTTTGTTGATTGTCGATCCAAGAAGGATTCGAATACGTTATTGGAGATCTCCAAGCAGCATTACTTTGGGATCAAACCAGTTCCTCCCCCATTAGGATTAAGATTGATGATTGTGGGGATGCCTAATGTTGGTAAGAGTACGTTGGTTAATACATTGAGACAAGTTGGGATGCAGACAGGACAGAAGAAAGTCGCAAAGACCGGTGGTCAGCCAGGTGTCACAAGAATGACGTCGAGTATTATTAAGATCAGTGAAACACCGGAGATTCTACTTTATGACACACCAGGTGTGTTTCTACCTAGAGTTGAGTCAACGAAGACTATGATTATTTTGTCGTTGATTGGTGCTTTCAAGTCAACTGTTGTGGATCCTGTCATCCAGGCTGATTATCTGTTATATCTGATAAGTCTACAGAACTGGAGGATCTATGAGAAGTACTTACCATTCCCAACAAACAATATTCAAATCCTGTTAAAGGCAGTGAGTAAGACCATTGGGAAATACAATAAATCCAAGGACGCTTTTGATGAAAAGGGAACAGCCATCCACTTTGTCGATAATTTCAAGCAGGGGAAGCTATCCAAATTAAGTTTCGAACTAGAAATGATCCAGGCAGATGAGGGCTTCAACCTGCTAGAAAGCATGCAGAGAGAAAAGGAGAGACTGGCGTCAATGGATAACTCGCTTAACAGAGAAGAAATCAGAAGACCAATGACGTACAGAGAAAATATCGCACAGAACGCCAACCAGCTGTTCAAGAACAGATTGGTGTGAAGTGCTGTATATAACCAATGTCAGAATGTACATAGCCACTAGACGTATCCCATTATGTGTCAGATCGATTTTTGATCTTTTTGCACGACGACTACCAGGGAATAACTCAACCAAAAAAACACATGTTTCTGGTCGAGAACTCGTTTGTATCAGTCGCCGAGTTCTAACGTCTCCTTAAGGCCCATCCTCTCCTATCTCGAAGTTCCATTAACGAGAGTTTTGAAGGTGCTCATCGCCTACCGAATTCAGTAAAGTCGCGTGTGCTCATGTAAATTTTCATAGTCCATAGTCCATATTTTCACGCGTATGTTTTGATTTCACTTCTTCAATCCCCAAAGGCGCCATACCCAAGCCCCTGTTACGCGATGGACGCTCTCAAGCTCGAGATCAAGCAGTGGGAACACCATTTCAAGAAAGAACAGGGCAGGAACCCAACCAAAGATGACATCAAAGCTAATAAAGAGATCTCTGACAAGTACAAAGAGTACAGGAACTACAGGTCAAAGAAACCAATTATTCAAGAGCACAAGGTTCTGAAGACGCCCACAAAGAAGAACAGATTTCGTCAACTGCATACCCCTCAAAAGACATCACCATTGAAACCAGAATCATCACCTATATTACTCAAAGAGATAGGGCCAACACCACAATTGAATGGAAGAGTATTAAGTATATTCGATGCTATTACAAGTCCCAATGAGACGCCAGTCAAAGTCGGGAAAGAGCATGATGATCATGAGCTTGATTTTGAATTGAATAGTACACCCATTAAGAGATTGGACTTCAGTAGGATAATGGAGAACTACGCCGACGAGGAAGAAGTCAATAGTGATGATGAAACTAAAGTCAATGATGTGATCGAAGACAATGAAAACAAAGAGAATAGAAATTACATATTTAGGACACCACAGAAGAATAAAGTAGTCGATATTACTGAGACTCCAGCATATTTGAAAACAAGCCAATCCAGTATCATGATGAGTGCATCTCCATCACCATTAGCCTCACAGAGGATGAGAAAGGGATTGAGTACGATTATTGATGAGTTACGTGATATTCAGGATGAATTGAAATATGGTGATTTCGATAGAGATGAGTTGATTCCTGTGGAAGAAGTACCTGAAGAGGATGAAGAAGTGGAAGAACCAGTAATTGAGCACAATGGTAAGGTTTGGAAAAAGAAGAGGACACAGAAGAGACAGACACGTCGTGTAAAGATGAAAGCCAGAAAAGTTAAAGAAGTTGATGATATGGCTGATAAGGATGTCCATGAAGAGATTAAGAGATTGGATGCCGAAAAGAAAGAGCTACTGAAAGACCTGGAAGATGATCTGAGTGATGATGATTCTGAAGAATCGGGGGATGAGTTATACGTTCGTCAACCACTGGACCCAGATACTGTTAAATCGGGAAGACCAAAGGAAAGAAAAAACTTTGTGAAGTTGAAGATTAATAAAAAGAAGGGCTTCTTCGGGAGAAGAAGTAAATGGTAATGAACAATTATAGAATACATGATCTGCATTATACTAATATACACGTAATGGGCTTTAATCTACTCTATCTAATTAGCTGTCAATAATTGTAACATACCTTCAATCTTCTGTGCTTCTCTTGCCTTATCAACTTCTTCTCTTATCTTCTTACGCAAACTTGAGACTAATTCTTCCAACACTGGAGACTTTTCAATCAAAGTTCCATATAATTCCAACACAACAGCAACCCAGTCAGCAACAGTATTCACACATCTCACATCCTCAATAGCTTTGATAGACCATGTCAATAAAGGCTCTAGGGAACTTTCATCACGCCCGTATAATGAAGCTCTAACTTTACCTCTCTTCTTCAATTCCTCCAAAATGGAAACAGTCAACTCTTTAGCTTGACCGTTGATGAATGCGCAATCCAGAGCTTCACTCCACTTGAAAGCATTCATGTATCTTTCATATTGACGTAGTTTCTTCTGTTTAGGTTTATCTGAATGGATTCTATGTTCTTCTTCACCATGGTAATCACCACCTCTCATCATCTTCTTGTATGCATTGGTCTTCTCTTGTTTAACACCTTGTTTGACTCTTGGCTCTGTCTTTCTAGTCTTGATCGATAACAAACCTGATACTAAACCAGCAACAGAATGTTTAGAATCTGGAGAAACACCACAGCTTAAAACACCACCACCGAATTTCCAACCGAATTTGACATCCCATGAAACAGGATCAAATACTTTAACATGCCCATCAAGAGAACCGGCGAGTATGCCTCTCGCACCAGCATTTGATAAACAAGTAACAGTCTTTTGGAAATTGGACATCTCATTAACTAGTTTACCAGCAGACATATCCCAGACTTTCAAAGACGGACCACCAGCAGTGATCATACTGGTTGGTGATAATGGTAAGATATCCTCGATAGGAGCATCTTGGTTGAATTTGGCAACTGGCTCAACTCCGACTCTAGGATCAAATATTCTAACATAACCATCATAACAACCAGTGGTGATTAAGTTAGATCCAGGAATAAAATTAGCAGCACGGATATAATCTTCATGATCATTGAATGATATTATTGGGTTTCTTGCATCTGAAATATCATATAATCTTGCAACTCTATCATCGGAAGCAGTCAATAATTGATTTGATAAACTTGGATGGAATTTGGTGACATGTGTAGGATGTGTGGACGGGTTTAAAGTGACAAGTAAAGTTCTTGGTTGATGAGCATCAAAAATCTGAACTAAACCTGAAGCATCACCCGCAACTAACAATTTACCATCAAATCTAAATTCACCACTGTAGACGGTATCTTTGAATCTGGAAAATGTCTTCACGACTTCTCTAGTCTTGGAGGAGAATACCTGAATTCTGGTACTACTAGTGATGGCAAAATCATGAGGTGACATTGGATTAAATGCAATATGTGAAACTGCATTATGTTCTTTTACTAGTTGTGTGTTTATGTAAGTTCTCCAGTATCTCTGTTCTGGTGTCGTTTGAGCCGGAAGAACTGGATTCTTGATGATTTGGACTCTCTCCTTTGCCGAGGACATGACTCTATGAACAACGAATGAGTGAAGACTGCGAAAATGTGATTAACTGTGTCTCTTTAACAATAAATTAAAAAGATTTCAAAAGCTCATCTCAAGAAAAAAAATTCAGCTAGTTCAAAATTCACGTGATTTATGATTATGTCAGATATTTCAAGATCACCAAAATGTCAACAAATGAATTCAACTGTGGAATGGCTTCAATTGGCCACATCCATTGAACTGATTTCGCTGATTCTGTTCAATAATGCCATCAATCACAAAGACAGCCATCTTGGCCGCACAACCAAACACTCAGCGTGCACAAACAACTCATTTATCATACGATAAACGTACGAATCGTATCGTTTATGCATCCGGTAAATCCATCTTCATTAGATCAATTGAAGATCCATCAATTAGTGTTCAATTCACTGGTCATAATGCAAACACCACCGTTGCTAGATTTTCACCATCTGGGTATTATGTTGCATCCGGTGATGAGTCTGGGTTAGTGAAGATCTGGGATGTTGTCAATGAGGATGAACTGTTAGTTAAGGGAGAGTATCAAGTTATTAGTGGAAGAATCAATGATATTGCATGGGATGTTGACTCCAAGAGATTGATTATTGTCGGTGACGGTAAAGAAAGATACGGTCATGCGATCACTTGGGATTCAGGTAATAGTGTTGGTGAAATTTCTGGTCATAGTGCTCAGATCAATGCTGTGGCTATCAGAAGTGTTAGACCATATAGAGCAGCTACTGTTTCTGATGATTCTGCATTGGTTTTCTTACATGGTCCACCATTTAAATTTGAAAGTAGTGTTAGAGGCCAACATTCCAATTTTATCAAAGGTGTCGCGTTCAGTCCTAATGGTGATGTGTTAGTTAGTATCGGTAGTGATAAGAAAATTGCCATCTATGATGGTAAGACTGGTGAATTTTTGAAGAAGCTAGATGATGCGCATGAAGGTGGTATTTTGGCCTTGAGTTTTGTTGATGATGAGACCTTTGTTACTGCCTCCGCTGATAGTTCAGTCAAGTTATGGAATGCTAAGGAATTAGAATTGATAAAGACATGGAAGTTTGAAAAGAAGGTCGATAATCAACAATTGGGCGTCGTTGCTGCTGGTGAATACATTATTTCATTATCATACTCTGGTGATTTGAATTACCTTTCTAAAGACAAAGAGGAACCAGTTAAAGTTGTTGCAGGTCATCAAAAATCGATCACATCGGCTATTGTGGAAGGCAATTCTTTCTTCACTGGAAGTTACGATGGTACTATCTTGAAATGGAACTTGAAGTCAAACCAGGCCACAAGAGAACCTGGACACAGTAATTTGATTGTTGGTTTGAGTTCCATCAAAGACAAGATTTACTCTGTTGGTTGGGATGATAAATTGAAGACTTTGGACAGTTCCATTGAATTAGAAATTCCGCAGCAACCAAAATCAGTCAGTTCAAACAGTGATATCATCAGCGTTGTTACTGAAGAATTGTTAATCACTTACAAAGACTCCAAGAAACAGTATGAAGTTAAATTAACCAACCCAGCCACAGCTGTTGGTGTCTCTGAATGCAAATACGTTGCTATCGGCTTCCAAAACAATCACATTAAAGTGCATGATGCATCAACAGGTGATTTCTTATTTGAATTACCTGCATTGAGATCACAACCAAGTTTCATTTCATTCTCTCCAAGTGAAGAATTTGTTGCTGTTGGTGACAACAGTGGTAAGATCAACTTATACGATCTAGAATCAAAGTCAGTAAAGACCTCAAGATGGGCATTCCACACCTCCAAGATCACCAGTATTGCGTGGAACAAAGATAATAACTATGTTGCTACTGGTTCTTTAGACACGAATATAATCATCTATCAAGTTTCTAGCCCAATCAAAAACATTAAGTACTTGAATGCTCATAAGGAAGGTTTGAACATTGTTGAGTGGATAGGTAGTGATGAGATTATCACTGGTGGTAATGACTCTACTGTTAAGAGATGGAAAGTTGAGTTTTAGATACATTAGATCAATCCTATAAACTACTTGTGTATATTAAATGAAATTGAAATGAGTGATCCTAACGTTTACGTTCATTTTTGAACAAGTATGTCTTTCTTCCGTTGGCATCCACTATGTTCTTCTTGTTACCATTCTTCATACCTTCTCTTTGATAGTTCATTCTTTCTTCGACTTCCTGTAATTCTTTAGATCTCTTAACATGATTCTGTAATTGGATGTATTTCTTTAATCTCTTCTTATCTAATGATTCTTTTGGCATACTCTTCTCTTCATCTAATTCACTAACAACTTGATCCTTCGTACTAAGTTGGTCTAGTTTCAATCTATTCTCTTTGTTTCCTAGCAAATTCTTATCGGTCTTGAAATATCTAACTGCATCAAATGACTGCTTCTGATCAACTGTATCCACAAACACTGTATGATTACCAGTACTCTTCCATCCTAAACCTTTCTCCAATTTCTCCAATTTCTTCAACTCTTCAGTCCTCAAAGTCTTGATGTAATTAGAATCCTGTGTCTTTAATAACTTGACTTGATCATTCGTCAGCTGTTCGGCATCTCTCTCAGTAATTAAGATCCCTCTTTCATCTGTTTTCTTACTAGTCATAGCATGGTAGTATTCATCTGGATTTCTGGTAGCTGCTTTGGCCTTAAGCACCTTCAAAGCATCCTGTTTACGGTGGTAATCTTGTGCTCTTAGTTTATAATCTTTCTTCTTCTCCAGCAAACCATATCTCTTTCTCTCTGTCGGTTGGGCACGCTCTTTGTGCTGTTTCTTTTGCACGTTGTGGACCAGTTTTGCCATGATCTCAAATAGTCCTTAAAACTGTGAATACTTGTGGAATCAACCAATGAAATAACCTATTGTTTCCTAGTATGAAGGAAGTGCTCATCGCAAAAAAAAATTTTGATTATCTAAATTTTCCCATCGGCCGTAACCTTTTCCAGATTCGGCGAAAGTCTCAAACAGAAACGAGTTTGACACTTTTTATATCTGACATCATCGACAGAACAAAGAATCAGATACAAAAAGTCCCAGCTGTGTGTAAATCATGGATGTTTTTCAGCAGTCGCGTGCACCGAGACTTGGAATATCGCAAAACGTTTTCGTGGCGACAACCCTGGGATTGATAGCGTCACAGAACATCATCATCAGAAGCGATGATTGGAACAGAAGCACGTATGAGATAGTATGGACATTGAGACAGATATGGGGGGTTAAGGAGAGGTCAGTGGTGAGGTGCTATTCAGGATTGGGATTTAGAGAACTGGAGGAATTGCTGAGTGGGACTGAGACAAATGTTTTTGATGTCAGTATTATTGTTGGAATTGAATTATTGGATAATGAATGTCAGAGGTCACTCGTACCCTGGATCAGACACAGCAAGGGCATGGTCATTGGAATGTTAGGGATAAATGAAGAACACAAATATGGTCTATCTGATCTGTTGATTCGAGAGTTCTGGATATCACAAAGTCATAGAACCGATGGTATCACAATCACAACCACAGATTCATCTGGCGAAGGTTCCACTTCGGATGATATCAAGCTCCAGGCATCACCAAACATAGAAAGACTTATTGAACTACAGAAGGAAAGAGATAATATTACGATAGTCCCAGAAATGCTGCGATATATCTATGATATTATCATTCATATCAGGAATCATCGTTGTGTTAATAAGGGTCTACCCACATCATTAATTCCTCAGTTACAACTACTTTGCAGGACACTATGTGTCTTATTTGATAAGAAATATGTGATTCCCACCATTGTTAAACTTGCTGCTAGAAAAATCATTCCATTGCATTTGAAATTAGTGCCTCCTGAGCATGAACCTACATTGATATATGGATCAGATATTGATCTGGTGAAGGAGCTAATGAGAAGAATCACACCAGAGATTATCGTTGAGGATGCATTGAGAAAAGTCAGTGTTCCATTATAGTCGTAATATAAGACAAGTCATATGACTAACGTGAATTACTGTATTAGTCGATAACTACTTTGTAATCGGTATGATAAACAAAAATCCTTCATTCCATCATATACAGTCTAATACTGCAAATGCTCCTACCTAATCAAAACCTTTCTGTAGCAACTGTTCCAATGACAACTCCTCGAAGTCATCATCATCTCCACGATATTCATCAATCTCATCAGTGATTGTCTTTCTCTTTCTTGGTTTGGTCTTATCAACAGGTTGGATATCCAATAGTTTTTTCAATTTTGCTAAATCATCACTGACTTTGTTCAGCAATTCCGGATCAGGTTTCGTGTCTTTCTCCAGCTCTTTGGATATTGGCGGTATCAGATCATCCTCGTGTTTTTTGACGTATTCTTGAACGTTCAAAGAAGATGAAGAGGCTTTGATCAGGATGTCTTTGATGGTCTGTTGAAGTCTGTGCAAACCAGTGGATAGTTTTACCAAATTATCATGATTACCCTTTGACTCAGGAAGTGGTAAAAGTGAAGAGCTTAAAGACGGATTGAATATCATTTTTTCTTCTTCGAAATCAGTAGATTTGGTACCAAGATCCATATTCCGCACCAATGAATCCATAGCTGCATCGACTTCGGCACTAGGCAACAATGGATGATCAGATTTGATTAGCTTCCCAGATGTTGTCTTCAATGTCGATAAAGTTGGGAAAGTGGAGATTTTTTCATCTTCATAGAATGGCAACCTGTTCATTATCAATGCTCTTGTTTCTGTCAAGTCAGTATCGCTCGCTGATCTCTTTGATGACATGCCCCCATTCTTCTTAACATAAACTGGAATTAAAGCAACTATTTCAACTTCACTTTCTGGGGTCTTGACGAATCTTGCAATAGCATATGATTCCATTTCAGTGAGGACATCAACCATAGCAGCAATAGCCATTTGATCATTTGTTGAGTCCTTGGAACCTAAGATCAATGTGGCTTCTTCTGACATGTAAACTCTAGGTAAGTCATTTGATTTCATAACAAGTCCAATGTCTAATCCAGGAACAGTCTTATATGCTCTCTTCTTGTTCAACTCTTCATTCAAGACGACAACGTTTTTACCATATTTGAAACCATCAATCAAATGATCTCTTTCAACAGGTTCAATCTCAAAAGGTTTGGCTAGAAGTTCATCATCATCATGGTTCTCAATCTCATCGATATTATCCACATCATTAGTGTAATTCCTTATTTCATAGTTGGTTTCCGCCTTCATTGGTTTAACATCACCATGTTCAGCAAGACCAAACTGAGTGAAAGATGGAGGCTTTGCAACTCGAACAGCACCATAACCCTCAATAGGAATTGAGAGACAAGTTTGATCTTCTTGGAAGTTTACCCAGCTGGCCGATGACTTGTTTGCTTTTCTTGTGGTCTTTGATTGGTTCATCGCTTCTTCATCTTTAAACAGTTGTGGGTCCAACAAATTAGCACCAATTCTTAATTGAACTTCAAACAGCTTGGTAGGTCTAGTTGGTTTGATACCTGGATAATTGACGCATTCCATTGCCTTTACACCAGACAAGATATAAGAATCATCAATTCTATCCTTTAAATCCCTCCAGGCCTTCACTGTTGAAAGATTAGCTCCAGGATCATCAAAATCAACACCCACAACAATAAACTTGATCGCATTTTCATTCAAAAAAGAAACGATCTGATCTAGCACATCCTTTTCTTCAAAGCTAGGTGCCAAATGCAACGAATTGGTAACAATGATCAAATTCTTCTTAAACTTCTTCTTGTTTGTGAAATTGAACATCTCCAATGATCCAAGCAAACTGGCCATGATCAAATCATCCTCGACGCTCTTCTGATTGGCCTCAAGCTCATACTTACCAACATCCTCATACGTAGGTGACTTAATATCGTGTAATTGCACAACATGATCTCTCATGTCACACGACTCGTTTGTCCCGTTGGCGAACCCTTGGACATAATCTGTCTTTCTTCCCTTGGTGACTTTGGTGATGAGGATGTCTCTGACGTATCTCAACCCCACTTGTAGGTCACTGAGTTCGTTGCCTTGTGAAACATGATCCATTGAGGGACCAACATCGATGACGAATGTTGTGACTTCCTTATCAGCCATTGCGTGTGTTGTCTTTTGCTCTAAAAGTGTAACGAGAGGGCTCGGTGCTCAATTTGGTGTTTCCATTGAAATGCGGTAGTGGCCGTACCAGGACTTCAGGAAAACAATAACAAAGCTCATTTCGAATTTCGTGAACTTTGGATTGAAGAGAGTTTATAATCCTCAGATGCCTGTAATAGCACAAGATCTCAAGACTGAGGTACTCACTCTGCTCAATGGACTGCCCATCACGGAAATATCCGAGTCTGTGAAACCAGAAATCAACTCCAAAACGAAAGACATTACCGTTGATGGTTTATTGCAGTCGATATCATTAGAGTCGAATGAGGTGAGTTTGAGGGTCCTGATGGCTGTATTGGCTTGCCGAATCAGTGATTCAAGTGAGGAAGATGTTAGAAGGGGCATTTTATGGTGTCTTAATTCGTTAGATGTTCCTCAAAGAGACTGGATTTGGTACGTGGATGATTATCAGGCGTCGAAGCCAGAATACCGTGATCAGTTACAGTTAAAGAATCAGACTGTAGGAGTGTTGGTGATACTGAAAGAGTGTCTCATACGGTGTGATTGTTGCAAATGGAATGCTCTCGATGAGGATTTACAGATGCAATTGGGTTGGAAGTTGAGTTGGTTTTACATGTCTGGATTACCATGGACGGATGAGACCACGCACACAGAAGTGAATAAGATACTACCTTATATTTCCATCAAAGTTAGTGACTTGATTCCACTGATTCATGAAGACTTCAAGGGTTTAAAGAAGAGTGAGAAAGTCAGCAATGCAGGTTACTCAAGAGCACAGAAACTAAACAATGGATTGAGACCAAGATTGGGAATGTATGATGTTCAAGATTCAAGAAATACCTGGAAGAGACAACAAATACGATCAGTGTCAAGCATTTTATTTAGTCTAACAAAACTGTTAACCAATGAATTGAAGGACCATTGGTGGCTGGTCTCACCATCCATTTTGAACGTGCTAGATGACCATGAAGGACCAATTAAGTTGCTTGGTGTGAGATTACTTTCTCAATTACTTGATGTTGTTGATATCCGGTATCTTCAATTGACAAAACTTGGTGTCGTATATCAGGAATCAGTGAGACCATTACTGACTTACTTGCCCAAACTGACACCAACTAAGTTGTCTGGTGAGATTTTGAATATCACTTATCCAACTCTTATAAAGCTATCACAGAAGATGTCGGTTGATCAATCTGAATATGTCAAACAGTTGATTGATTTGTTGAACTCTGGAATCTTTGCCACAATGAATACAGTGAGAGATAACATTGCCATTCTTAAGATCTTGTTAGCTCAGACAAATGTTATCATTATTGAGCTGAAACTTCATACCTTGAAGACTCTCCCTAGGCTGATTTACCACTTAGGAACTGTGATATCTGATCCATTCATTGACTCCTCACAGGATTTGTTTACATTGGCACTGGACTGCTTGATCAGTATAGAGATCAATTGTTGGACTAGGCTGTACAATCATAGATTTGATATTCTTGCAATGATTTCAATGTCTTACAAGAGAGAGAATAAAAGTGAGGAAGCTCAGAGAAAAATTGTGAAATCATGGGAGGTACTCAAGCATGTGATTTCGAATAAAGGAGAAGAAGAGTACTCAAGTTTCAAAGAAGATATCGCAGCATTATGTCAAAGCGATGCATCCCTTGGAGAACTGTACCACATTGAATGAATAAGTTTGCTCTTCGTACCCACAACTTGGTGATGTAGCCAGTGGTTATACCGGACATTAACACCTAACTTTTCTCATCAAACGCGCCCCACTGTCTCGAGTATGCCATTGTTGAAGTGACAACCGCATTGTGCGGGGTGGAATCAGACCCTGTCAAACGGTTGAAACTTGACACATTGAGGACTTGTATAGTATGTACCCGGATATCCGATACGTGAAATTGTCATGAAATCAGCATTAACATATAACACTATCATGAAGTTTGAACATCATACTCTATACACTCTGATTTAATAAATCTGGATCAGTATTGGCATTAAAACCAAGTTCCTGATTGAACCAGTGCGCCGCACCTTCCAGATCTAGAATTTTTGAAATCCTTAAACAGAAAATCGGTCTATTATTAGTAACAGGAGCTTGGAGGACCGAAAGTTGGAGAATCGCTACAAGTAAACTACTGGTCAGATAAAAACAGCATCGTGGGGAGGTCACGATTGGGTGATGTTGCCCTCTTTTCGTTGTTTCTCTGTGTCGAAAAAGCGGACACTTGAAGTGACGGAAAAACTAAAATATGCAGGTGGTATACTAATTAAGAGAACATTTCCCTGTAAATCTTTTCGAATTTATTTCAAAGATCTTTCAAAGATCTTTCAAAATCTTTCATTTACATTTCAACAGCCCTCAGACTGAACAGCCAACACACTTCACACCTGCCATATAACATGCCAGAAGGAAACAAGCAAGGCTCCAACGGAGGAGGCTCCAGCATCGCCATCGAAGAGTTGAACTCCAAATTAGAAGGCCTAGAAGAACAAGATGCCAGCTTTGATTCGTCAGCAAACACCATGAGAAGAAGATCCTCTCTAACAACCATCAGAGCAGGTCTGACACTCAAGGACTTCGACGATATCCCCTCGCCTATCCCAGAATCTATCCCAAATACTCCAGGTTTCGATTTGCGCAATGGCAATGTCTTTGAGACCACCTTGAATCAAAACAAGGGAGGTTCCCCACAAGATCCATCAACGTTGGAATTTCCACGTCCTACACTCTCTAGAGCAAACACAGGGTTGAAATCAACGTCCCAATTGCTTACTGTGGATGATATCCAACAACGTGATGTTGATGAAAGATTATCAAGAATCGCATCAACTACTATTCCTGCTGTTGAAGATGAGAAACGTGATAAGATGACATTATCAAACCCACCATTGAATTTGTACAGGGTCATTTGTTGCTGTTTGTGGTGTGGTTCATTGGGTATGTCTGATGGTGTTCTTGGTGCCTTGTTACCTACTATTGAGGAATACTACCATGTCAGTTACGGTATCGTTTCATTGATGTGGTTGGGTAATGCTATTGGCTATATCACAATTGCATTCACTGCACATCTGATTGATCATGCGATTGGAAGACACAAGATGGTTATCTTATCAGCTGCTTCATTGATTATTATGTGGGGTATTATTGCCTCTGGTGTCAAGAGTTTCCCAGTGATTGTTGTGGGTTTCTTCTTTGGTGGTGTTGGTGGTGCCAGTGGTTTAAGTCAATTCAATATCTTCTTGAGTAAGTTTGATAAAGGTAACATGTTATTAGGTATATTTCATGGAAGTTATGGTATTGGTGCTTTTGTTCCTCCGTTGATCGGTACATCAATGGTTGAAAAGGGCGGTGTTAAATGGAATTACTTTTATCTTATTCCATTAAGTGTCGGTATTTTCAACACCATTGCCATTGCCATTAGTTTCAGAGGATGTGACAAAGATTTAGCTCAATGGGATACGGATGAAGGAGAAGTTGTTGCAAGTAGAGATGATGGTATTCAAATGACTGCTCTTGAAAGACCATCATCGCCAGATGATCCAACTGTTGAATCGCATCCTCCTCCAGAAGAGAAGGAAAAGCATAATTTCAAAGAGGCTTTAAAAGATTACAGAACATGGTTGATCGTATCTTTATTTTCTTCTATCAGGGCGCAGAAGTTTCAATGGGTGGTTGGGCAGTTACATTTTTACTAAACAACAGAAATGCTGATTCTTCCTCGATTGGTTATGTTGCTGCTGGTTTTTGGGGTGGTATTACATTAGGTAGATTCCTACTAGCACCAACATTACCAAACTTATTCGGCGTTAGACGTTCCAACACAATCTTATTAATGCTAGTCATTGGTATGAGTGTCCTAACTTGGGTCATTCCAAGTATTTACGTCGCAGGTGTCACAGTTTCATTATTTGGTTTGTTCGTTGGTCCAATTTATCCAATGATGGTTATGTTAATGACAAGAATCTTACCACGTAAGATCAGATTCTGTGCATTGACATTGGGTACTGCATTCGGTTCTAGTGGTGGTAGTGCTATTCCATTTGCCGTTGGTATGGCTTCCGAGTTTGTGGGTACTTATATCTTATTCCCAATTGTGTTGATCTGTGTCACATTTGTGTTGGCTTCTTGGTTGGGGCAACCAAATATTGAACGGAAAGGTGCTATTAATACTTTATGGAAGAGAATCTGGTGAGATATATATTATGATTATGATATAGATTTAAAGATTAATTATGCATGCATGGTGTTTTTATATATGCGATAAATGTCCTGAGTGTAGCACATTCATTTCTTCTGTCATCTTTTTGTCCCTTAATCTAAGCCAGTCGGAGAATCTATTCAAATATCATCTCCATTTTCTTGTTGCTCTCTTTGGCTGCAATACAAATCCTTCTCCAAATCATCCCATTAATCAATTGAAGCTAGCTCCAAAATATACACACCGCTTTTCAAATTTCACTAATTTAAGTCCAATCTGGACATTGTCGTTTTAGGCCGATCTGGTTGGGCCGCCTGCCCTGCGGAAATGGCAGAATCATGATCACGTTGGGCATCGAATATAATATAAGCTCTTTCAATGAGTAACATAGTATTTGTTCTACACAACTGTCACAGCTATATACATATATTTACAGGAAACAACTGATCAGAAGATCCCTCATTTCTTTTCGACATTGTAATTCCATACTTTATTAGCTGGGTAATCAACAGGAACTCTTGAATCCAAAGTCCATCTCTTACCTTTCTCTTCTCTATTAGCAAACTCATAAAGACCTTCATCGACACTCTTCAAATCCTCCATGGCGTTCATAATGCTATGATATTGGTTCTCTAGTTGTTTATTCAATAGTTGTCTTCTTTCCCTTTGATATTGTGCCCACGCTCTTTGAACGGTGTCATGTCTTATTAGATCCTCGTTACTGAGTTTGATCATGCGTGGTGCCTTCTTACGCTGTGAGATGACTGATAGTTGGGAGATGACTCTCTGGGTCCCTGATGAAACGGTAGCGACTCTCTTGGTACGTTTACCTCTTGCGAATTGTAGGAATGGTTGGCTGGTAGTTTTGAGTGCTGTTTGTCGACCGAAAACGGCGCGGGAAAGGGTGGAAATGGTGTTGGATTGCTGTAGTCTGAGCATGGCTGTGAAGTGGGTATGTGTGATGAGTGGGTTGGATGGGCTGGAGACTGTGTTTTGTCGTTTGTTCATGGACTTTTTCAATTTTTTACATTTTTCGAGATGTTTCAGTTGCGCATGTGAAAATCACGTGACATATGTGGAAACCAGGTATTTTTCTGGCAACAAGGGTTGGTCCAAATAATCAAATACCTTCACCAAGAATTGAATAAGGTCACTTTGATCGTCGTTTCCTCTTGAATTTTGAGTTGGAATGGGTTTTTTTGGATCTTTATAGCATGAATACTCCTAATTTTCAGTTGTTTTCTTCATACTGCATTTCTTCCTAATACGAAGATATCACACATTTTATGATTGTTGATCACTGAACAATGAGGTTTATACAGAAATGTCTGTTAAATTACTGGATTGTGTGATGGGCATGTTTGATTCCTTTTTGACTATTCGAGAGATATCACTGTCTTGTTGCACATCCAGGCCGGCTATATAGTTGAATGCACCAAGATGACAATCGTGCTTTCTGTGTAGCGTAAAGAATCCCATAAATGATTGAATCGAACGACGTAATGAGTAGTATTAGCTTAGTAAAATTTTCTGTAAGCAAGGGAGTAACTCTAAAAGTTTACCAGCTGGCTTCACTCAGTTTGGGTGTCTCATTCTGAACAACTGCGTTTCAACTTAATAGCCAATAGCCTAATAGCCTGGCCAGATTACATAAGAGGCTTCGCCATAATTTGGCGACCAAATTCAACCTTCTCTACATCAACTAACAATCCACAACACTCAGCACCATGTCCAATCCGTTCGCGCAAGAATACTTGGCAGAGTACCATCAGAGATTGAACCCTGCCTTTGGTGGAAGTGTCATGATCTCCACGGAACCCACGCAGCAGCACAACAACAACAACGACAACAATGGCAATGTGTCAAACAACAGCACCAATGTCATCGAGAATGCCACACAGAGAACAGCAGCTCCTCCTCCACCCCATATAAACGTCCAACCAGAGGAGGAGCACACCGAGCCTCCCCCAGCTTATTCTGAAGTTGACTCACACCAGGAAACACCTGCGCTCCAACACCAACAGTCCTACTCCAGACCATCCGTGCCTATACCTCCACCGAGACCAACAATCCCAACTCCACCACAGAACCAGTTCCCACCACCACCGCAGCCCCATCGCCCTTCACAACCACCACAACAACCACAGTATCAAAACCAGTATCAAAACCAGTACCAAAACCAGTACCAATATCAATATCAATACCCACAATATCAGAATCAGTACTACCCACCAGCACCTCCACCTCCACAACCACAGTACGCACAGTACGCACAATACCCACCATATAATCAATTAGCACCACCTCCTCCCTCAATGCCACCAAGACCAGGCTCTACATCGCCTAGATTGCCTGCTCGTCCTGGATCAGGCGCATTTCCTGGTGCGTCTGGTGCAACATATGGAGGGGTTCAATACCGTTAGATGAATGGATAATTCGAGATCTTTCGTGACTTTGCGTACAGAAAGGTTTGAAGTGTAGCATTGTCACACTCACTGGACTGGGATAAGATTGATTAGAGAGCGTTTAATGGAATGATAAATGTCTGTGTGATCCGTTAAGAGTTAAGAGTTAAGGGAGTAGATTACGTAATTTTCTGTGATATAAAATTTCATCCATCGATGCACTTCTTTCTTCCTTTAAAACTACTTCAACACCCTTTATTACCCCGCTTATCTATCTCTCAAATGTCCTCACTCAGTCTAGCACTCCCGCAATTCCCAACTCATAGAATAACAATACATAAATTTCACAAAATAACGAATTCCAAAACAATCAAAACCGAATTACTTTCAGCTAATCCATCATACAATTTTGCATTCATTAATCCGAAGGCGATCATATCGCTAGAACAACTCTCCAGTGCCATATATCGTGCCTTATTAGATCATGTTGCAGGAAAGGCAAGAACAAAATCCCTGCATTCTGAAATCGTGTTTGATTTAGGAAATGGAAATAAGATTGGTGAGACTTTGATACGATTTGGGATCGATGATGAATCAAGTGAGTTGATTGTTGTTAAGGTCATCGAAGTCAGTAAGGAAGATGAAGTCTATGATTTGAAGATTATTGATGGTGAAGAGGTTGATGTTACAGAGGAGGAGATTTTCAAAGCTTGTGATTTGAGCGTTGTTAGAAGTAATTATAAAATCGAAGTAAATACTGAGGATGTTGAATACTTGACTAGATATATCATTAATGCTATACAATTAAGAGGTCATTAGATAGACAAAAATAACTATGTTCATATTTTTATACCGTTGCTGAAGGTGGCTGTTGTTTCTGTTGTCTCTCTCTGGAGATAACACAACCCAATCCCATGAATGCCTCACTCAATACACGTTCATAAACCAATTCAACTCTGAACCCGGCAGCAATGTAATGTTTCTTTGTTTTCAGTTCATCAATAAATGGATCATAATATTGTGATTGTAAATGAAATTGTTTCGTTGTTGGACGATCACCATTAAATGGAGTAAACGGAACAACAGCACCAGATTTTGCCTTGGCTGTTGCTGGGCCTGCTTGTAAGGATTTCATAATTTCATTAAGTTGTTTTCGTCTTGCTGACGATCTCTTTAGAACTGATTTTTTAACTTGATTGATTGTAGCATTAGCATCACCATTTGAATTACTTGATAACTTATTAAGGATTTCTCTCTTTGCCATTTCATTTTCTCTTTTCTCTTCATCTTCAATCTGTTTCTCTAATAACATCTTTTGACGTTTTAGCTCTCTTTGACGTTCCTGTTCCTTATTAAACTCTTCAATCTCTAATTCCATATTCTTCTTGTTTTCTTCAATACCCATCTCATTCCTCTCTTTATACTTCTCTAGTTTCTGTTCTGTAGCTTCAACGTTCTCATTATTCACCAGGTTGAATACAATCTCTTCAACCTCTTCCAAATATGTATTAAACTCATCAAGACTCTCAAACTGACTAGCCTTCCTGTTAAAAACAGCAGTGACTCTTTTCCTCACATCAACCTCCTTCTCCACAAAAATATCATCAAATATCTGTAGCTTGAACTTATTCTTTCTCAGAGTCTTACCACATCCAGCATATGGACAAGGAGCAGGACCCAATGAAAATATTCTATCAACACATGATTCACACATCTTATGATAGCATTCTGGATTCACTAAAAATTTCATATCGGGTGACAAATAACGATCTGTTTTACAGATAGGACACATGTCCTCTCGAAGTTCTGTCATAATGTGTTATGTATATGCTAAAATGCGACTGTGCTGGGTGATGAGGTACTGATTGGTGTGAATATTATTTGTGTAGGATGAATGAGATATGTAATAGTTGAATTGAGTTTTAAGTGGCAGCTTCGTTATTTAAATACTAGCAGCCCTGGTGGCACACTTATGTAATTAATAGTAGCCAAGTGGCCGCTCGTATATAAGGAAACTCTACCAGCCTCACCAGTTCGATTCCCTCCCAGGCCGCTTCCCTTATCAATAAGTGGCAAGTTGAAAAACAACCGCAAGTTGATTCTCAATATCATTATCAAACAATAGAAAGGTACTAAATTCCACTTCTTCATTTGAAATGGACACATATAATCAAAACACAATGTCCGATCTCGGTGTGAGAATTCCAGAGTATCTAGCGTACACGACGTATGGTCAACTCCTTCTCAAGAAACTGAACAAAAATGGGGTTCACAACAGTCTCATTAAATTCAGTGGTAACGGGGTTGATTTAGAAAGTTTGAGTCGTGCTGGAGTCTTAGGATCTATGCCCTCTCGTTATTCGTCTGACTATACAGATGGATTGGCCGGTATGATTGGTGTTGAAAACGATGTGATCGAGGAGGATCATGAAGAGGGAGAACAAGCCAGAGTCGAGGATAAGGATGATGTTAGAGATAGTGTGAGTTATAACCATGCCATGATGGATATTGATGATGATAGTGAACATAATGAACACAGTGATGTTCATGGGGATAGAGACATAGGTCCAGATATGGAAAGTGATGGATCAAGGCGCAGAAAGTTGTCAACTAAAAGAAGAAGGTCAAGTGTCTTACAACATCGTTCTAATTTCAACAACCCGTTTAATCTTTTGAAAGAGTATACACTACCCTATAAGTTAGAGAAACCTAACAAGCAACCTTCATCAAGCTCATCAAGCACATCAACAAGTGCCGCAACTGCAGGACTTTATGCCAGTTGTCAAATATCACCAGATGGGAGAACATTAACATTACCAAACAACCTAAAACCTAATGATTCATTACTTTTCAAATCAAACAATTGCATCCCTATCAAATCGGGCATATTTTACTACGAAACTACAATCCTCCCACATTCTGCCACAACTTTACAAACTTCCACATCAATTCCAAGCACTTCAACACCAGCTAATGTCACCATTGGATTGATTCATACCTGTGTCGGAGAACCAACCAAGATGCCAGGTGTTGAACCACATTCATTTGGATACAATGCACAGGATGGTACAATTACTGCCAACCAATCAACACATCGTGGATATTCCATATCGTTTGGTGTTGGGGATATTATTGGTTGTGGTGTCGATTTCTGCAATTCTGTTATATTTTACACTAAGAATGGTGTTAGTTTGGGCGTTGCATTTCATGATGTTATAAGTGCTGATGATGATGAGGGTAAATGGGGAGGCGAGAAAGGTTTGATCCCTGTTATTGGGATTAGAGGTGGTAGTGTTGGTGGAGTTAGGTTTAATTTTGGACTAGGTGCGGATGGGTTTTTGTTTGATATTGAAGGATATGTTGGGAAATGTAAGGATTTGGTATTGAAGAAGGTATTGGGTGAGGAAGAACTCGATGAGAATAAGAAGGAGAATGGTACTAAGGATATTGAATTAATGATGAAGGAATTAGTCGGTGAATATTTTGATCATTTGGGATATGTTGATATTTCAAAGACTTTCAAGCAAGAGGTTTTCGAAGAGGAAAAGCTTACATTGACTTCTGAAATTGATGAAGATGTTTTGAAATTCAGACAATCTATCAGGGAATGCTTATTGGCTGGAGAAATTGATCGAGTTATTGGTTTATTGGATGAGAAGTTCCCAAAGGTCTTCATACTTAATAGAGATTTACTATTCCGTCTGAATTGTCAAAAGTTCATCAACTTCATCAAGTTCAATTTAATCAATGATGCTATTTCATTTGGTCAACAATTACGTTCTGAATACCCAACTAGAAAACATCAAGAACAAATCAATGATATCTCTTCATTATTAGCATATCCAGACCCAGAATTATCGGAGTTTGGTTATTTGTTGAAAACTGAAGAAGTGTTGAAGATTCTTGACCTGATCAACTATGAGATCTTAAAGAGTTTAGGAAAAGAGAATATCAGTGATTTGGAAAGATTGGCTAGACATGATGGTGCACTACTGGAATTGTTGACGAAAGAGAGAGATAATGAAAGTCTGGTTCTGAGGTTGGGTGATTTCATGGAATAGAGTAGGTACAGTATAGTAATGATTTAATGATTTATAATCAAGTGCTATGTAGGACTACTTAAATACTAAAAGTATTTAATGACTGGCAAACTCATGAATAAATAGATAAATAAATAAAAAATAGGGAATAAAAAGATGATGATTTGAAATAATCATTACTCTTTCAACTTCTGCTTCAGTTTTTCCAACAAATCGTCACTCAATTTAACAACTAAACCATCAGCAGTGACGATTCTGTAGAATCCATTCTTCTCGTAACTTCCCTGGTCAACCTTCCCTTTCTCATCAACAGAAACGAAACCAAAGGTATCCTCGATCTCAGGAATTCTTTGAAACTCAGGTGGTTTTCTCAAATCGTAAATTGGCATATGTTGATTAGCAAACGCTTCAGACTCCATTAAATAAGTGAAATCCTCATGGACAGTTTTGGCAATTGTGTCATGCAACAACTCCAAAAACTCAGGGTTTGGCTGGAAGTTTTCTGGACTAGGCTTAGCATCCTCATTGGCCAATGCACCTGGTGGAACGTTGTTGACGAGCCCAATTGCTGGTTTTGATGGATCTTTGGCAAAGGAGAGTTTAGTGGAGTTGTTGCTTGCAGGGTGAAGGAAGACCTGCTTGTTCTGGTGGAGGGTGTAGATCGATCTACGCAGTGTTATTGATGGCTTAAAGAGAGTTCTGGCGAACATGTTGAGGATGTTTTATGAAATGTGCTACGAAATGGTAAGAATCTAAGTTTGTATTAGCAATGATGATCCAAAATAGTTGTGATCTACACATAGACACCAAAATAGTTGGAGAGAAAAACGGCTGAGAGACCAAAAGACAAAGAGGCAACGGAACTGATGAGGAAGAATTGAATAGAGGAGCCGACAGTAGTGGGCTTTGAGGTGGAGGTGATGGCATTGGCCAACAATGAGATGGTGATGGCCACGAACACGAGTCCGAGAAGGCCCTGGTGCTGCTTGACTGGGGCCTGGAAGTCAGCACTGCTTTCGTAGAGTTCCTGCTAGCGTTAGTAGGAAGTCAGGTAATCTAGAAGGGGACAGTACTCACTATTAGATCTGACATTGTGCGGTTGGTATATAGTTTTGGTGGAGTTTGTTAATGATTTGTCCATTGTTTTTCACACTGTATTCTTTCAACCCACTACTAAAAAAACGACGAAACCCACTTCAATTCCACACAATGAATGTCGTTGCCAGAAGACTATACTCGTCCTCGCTGGGAACGGTTGATCCTGCCCTCAACAACATCGCACAACGCTGGCCAAAGCTGAAAGAGCTGGATCAGGCAGATATCGTGGACCATCTAGCTGCAAGATCTCAACTGCCTTGGTCGCAATTATCAGAAAACGAGAAAAGAGCAATGTACTACATCTCATTCGGTGAATGGGGACCAAGATCTACGGTACCTATCCAGTCTGTTTCCGGTAGACTGCTTAGTGGTCTCTTTGTTGGTATTCTGGGTGTTGCTGGTGGTGTTTCTGTGTACAACTATCTTGCTGACGGGAAGAACAATGAGAGGTTACAGAAGACTGTGGAGCACGTCAAAGAGCTGAAAGAGAAGGAAGTCCTGCAGACTATCATTGACACTGGCAGTACTAATAAGGTGAAGAAATACTGGCTGTTTTAGTGTATAGATAGATGATTGCATTCATTAAAATTGTACATAGTCCATTGATTCCGATCGACCTGTAGTTTTTCGATGACTTCATTCGAATTGTTGAAAACATGGTTTCCCACAGACTGCCTTCAACGCTTGATCAATTTCAATAGTTGAAAAAGAATATGATGGACCAGTCAGTAGTACTGTTTTAGTAACTGAAAAAGCAAAAAAAACATGATAACCGCGAGGTTCGAACTCGCGCCTCCGAAGAGACCAGGACCTTAACCTGGCGCCTTAGACCACTCGGCCAGGTTACCATATTTAATGAAAAAGCAGTGTTTGACGAAATTTACACACTATGATGCGAAAGACCTTTAATCAAGTTTTACGCAAGATTGAGTCTGTTTAGTAGAATATTGTTATTATCAGCAGAATCACAAAAAGCTAAAGCGGGAGCTACAATTGAAATCATCCAAATTGGAGCACGGAGTAATGCGTTGTTGACCATTTTGTGAATTTTCAGTGTTCATGTCGGATTTCCTTGAACCTCAGAAATCCGATGAGGTTTTAACGTCATCGAACATCATCGTTGATTGAATATCCCTGATCTGATCCGATTTCGTTATGTTGACTATCAAATTAGAGCTGGAGTCTGGACGTAGTGGCTTGATTTCATTGACCGTTCATCTCCGAAGTCAGCGATTCTGGATTGCTGTAGCTTCTATGTCCTTTTTGAGTTTTTGGATCGGGTTATGCGAGTAGGACACCGAGAGGACAGCGGGCTACTTCAGCAAACGTTCAGCCTTGAACTCTCTTATGTGCTGGAGTGCTTCGGTGGTCTAGAACCCCCTATATTTGAGAAATTAATAGGCATGGTATCAATTGAGCAATAGCTTTGGTGCGGTAGTAGCGGTACTATCAATCAAAGGCGAGAATAGCTGAAGTTATCATAGACAGCTGCAAGCTGCGAATAATCTCTTGGAACTGACTGGTATTACTAGTAGCTTGAGAGTTGGGATCTGAAGCCTTACGCTTTAGAGATTCTCTGGCCAATGATCAATTCAGTCCACTCTTTATGGCCTAAATGTCACTTATTTGAGACAACCTGGTAGAGAACATGAACCAATGTCCCATTAGATTGAGCTGAAACTTAGAGAAGAATCTGGATCACAACTCTGGCACTAGAGATTCACTG
Organism: Komagataea pratensis; assembly: GCA_003707865.2. NCBI lineage: Eukaryota > Fungi > Ascomycota > Saccharomycetes > Phaffomycetales > Wickerhamomycetaceae > Komagataea > Komagataea pratensis. The sequence continues at coordinate 150,756 of PPMA02000016.1, forward strand.
ATCTTAAGAACGACTACATGACGAAAACATTGTTCCTCTGGTGGACACTACAGTCTGTTTCTGAAAGTGTGCTCACTGTACGCTCTCTGTTTCAAAGTCAAATGTGCCAGATTACTGTATATAAATTAATTAATGCGTTCCTGTGTGCAACAAAACGTTAGTGGTAGATCAAGGTGGCTACACTGTAGTTTTAGTTACTTCAAGGTGCTTCACATGATGACTGAATGCAAACGGATGGTGCTGATGCCAGAAGGCGATAAAGAGTTAGTGCGAAAATGAAAACGGGTCTTCATGGTGAGTACTTGTCAGTCGTCTTTGAATCTTGATTCCATTGGAGATGCTACATGTCTTTATATCACTGTTTTCCTTCAAGTTGCCTTAAGTTCAGGGCGTACTCCTCCACAGCCCAAAGACTTCAAATCAACGCTTATCAAAAAAGTGACGATCCAGTCACCAAACACTGGCCAAAAACCATAGAAAAACCCTAATCAACGGACCTGACACAGATATTGTATCAGATCAAGCACAATTCCAAGAAGCGTAAAAGTTCAGCACGACCTCATACTTCTGAATCTGCAACATAACTTAGATAATCAATGAACCCACCACCGTACATATATCGGGGTTTACTCAGTACCTCAACATCTTCAAAGAACACCGTATATACGTCTGGGGTAGTAGGTTTTAACTTCAAGCTCCGAAAGCATAAGTTGGTACATGAGATCAAAAAAGATAACTGGTTTACTGGGTTTGGACAGTTGCGTATCTTTATGAGTTCCAATTGAGCTTGTAAACGGAAGAATCACTTTTAGTGATATTAGTATAAGTAATCGTGGTCGATGTGGCTTAATATTATCAAATAAGGGAATTCCGAAGCACCTGCGGTTCAAGTTACGTACTTCAATGAGGGTCCAATCATAGCTGGCGCTGCTATTGTTCTATAATTACTACTCAGGCTATAATCTTGCAACAGGTATGACCGGTCTTTTCTGAGGCTCAACCAATAATCGACACATTTATCAGTCCCTCTCGTTATATTTGAACAACCAGAGTGGTGATCCAAATTATAATGCTCCAAATGTTCAATATATGATTCTGATCAAACTAAAATTCCAAAGTCGACGGTTTTTTGCACTGCCAGAAACCGTTAAGTTGAGTAAAACTTTAAAGTAGGATTTAAGGGTTTCTTTTGCGGAGATGTAGACATTTCCGTTATATCGGATCTTTTTGAAAGCAGTCTCCTAGTGCAACTTATATGTTAGTGGGTGACACTGGCTACGTTGTTTGTCGATGGTGGCGGTAACCGGTTCCGAGATTATTCAAGGGTCCAGTACTTACGCTATTGATCTAGTTACGCCTCGCACGAAAGCTCAATGGAATGAGGGACTTCTACCCCTGACACATAAGTTTTTAACTTTGCACGCTTCGCACATACTATACGATTGACAAATAGTATCACAGTTAGTGCGAATATTCAAGATCAGCTCAGTTTGTTTACTTTTCAAAGTTATCTAAAAACTTTGCAGCTTTGATGACCGGTGATCGATCTTCAATCTACAGCACTCCGTTATCTTTGTAGTTTGGTTCAAATGAAACTGCCTTGAGAGTAATAGCCACCTAATGATCTTGGCAAGATGGATCACAGAATCAGAACAGATAAGTACTTCTAGATCATGATAGCAATTTGAATCCTGTAACTTGTTCCCTTATGTTGTTGCGTCTATGAGCAATACCGCCGCTCACCAAGTTGAAACGGTCAAATTTCAGAATATTGTGATGAGATCCCGTTTGTATGATTGACACAAAAATTAGCGATCGATGTGATATAATAATTAGAACAGCGGGAAACTGCAACGATAATAGGTATTGGAGTTCGTAGTGGGAGGCAACACTGATGGAAAAGGTAAACTTCAGATTCGAATAGTCAAACATGAATATGGTCCTATCTAACTGTGAATAGTTGGGGCAAGTTATACTAAAACGGTTAGGAACCAATCAGGATTCCGGGACAACGACCAAACCTGGAACCAGATGGATGCGACACCACCAATTTCAGGCAAACGGACCAACATGAAAGTGCTGTTTCTGACACTTTCGTACCTCTTCAGGACCAGGTTAAATATAATTGTTCATATGGGGAGCACATCCTTCCTGAGTTACCACGCGATAAACAAAAAACGCACTCGATTGATGCATATGGCTCTTCACTGCCACCTTAATTGATCTAGGTCTTACATGTCTACTGAGTGCCCGCTTTGGCTTACCCCTACTTTCACCAGTTTTGTCTTCTAGCCTGTTGTGGTATATAATATTGCAATCGATTATCGGATCGTGTGCTCGATTGAGCGTTGCGTTCAAGACCGCATTACAGCTAACCGCGCATTCTGAATTACTGCAATTGGTTCAAGTTTCTCCCTATTCGGTATGGCGTGCAATTGGAAACAGATCATGAAAGTGAAAAGGCCCAATGGTTATCCTTGTAGTTAATTCCCCTTCAGAAATATTAGCAAAAATGCAATCGAAGCCTGTATGGACTAATGCTCCTTGCTCACGATACCTTTCGATTCGACATCGAAGACCGTAATGGAATTATAACAGTTGTCCGTCTCCAGACATAATCTCTTTCTCGAGGCTGTTCCGGAAAGTTAAAAGGATCAAGCTACCGGATCTGGCTGCCTCGTCGACTATATAATTTACCATCCTTATTCAGAACTAGGTCAATCTGTCACACTATACACGGCACGGTTCGAAATGTGGAACTAGCCTTCCGATAGACTCCCACCAGTTGGGCCCTACACACCGTGTTAACTGCGTGTCACCAGGTGTTCGCTGTTTGCCTTTGGGCCTCGAGGAAAAAGAAACACACACCAACCTGAGCGGAGCGTTTTTTAAGCTATTGTGGTCTAGATCTTAAAAAGCACGTAGATCTGTCATAACTCTGCAGAAATGATCAAATCGCATGAAATTACTACTGAAACCATATGCGATTTGCATACATCCCGGTTCAACTCTAGAAATTGTCAACATTTTTTCTGCCCGTGTTTGAATAAACTATAGTTATTGTGCATTAAACGCCGCGTTGTTGGTGAGACTTATGTAATACCTGCAACTATGCACGGCCAATTACAGTTGGTTGCATACTCAGAAATTAGGAGTTCTGTGTATAGAATTTCCAGATTTTAGAATAAAATTCACGATCCTTCCAGTTTCTTCAAATTCGTCGTCGACAGCTCAATTGCTGTTGTTTCAGGCAAACAAGACCCAACCATTTCTTCACAAACTCTTCTCCCACACCACATTCATAAATATTATTTGTTCACCGTCCATTGAAACCTTAGAGGCACCCTCAGTTAAATTGAAAAATTAAAACATAAACAGCCCGAAAACGTACAACGTTATCCACGATGTCCAAGGCCAACGACAGATACTCAAACAGCAGTGAGGCCACCATATCGAACAGTGACATAAGCCCGATATCCGGCTTTGAATCCGGTGAGCTTTATCTGACACAATCCATCAATGAATCTCTCAAGTCATATGAGTCCTCATTGAATTCGGTCCATACGAAAAATTCAAATACTTCATCTATACAGCATAAAGTCAAAACAATCTTAAATAGAAAAAGATCACAAAGTTTGAACTACAGTATAAACTCCAGTTATTCAGACCTCCAGTCCAATTCATCACAGACATCATCACAAACTACCAACAACACACCAACCACATCCAAGTTTAAACTTATGAGAAACAGATCTTTTGCCTCAATTTTCCCATCCAATTTACCATCATTGAGCAACTCATCATCAAGCACAAGAGATAACTCCATATCAAGTCTGTGTGACTTTGAGATTGAAGTTCCTGCATTATCACCATTATCAAGAATAGAGGAGAACTCAGAAAAAATTGGTATGTTTCGTAATTATCAATTAGGTTCCACTGATTCACAAGTCATTACTACACAAGAACAGAGAACGATTCAAAGAATCAAGAAAATGAACAAGAATAGTGAATTAAGTGAAACTGATATCAAGTTGTATGATGATATTGCTGATAATATACTGAGAAAAGTCAGTGTTAGTGAACCACAATCAGATTCTTTAGTTTGGAACATTTAGGAGAAAAAGAAAATTACCATTTTTGTATCATATTTTTATTGTTACTATTATACCGTGTTATTTGCTCTTTTTCATCATCAGTTTTTTATACAGATCTCAGTCTTGAGGCTTGTTTTAATTTGCATATGGAGAATTAGGTCATTGATTGAAGACCTTAAAAAATCACATCATCAGTAACATGTTTCCATGTTCTGTTTTAGATACCTTTCATTCAGCTGGACTGTGGAAGATACCCTTATTAATGACCCCTCCCTTTGACGTTTTAGATTTGCTAGATTATATAAACATTTGCTTTTATTACCAAAATACGTGTAGCTATTGATACTGTTTACATTAATTAGTGGTCCAGCAGAGTTCATTGTCTATAAAAACCTGTCCATTGAATTATATAAATACACTCATTATCTACTTCATTATCACTACTTCTTTTGCAAGTCTCTCTCAGCGCTAATCCAAATCTTTGAGAAACCAGAAATACCAGAAAACAATCCAAATGTTAAATAAACGACCCTATGAACTTTCAAATCAAAAACATCCACAGAATCACAGACAAAATCACAAGTCAATTTACATAAATCAATCTTGATTAGATTCTCTTGATGTTTCAATTCTTGTAATTCCAGATCAATCGAACTTTGGCCAGATGGTGATTTATTATTAAATTCTTTCAGTATCTGTGACCTTAGAGGAGATGACCCTATACTTTCAACCAATCTCTTTGACAACAACGAAGCTTTTTGTTTGACTTGATGCTGGATGGTTGATTGCATTTGTTTGGATCTGTTTTCGTTCAAAGCACACCAGTTTTGTTTCAGGCCTAATAAAATGTCGTAATACCATGCAAGATCAACGTGTCTTCCCACAAACCCTCTCAATGATTTGCTATTCAAGATTCCTAGTTTGCAGAGTAATAATAGTTCATCAACAATACCGTAATAGAAATTGATGAAATCGCCTAAGAATCCTTCATTCATGAAAACTGTTTGGAAATGATCAAATGATGGATTCTTCAGAAATGAAGTGACATGTTGAAAGACAGTTTTTATTCTATAAGGGGTACCACCAAATCTCATTGCGAATCTGAAGAGACTGATGTTCTCAGTCAATATGCTGATCTTCTTCTCTAATGTGGTTGAATTTAAAAACAATAACAGTTTCAAATATTTGACAGGAGTGGTGTAATGCTCTAATGGGTTTATTGACAAGTTGGCAAACTTCTCATTCACTATAAATCGTCTGGTAGTGATCAAATAATATTTAATCAAATTCAACAGATAACTTAATATCTTTGCAAGCTTATCTTTCCCCACGGTCAGTCCCAATATGCTTTTATAAGTATCCAGCTTTGACACAGCCTTGACGTGTTGTTTCTCGAGTTGTGAAGCATACACACCTGTAGATGATGATTCTAATGAAAACGAATCTTGCTCTTTCAGTAGCTTGACTGGTGATGGAAACCCAAGTGGCTCTTGAATAGGCTGTAATCTGTAACTGGAATAACCATTGGAATCAGAATTATGGTCGTGGAATGGTGATGGAGAAGGTGATTTGAATTTCAGGTTCACATAATTTGTGGACTCAAAACCGGTGGAGTCACCGAGCACCTGCGTGGAATAGTCCATGCTTGACTTTGGACCAGATTTAAAGAGTGTTTTGGTGTATTTTTGGTGTTTTGACTAACAAATTGAAGAAATTGTTACTCATTGTTTTTGAGATGGTGTCTGGGTTTTCTATTCTTATTTTAGCCAGGGACAATTGCTTAACTATGGGGAAAGTATAAAAGACGCGTTATTGTTGAGAAGGGCATTATTGGAGTATTCTAGTTGAAAGAGCTATTCTACTTAGAACCGTATGCACTACCCTTATCATTTTTAATGAAATCATCTATTAAATCAAATCCGTAAACACGACTACAAGAAATACCACCACATTAGTGTACTTACCGAGTCTTCTAATACCATTAGCATTCAACTTTTCAGAAGCAGAAACAGCAAAGTTCAATTCAGCACCAACACCAATCATACATTCTTGTAAACAAGTATCACCAACCATACAGAAGGTGTGATTTGAAACAACTGGGAAATCTGGTTTGTTATAAGTGGATTGTAAATTCGTTGAAGCAATGGCTAAACCAACAGCGTTGATGATGCCTTGACCCAATACACCAGTGGTGATTTCAATACCTGTGAACTCCACTTCTGGATGACCAGGACAACAGCTCTCTGGATCTTTGTAATGATATGTCATCAACTGATCTAATGGCATATGTTTGTAACCGACGTATTGGAAAAGACAAGTATGACTATTAGATAAAATGAAACTTGTCGTTTGCAAACAAAGTGTGCGTGGATCATGTCAAAAACAGTACAGGAATCAAATTACGATATCTTGGATTGCTTAAATTCCAAACTTCATGGTTTCAACTGCATATAATCCTAATTTGTTTTTCCAGTCTCTGAAGTCTTCAGATTTTTAGACGCTTACCCCGGATTTTGGTGTCGGTTATTCAACTCATCGCCTAAAAGCTTTTCCAAGGGCCGAGACCAGCCATCCAGTGGTGTCCACTGGAAGGAGCCCTAGGCAGAAAGGCTCGAGTGCCCCCACCCGCCTAGAATCTCGCCTGGATAAATTATTTGTTGTCTCTCCACAAACGCTGGGGAAAACTATAAACTTAGAATGCGCAGAGTCAGCACTCAGGAGATTCCAAAAAGGTTCATTCGTAATGTCGAGACTGGTTACTCCAGAGACTGGAAATCTAGAGAGGGATATAAAACTAGATGAGACTGCAATCTTCTCCTTTTCATAATGAAACTCTCTCCAAAAGAAACAATGGCCTCTTCAAAGTCAAACCCATCAGTTCAAGTCACTTTACACCACAGAATCGAAATCAAAGAGAACGCCATTCCTGATTTGAAACCTGATCAAGTCTCGATCCATCCTAGAGCAACGGGTATTTGTGGTTCAGATCTTCATATCTGGAGACATGGTAAGATTGGTGTTTTAGAACTTCACGGTAATTGTGTCCTTAGTCATGAATCTGCCGGTGATATTCTTGCAGTCGGTGAGGGTGTCACCAACGTCAAAGCTGGCGACAGAGTCGCTATCGAACCAGGTGTTACATGTGGTAATTGTTTCTTGTGTTGGAAGGGTGATTACAACTTATGCGAAGATGTTCAGTTTATTGATATTTATCCATATGCTGGTGCAATGCAACGTTATATTGTCCATGATGCTAGATTTGTTTTTAAATTGCCAGATACTATGACATACGCTCATGGTGCTTTAGTTGAACCGGTCTCTGTCGCATATCATGGTGTCAGAAGAGCTGAATTGGAGTTAGGTAAAGGCTGTGTCATTGCAGGTTCTGGTCCAATTGGTTTAGTTACTTTGATCTTAGCAAAGGTATCCGGTTGTACACCACTCGTCATCACTGATATATCCAGAGAAAGATTAGACTTCGCAAAAAAGTTCGTTCCTGAAGTCACTACTTATCAAATCAACACTAAGAAATCAGAGAAAGAGAATGGTTTTGCTATCAAGGCACTGTTTGGACCAAATGAATATGATGCTCCACCAAGAGCCCTAGAATGTACTGGAGTTGAATCATCAATTAACACGTTAGCTTATGTTGTCAGAAGATCTGGTTTGTTATTAGTTATTGGTTTCGGTAGAGATTACATCAACGATTTTCCATTCATGCACCTATCACTTGCGGAAATTGATGTTAAATTCATTAATAGATATCATGATACATGGCCAGCAGTTATCAAGATGATAAGCAATGGTATTATCAACGTTGATAAATTGGTCACACACCGTGTTGATTTGGAGAAGGCCAATGAAGCGTTCAAATTGGCTTCTAATCCTAAGAATGGTTCTATTAAGGTTTTGATTGAGGATAATAAACCTTTCACATCTAAATTATAGATACTCGATCAATTTATATAGCGTTATTTAATGATTGCATGTGATTAATCTTGAATCCTATGGCTGTAGCAAGTTGAAAAGTTTATAAGAGATACCAACACATCTCTAATTTGTAGTAAGTGACTGATGGTCTTTACGCAAGAATCTATCCTAGATCCAAGTTATTCCTTGTATTAAAAGTCATATACTCAGTATACGCCACACTTAAGCAAAGACACTATGGGAAGTTTGGTAAGTAGAAACCGTAGATCATTAAATCTCAAACCTTTGTTCAAACCGGCGATTCTCTTGATATCTTCTTCAGTCAAATTGAAGTCAGTATATATTTCAGTTAATCTAGCAGGATTGTTTGACTTTGGAATAACAGCAAGACCTCTTGGAGTGGACCATCTCAATAAGACTTGACCAGGAGTTTTACCATGTTTTTCAGCAATTTTGGTGACGAATGGAACAATTTCTTTAGCTAATTGAGAGAAGATGCCTGGTCATTCTAAGAATGATTGTAGACTGTATGAAGAATAAGCAGTGACAACAATACTGTTTTCTTTACTAAGTATGGATGATATTGATGAAATTGGATGTTTGGATATCGTATAATGATTGGCGTTAGAAGTTAGAAACGCCAATGGATCTAGCAATATCTAATCAAACAACTTCTTCTAAAGCTTTCCGTTTTTGTGCAATTGGGGCTTTTTCCAATTCAACAGTGGTTCTTTCTTTAGCAGTCCACCACGCTGGGCATTCGAATTCTGATGGATCAACGTATTTTAAAGCAGTTGGGAAATGAATCAAGTATAAATCAATCTATCCTAGACCCCAAAAGTCATTTGTTTCTTAGCTTGTTCCAAAGCGTATTCTCTAGAGTAATAGTTGTTTCATAATTTGGTGGTGATAAAGATGTCTTCTCTCTTGACTAAACCTTCATCAATGGCTCTTCTGATACCTTCATACCTTCGCCAGCAGTTTTTTCATTTTGATAATCGCAAGCACCATCGAATAATCTATAACCGACTTTGATCGCATTATAGACGGTCTCAGCACAAGTTTCATTCGGGAACTTTGTAACCTCAAGCTAATTTAGAAGTCGCCATTGTGCAATAGGTAGTATAGATTGATCTAATTCTGTCAATTGGAGTCTCATCTCCATATTCTAGCATATCTCTCAAAACAGGCTCTGCGTTTTTATATAGATTTCTGATTTCCGCTGACCAATCCACCGTCACAGTTCATCCACATTTCGATTCCAACATGCTAGTTTAAAGGTCTGGGGCTCTTTTGGAAGTCCCAGTGTTGCGCTTACCAGGAATGCGCCAAAGGAGAGCGCCTAATTATCGGTTATTAGCCGATGGATTTGGGAAACTGATATGCTTGAATTGGCAGGTGATGTGAGAAAGGCTTGAGGTCAGAGGAGGGCAGAACTTGGGACCTGAAAGACTTCTTATCCTAATTAAGCGGATGAACCGCTCCAAAATATAACGAAGCATTGATCGTTTTTTTTTCTAGTTTACGGATCGCTATGGTCATTAAGTGTACCGTACTAAAATATACCGCTCAGATCACATCCGTTGCGAAAGGTTCAAGAATAAAACTTTCTCAGAATTTTTCTGCAATTCTAACAGTGTATCTCTTTTATAATACTCGTTATTTTCAAATTCACACCAAGGTAAGATGTTTCCTGAAAAAAACATGAAGCATTTAAGTAGATTAATTGCATTTACTAGTTAAGGAAAAAAAGAAAAAAAAACCAAAAAACCAAAAAACCAAAAAGTGCAGTTGGAGAAACCGCACAAATTCTTTATTTTCGCCAAAACTGTCATGAAACGAGCATATTGGTCTCATACAAAACCTTCTAGGAACCAACCAATGAACAGGATAGGACTATTTGCAAATCAAGGATGGTGTTTTCAAAATTTCCCCCAGGAACTCTAATTCCCGAATTGGCGACCCTACCTGATAAATTTCACAATTTTCGACAACACAAAATTCCCAAAACGGAAGAAGATCGAGTTTGCTAGAACAAATACGATTCTCGATTTGGAGGAAATGTCCTTTAGTACATTGAGCATTAGTCGAGTCTCGATATATCCTTACATTAACAAGTATCATAGCTCAGTTTTATGGCGATAGTCTCAGTGATTCGAAATTTCTTCTTTGATGGAAAATGTAGCTGTTTTCGCCATACATCTCGATTACGTTAGTGTTGGGGGTGCCAAAATGTCATATAGTCAAGATTAGCACATTATTTACTACATCTCTCCATAATCTGAACCAATTATTCACTATCAATGAAAGATTCAACGATTCCTCCTAGCACAGCACCTCCTAAGTTTCCCACGAAGAAACTAACCAACCACGTATATCTCATAGCTGGGAAATACCAACTATCAATAACACCAGGGCCAGGACAAACACCCAAAAGACCCCAACCTAAGCCAAACAACACATTACCTAACAAGAATTTAGCATCAATAACGGTACTCGTAGCCAGCTTAAACTCGCGGGTCAAATATGGACGTTTAATGAAACTCCAGATCATAATGTTTGGAATAATGGTGAAGATAACGATCATTATCAATGATGGATCGAATTGATCTGGAGTGAAGAGTGAGAGGAACCCCAAAGTCTTGCTGGTTTGAAGCATTCCTGAGACGTGTAACCCAACACCAAACAAGAACCCATTGAATAATGAATAGATAACTCTGAAGAGTGTGACATTGGCCGATTTGATACGTGGGAAGACTCCATAAACCAACACACCTGCAGCAATCAACAAGCCAATAATGAACTCAGGAATATCGCCATCATTATTAGCAATATTATAGTTCGGAACACCAGCAATTGACTGTTTCCCCAATTCGAACTTCTTAACAACCCACATCGCAGACGCACTAAACGTCAACACTGCAGCCAACGAACGGACCCTTAGTCTCGAAAGCCCACCAATCATATGGCCTGATGTACAGCCACAGCCAAACTTCGTTCCTAGACCAACTAACATCCCAGCCACTGAATACAGCAGACATCTCGTTGTGAAATCATCGTTTAGCTTAACAGAGGATCCGAATCCAGAATTAACAACAATGCTGCTTGATTGGAAAGGCACATACTTGTTCACGTAATTCAGGATCTGGAGCAGCAACTCCGAGTCCTCTATGCCATTGGTTGATGGGAGGCTGGGAATGTACTGTGGTGCGTATGCTTGGATGAACGCAGCGGAAGAGAGCAGGCCCACGATGATGGCGATGTCTGGGATGCGGAGGCAGGCGGCGTTGGTGAGGACGGAGGAGAACCCGATGGTCTGGCCCAATTGCGCATAGTGGTTCGTCGAGGCGAGCTGGATGAAGAGGGCGCCGATGGCCGATGTCTTTGGGGTGAAGGACATTGTGGAGACAGTTGCTGTTTAGGCTGTTTAGTGAGTACTTGGTGATGTTTTCGGTTTTCTACTTTATTTTGCCAAACTTTATTATAAAGTTTCTATTTACCGCTGACCTAAAATGAGAAATCAGAAATTCATACTGATTCTCTTCTAATCAAGAAGTTTTTCCTTCTTCAGTGCCTTTTTCTCCTGTTCAAATTTTTTCAGCTTCTTTTCAACTTTGCTCTTGTTTGGTGCCTTACCATGGAACTGATGGGACAGATGTTTGTACGCCTCTTTGGTATTCATTTCTCTTCCTAACTCATCAATGTATTTCAAACTTATCTGTGGTCTGTAGTTCTCTAGCTTCTTAGTAATATCCTCTGGTGTCTGTAATGACTTGAACTGTTCGAGTTCCTTCTGGACAAATAATTCACGTTGTTTAGTGGATAGTTTGGCAAGGTTGGAATCTGATTCAAGTGATTGTTTATGGATACGTTTGGATATCTCTAGTTGCAACTTGTTCAAATCCGCTTGTTTCTTCAATTCGAGTGTTTCTCTCTCCTTGTTTATCTCATTGGTTGATTTCTCTTTAACAACGTTTTTCGACTTTAGGAAACTTAAAGTCGATGCTAAACCACCTGCAAAACTAACCTCATCTGGTCGGTTCTCCTGCTCTTCTGTATCGGCTTCATCCACCATTTCTTGGTCGTGATCCTCTTTAACTGGTGTAGGTTCTTCCCTTGTTTCATGGACCATTTCACTTTCGACCTCTGCTTCTTCAACAGGCTCTTCTGACTTCTTAATAGAGCTCAAGAATTCCACATTTTCATCAATGACAAACGCATTTGAGTTGTCTTCATCAACATCCATCTCGTTCTCTTGATTCTCCTTGATTTCTCTAGCTAGGTCTTCTGGGGTCATCTTCTTTCTCTTCTTCAAACCATTAATTCTCTTCAAAGACAACATAGACTGCAATTCAATATCATCCTGGATATTGAAATCCTCATTCGTTAACTCAACGTTCCTCATCTCAATATCCTGAGAAACTGGCTCGTCATCTTCCTGGTGTTTCTGCCTCTTTGATGATGATTTTAATGATTTCTTCTTAAGCTTCTTCATCTTTATAGGTTTGGCCATAGCATAATCTGAACGTTCTTCCTTCTCCTTTTCATCTTCTTCATTATCTAGATCCAGACTAAACTTAATCTTTTTCTTTTTATAGACATGCATTCCTTCATCTTGCACCTTTGACTGTTTCAGCTTGATAGGATCTGCATTCAACACAAAATGATCATCGTTATTTCCATTTCCAAGTTCTTCATTATATCTATCAACCAATCCTTTCTGATTTCCTTCACTATCATACTTCCCTGTATTATTCCTATCAGCTAGATCCTTCTCCAGCCTCTTCTTCTTCAACAATTCGCCAGACTCTAATTCATCATCTTCTTCATCATCTAAAACAGAACGGTCTTTCAAAGTCACGACAATATCCCCACTCAAAGAATCAAAGTCCTTCAAATTGTGCCCGACTCTAACAGCTCCAGAACTTGTCACATCCTGCAGGGATTCTTGTTTCCGCTTATTAGACGCCCTTCTGACGGAATTTGGTTTATTTTCAACACTAGGTTTCTTTATACGAGACAGCCAATCATCAGTGTTCCCCACGCTTCCCTCCTCGCCTTCTTCAGCGAGTGTCTTCACAACATTAACTTTATTTCTCCTTATAGCCTTCTGTTTCAATGCTTCTAGTTTCTCCTTGACTTTCTCGTTCTTTTCTTGCGATGCTTGTTCATTTTGGTAATCTTCTGTAGTTTTGGATTCAGTAGCAACACCCTGCCCAATTGGTTTCAGCCCAAGGGAGATTCGAAGCTTGTTTGTCTCATCTATGCTCAATGATGCCTCATTGGCGCTGTCTTGTTGGCCAATGGTGGTACGATGTATGCTTGGTTGATCTGGTACTGGAATGGGTTTAAGTCCCAATTGTGATCTGATTTTGTTGGTTTCTTCGATGGATATCGATAATTCTTCCGCCATTCTGAGTCTTGAAGAATATAAGTATGTTAACAGTTCTCTATCCAGTACTACCAAACTCAGTTAGGACCTTAATAACTCTGTCCTTGTGTTACTTTACTAACGTTTATGTCAAAACCTTCAAACAATAATAAAAAATCTTTCTATAATTTCGTACCCGTGCGAAAATGGCAGAATTATCCCAACTTCTATCGACTTCATCCAAAGTACCTGGATGGTATAAGTCTCTTCATGGCAATTGCTTCACAATCGGGGAATGACACTTGAAGTCTTGATGAATCATGAGTTACAACTGCAAAGTGGTGCACCTAGGGCCTTGCATTTTGAACTTATTTTTGCGGGCGTAGATCTGGCGGTATGGTAGTATGGTGTGATCTTATGCCTCAATAAGTCAAGTCCGTGGAAAAAGAAGTGAATGGCTGATTTTCAAGGGGGTCTCTTGCGTGGGTCATAAGTGGGAGATAGTTGGGTCTGCACTGTGTAAAGCATCAGCACGTAGCAAGGCTTTAGTTTGGTGGGGATCAGCTGCATATGGATTATGTATATTTGTTGATGTTGATATAACAGCCGAATACTGTAAGTATAGCTCATACCAAGACTGTTACTACAACTGTGTCATATTATCGTAAATTCATTAACTTCACTAATATACATGTCTATGTTTGTAATGCACTATAAATCAAAGGTTGACATGTTTCGTTTCGTCTTTGGCTGAATATAAATCTGAAACGGAACCATCATCAACTGTGTTTTCCAGATCTTGGTTGTTTTCAATAGCAATGACTTTCTCAATGTACTGCTTCATCACTGGTGATGATAAATCTCTGTGGAATTTCTCTGGACCCACAAAAGTGGCACATAACATATAGATGAAAACAGCACCTGTCAAGATAGCCATAACTTTGGAATAATTGAATCTGATCGCTTCACCAGCACTGTCGTAAGCAATTGGCCACATATTAGCTAATTGGGTTTCAATGGTTGAGGAAGCTGAAGATGCCAAATTACCTAATTGATAAGCTAAACCAGAAACCAAAACTCTAGCATCTGGAGGAGATAATTCTGATAAATGAGCTGGAATGATACCCCAGACACCAATAATGAAAAAGAATAAGAAGAAACCACCTGCAAATGTAGTGTTATCATTTCTGACCATATAGGCAGGATATAAGAAAGCACCACCACAGATACAACAGATGATTAATGATAGACGACGACCCAAGACTTCCATGGCAGTACCAACGAGAACAGAACCAATAACACCACCTAGGTTAGTGATGACAATCATTAAAGTGATTTTGTTTTCTGACATCAGCAATTGTTTTCTTAACATAGTTGGATATAAATCTTGAGAAGCATGGGTTAAATAATTTGGACCGGTCATTAATAAGATTAAATAGATGAATAAGACCCAGTATTTGGCACATAATTTGCCAATGTTTCTGAATTTGTCTTTCAAGGTTGATTCAACATAAGTACCAGCTTTGATTTGATCTTCTTTGATTAATTCTCTGGCTTTTAAGACCCTGGTAAAATAAACGGTTTCTGGGTACATCAATCTCCAAATGATTAATAAGAATGGAATACCAGCACTAAACCAGAACAATGATCTCCAAGTCTTTTCAGTGTTTCTAAATGCTTGCCAGAAGATAGCAGCAAAGACCAACCCAAATGGATAAGCACTAAAAAATAAACCAGATAAGAATGAACGAGCTCTAACTGGAGCATCTTCTAAAGAAGTGGCAGCGGCAGTACCATAAGTAGCACCCATAGCAATACCTGACAAAGCTCTAACAGCCATAAATTGTTGATAAGTTTTACAGAAACCAGTACCGATCTGTAAAACGCAGAAAATACCACAAGCAGTGATGAAAGGCCACTTTCTTGAATATTTATCAGTCCAGAAACCAAAGATGATAGCACCGGCAGAACGAACCATTAACACGGCAGATAAACCCCATGTGATTTGAGCAGTAGTGACGTTCAATGATTCAGCAATTTGTGTACCACAGACAGCAGTTAAGAAGAAATCAAAACTAGCACTTAACCAAGCTAACATACCCAAAAAGAAAAAACTCCAGTTTCTCAGTGTCATTTCTCTCAAAGATGGAAGTGGGTTCAAATCTTTGGTGTTTTCAAAATGCAATTCAGTTAAAGTGGAAAATCTCGTAGCGAAGTAATGTTTGATTGCGCGAGATGAAAGATCAATATTATCTTCTTCTAGGACACCATCATGCTCGTCGTTCTTCAAATGTGTGTTGATATCAGTTTGATCCTCTTGGTGATCATAATTCTCTGATTTAATACTCATAGTGTGTGAATTTGAAATGTTTGTAACTAAATCTACTTGATGTGATTTGATGCGATGAGGTTAATGTAACATAGAGGTCAAAATATTTCAGGACAGGAGGATCTCTTTTTATATATGATTTGGTATACTCGTCACACCCTCAACGATAGACCGGGCTTGTCATGGCCCACTTCTCGCACCTGATCCGGCAACCCACGCTTTTCAAAGATGCTTTCAAAAGGTTTAGCCTCATGCTATTTTCCCTGGGGTTGCATTTTGGGTTTTGAATTGCTGCAAGCTGCTGCAAAAAAGAAATTTAACGGTTTTTATCAAACCACCGCGGAACAATTTTTCCGCCTAAACAATGAATGGGTGGGCCAAATCAGGTAATATTTGCCTATGAAAAGCACTGTTTTTCCACCTAAACTTTTCTGGGCTCACTATTACTGGGACAGGGGGCGTGGTGGAAAGGTTGGTTGTTCCATATCTCATTGTTTACTAATTGGTTTGACGAAGAAAGGAACACTTTTGAAATTTGAGGTCCCCCAACTGTCTCGTAGTTGGGGTCCTTTGGGGGTGCACATGCTGAGGCTGGTCCGTCTGGGCCCGACTTTCCCAGGCAGAGAAGACCAAAGCCTGACCCTGGTGTAAGCGCCGTATCTATATCTGATTGGATTTACAAAAGGTGCCATCAAGAGAAAGAATTTTTAGTGAAGCGTATCATCATGATACCTATTTCAAGAACGAATTACAAAAACTGCACTTCCACCAACGTTACTTTCCATCAGCATCCAACACCAAAGTAGACCTTTGAGTATGAGTTTTTACGTTCCATCGCGAGTTGACAACTATGCTTTTAGTTAAAACTTAGCAGACGTGGTCTCGTCTGTATTATCCTGGCCCGTTGCTGTAAGCCAAAATAAAGAATGTCTGAGCACCGCTTTTTGACTCATGCTTTGATTCTTCAATCCGAGTAACAAATTCAATGATACAACATAGCTTGGTCAACAATCCCTATCGATCAGATAAATGTTAAATAGCTGGCTGGCTCGTTAGAGGGTTTTTAATCCTCATCAGAACATACCGATGGCATCACTGACCCCACTCAGTCTGTACCTTAATCATGTTCTTCGCGGGACGGATAACACACCATGAACTGATCAACTTTCACTACTTTTTGGTTGTGCATTGTTCCAAATTCTGCTAAAAAGTTAAGATTCAGTAGTACGATCCCACTATTGTAAGATAGAGTTTGAACTTCCGAACTAATTTCTGATCAGCGTACCCTGGACTGCTCTTAGAAAAGGTGCAGTTATTGTCCTCCATATCCTGAGAGAGATCCCCTATATAAGTACTTGAAAGTGGGAGAGCCCAAGCCCATCCATTCGCTTCACAGTGGATCCCTTCGAAAAATGTCAAAACGCTGCCCGGACAGCTCATTTCTCCAGCACTCTTAAATCCGAGGCCGGTTTCCAGAAAGTGTCACAAACGCGTGGAGGACATCAAACACCGGGAGGGCAGTCGGCGAATAGACTTGCTCCAATCAGAGACGGGGCTGCAGGAATCTGGGGATAATGGCCATTCGCCAGCAATAAGGTTCGACGGTTATGCGGTGGGCCAGCGGACGCTGGACAGTCACATATTATCAGATCCATCAGTCACTTTGCAAGAAATATATCGACGCTTACCATTTCCTATTATGGGTTTGAACTTAAGAAACATCAAGCATTAATCTCATTCAATAAGAATTGGGTTGGCATTTTCACCTTCATGAACAGGTACGTTTCCCGATCTGCGGGTTTCAAACGTATAGAGCGAATGAGAGATCACGAATACTGATCAGAATTTCAGCCCTACGATCAAAGGTCATTAATGTCCCGGAATTTTAGGAGCTGTTGTACTTGAGGTCATAGGACTCCTGTGCCCTTTACGAATTAGGTTAGACAGGGCTAGCATTACTCTTTTGGACCTTAGTGAGTATGACGGCAACAAACTGGTCAAGGACCGAGGTTATGATGAAGTCGAACGTTTAAGCTAGCATGTGTCTTATAGTATTTGCAGTCGTTTCGCCCTGTATATATATGTGAGCTTGATCTGGATACAGTTAATTTAGTCGCTAAGTCAAACCCACGTGAAACTACCACACTAATTTTATTAAAATGCATATCAAGAGGTAATTCTTTTATATTGTTATTAACAATAAATCAAAAATGTATACAATAACTAATTTACAATGAAGGACAAAACAAAATTAAAAAAAGGGAACCATAAAAGACAAGAATAAAAGATGAATCATGACATGAACAAAACCAAAAATATTACAAATCCATTTTCTATTTCAATATCAAATCAGACACTCAATTAATCTTTGTTCTTCTTACTTTTCTTTTCCTTCTTATCTTTCTTTTCCTTCTTTTCCTTTTTAGATTTCTTTTCTTTCTTTGGTGATTCTTCTTCTTCTTCATCTCTCTTACGTTTCTTATCTTTCTTTTCTTTCTTTTCTTTCTTTTCTTTCTTTTCTTTCTTAACCTTCTTTTCTTCCTCTTCATCACTTTCATCATCTGAATCAGCTTTTGTTAATTCAGCTTCAACAGCATCGGCGTCAGCATTGTAGGCCTTAGCTTCGGTGATTTCGACTTTTTTGTGGTCGCGAACAATCTTGGAGGTGGTTCTTAAATCTCTACCTTCTAATGCAGATAATCTTGATTCAACTTTAGCTCTAACATTCAAACCTATTTCACCAGAGTCATCACGGTCTTCAGCTAAAGCATCATAACGTAAAGCAACAGCGGCTTTGGCAGCTAAGACTCTAGCAATCTTACCTTTATTTCTACCTGAGGCTTGACCAACTAATGAAGCATGGTATAACAAACCGTACTTTGGTGTATCATGTTTAGTTTTTAAGGCTCTGAAAAGGGCTTTTTCAGCACCTAAGATTTGGATGGTTGAAGCTGGAGCTTTGGCTAATGAGATCAAAGAACCAGAATGAGCAATCAATCTAGCACCGATTAATTCACCAACTAATTCGGTTAAATTTGGAGCAATAGCTTTCATTCTTGAGGACAGATATGCAGATAATTTTTCTCTGTAAGCAGCAAATTCAACGATTTGTTCTGCTAATGCTTTGATGTTGATTAAATCAATTTCAGTGATTTCAGTACCCATGGAAACTTCAGCAGCAGTCTTGACTCTTTCTTCAGCATCTTCTGGTAAGATTTCACTTAAATCAGTTTCAGCAGCATTGGCTCTGATACCCATGGTTAGAATAATTCTAGCATAGGCGACTGAATCAGTGATGATCTTAGCCAATTCAGGGAAATGCCATCCGTACCATTCTTTACATCTCATGGCGTATGTGTTTAATTCTTTGTCTAAATCATCTAATAATGCAATGGCTTGAATAATCATGGTATCAACTTTATCAGCAGAAAATTTCAATTTATGACGGCCAATAGAATGGGCTAAACCTAATGACATTTTTGAAAGATCAGAGTCTGAAAGACCTGGTAATAATTCTGGTAAATGTTCTTTAACAGCTCTGTATAAATCTAAAGTGACAGCATCGGAAACAACGTTGAAGTTTAATCCTAACTTGTTGATTGAGTTGGCTAATTTAGTTTCAGAAACAACTAAGGTGGCTTTTTTATCAGATTTGACATCATCCAATAACTTTTGTAACTGTGGAGAGACTTTACCTTCAATAACAGAGTTAACTTCTTCCAAGGCGTTAGCAGCTGAGTTGAATTTGGAAAATGCAGAGATTTTAAATTGGTCTAAAACTTTTTCAGTGGTGTTTAAATCAGAAATCAAGGTGGTGGATTTGTAGATTTTTTTGTCAGAGGCCTTCAAAAGGGCGTAACCAGCAGCTGTTTCTGTCAAAACGTAAGCCATTCTTTCTGTGTTATTTGGGAAAAGAGGAAGAACTGCGTTTGCGTTTAGTAACAAAAGTTAGTGTTCTTAGGCTTTAGAGATGAGCTTTTTTTTAATTTCTATAAAATTTTCATAGAAAAAAAATTTTAATCCAAGTGCGAAAAAATCAATGCAAGAACGATAATTGGCGAAACTTTAAGACTAGAGATCGCGAAATTACTTCTTTGGGATATCTATGCCAATATTTCTCCCGAAAAAGAAATATTTTTCTGAAAGACGACATTCTCTGAAATCAAAATAAAAAGGAAAATACAAATTTATTTAGTACGTTCATTTATCTGTTATGATCGAACAGATCTCCACCAAAGTCCACCAAATAAACACAGACGAACCATGTCTACCTCGGCTGCTGTTCCGCGCAGAAGTGGCAGACTTGCTCAGAAAAACACACAGTACAAACCAAACTCGATACCCTCCAGTGGCAGTGTCTCATCTACCGCGTCTTCATCGTCATCCTCACTACAATCTAAAAATGAAATTGCAGAAGACGATTCAGATATTCATTCAATCTCATCCATAAGCGATTATGCCACGTCTGATTCTCACCAGAAGTCACCAATGTTCATTCAGGAGCCAGGAACCCACGATTTTCTCACTGCACACTCTGTTTTTGGAGATTACGTGCGTAAACATGAAATACCTAGAAAAGTCTTCCACAGTTCCATCGGATTCGTCACATTGTATCTATATACCAAGGGCATTCAAATTGATAATTTTCCAATCTATTTCCATACAGCCTTCATCTTAATCTTCTCACTGGATCTTATCAGATTCAAATCAATGAGCTTTAATAAATTATATTGTCAGGTACTAGGCGCATTAATGAGAGAATCAGAAGTCCATTCATTTAACGGTGTCCTATGGTACATTTTAGGATTAGACTTTGCATTCTCATTCTTTTCTAAAGACATTACTGTTTTAGCAGTCTTGCTTTTAAGTTGGTCAGATACTGCTGCATCCACTTGTGGTAGAAAATTCGGTTATTTGACTCCAAAATTAGCTAGAAATAAATCGTTGGCTGGCTCAATGGCTGCCTTTGCAATCGGTGTCTTATCAAGTTATTTGTTATACGGTTACTTTTTCCCAGCATATAACCTTTTCAACAGACCTGGTGATATCTACTGGACTCCAGCGACAAGTTATCTAAGTATTCATACAATGTCATTATTAGCCGGTTTTGTGGCGGCATTGTCTGAAGGTATTGATTTATTCAACTGGGATGACAACTTCACTATTCCAGTCTTGTCCAGTATCTTCTTTTATGGTGTCATTACTGTACTCCATAAGTGATATTAGAATATAGAGAAACTTGACTATGGGGGATTATTTTTATGTAATTCAGTTCGTTTTTGGGTTGATTTGGGCATTTTTTATCTTGAGGTATAAGCATTCAATTTTACAAGCACTTTTTTAGCATGATACCTTTTGTTGAATTTTTTTTATAGTCTTATGAGCATACAGATGTATAGAACTATTTATGAATTAATTGAGAAAAAAAAATTATCGAGTAGTTAGTTATCTCTGAAACGCTACAATATAATTATCTTAATCATATTACTCTCCATTAAAAATATACAGTATGACTTCGAGTTAAACATTCCTCAAACCAATCTTCAGCCAACCAAAATAAAATACATTTTAATCAAATTTTAAATCTCCATGTAAAAATTTTTATATTAAAAGAAATACGTTATAAACATCTCTTAATGAATAAGACAGCTTAGTAGTAAGTTGATGGACGTTTTGGAGCGAAAACGTTTTTGGTTTTTGGTAAACGGTGTGGTAATGGGAATTTCAAATCTTTTGATAAGAATTGTTTAACGTATTGACGTTTAACATCATCAGTTTTTTCTAATTCAACAACTTTTAAGATGTGGATTGATCTAAATCTAGCTCTGTGACGAGCAGCTAAATCTTGGTATAAAGTTTCAACGGCACCAACTCTGGTAACATCTCTGAATTCTTTGTATAAGTTGTGAGTACCGGATCTTGAATCATAACGAACCCAGATACCAAAGTTCTTAACTTTAGTTGGGTGTGATTCAGAAATGGTGTTAACTGAAACAATTTCACCTGAAGTTGATTTAACTTTGTGTAATTTTTGTAAAAAGTACCAGTAACGAGATTTAGCAATGACTTCGTTAGAAGCAAAGATTCTCATACGGTATAATTTTGGTTCAGGAACTGATTCAGTTGGTAAACGACGACCAATGACTTGATATTCGTTAAGACGAGACACTGTGATGTTTGTTAGTACTTTGTTCTTCCAATATGGGTTTTGATATAAAGGGCTAGGGAACATTTTAAAAATGAATTTAATAGTGGAATAAGTGGGATTTATCCTGGTCTGGTGTGAAACGATATGGTATAAATGATGATACTGTTTGTAATGATATTTGTTTGATGGTACTTGTGCTTCCTTCATTCGATAATCCAATACTTCATTCTTTGACACTTTGTTTGAAAATAATCTTGAAAACTTCCATTATGAAAATTTGAGCATGATGAGCTCCTTCCACTGAGATATCCATATTGTCTAATGATCCTAGTCTTTTATATGGGTCACTGTGATAGCACCCATGGTGTGGACCACTCACTTTTTCTGTATAGTTTGATCCTTAACTGATGATAGTTTCAAACTGTTAACGAATTGAGTTTTTCACTTTTCTTGAAAAATTGTTTGTATCCAAAGACCAGAAAAAAGACTGTGTGGTGTTTGGATGTTTATGGTGCTTATACGGGAGTGCTGATGTAAGCGATTTTGATTTTCGCGGAAAGAGGCGAGCTTTTCTTTTGATGGCCAGTGTAGTTTTGAACGGGCCACAAAAAGTGAAACTCAGTTGAAAAATGATAATCAATGCCCTGTCTAAAGTCACATGATCTTGTAGCCCTGATTCTCTCAGAAAGATAATATAATCACGGAACTTCTAAATTGATGCCAATGATAAGAGTTCAAAATAAAAAGAAAACGAGCGTGGTCAATCCAGGGACCAGAGAATTCAGCTCAATGATGGAGTATATATTGCATAAATGATAAAATAAAATAAAAAACTGTTGCCTACGAGACAAAGACAACAACACACAAATTCCTTTAAACTGGTTAGACTTTGACTTCAGAAGCTGGAGTTTCAGTGACAACTGGTTCCTCAGCTGGTTCAACAGTGGTATGGACATTGGTCTCTTTGTTCTTCTTGGAAAAGACCCTATTCCAGGTTGAGGCGACAACTTTGTTCCAAGCATCATCAGCTAAGTCAACGGATGAGTTATATGTTGCAATGATTGAAGAACCAACGGTTTTCTTTTCTTGTTTGTTCAAGTTATCATTGAAAACGTCTAAAACGTGTTTGGCATAGTTGCAAGGAGCCATAGCTGCATCATTGATCTTACCAGTAATGAATGGAATGGAACGTTGTTTCAAATCCCAAGTTAACCAAAAGTTTCTTTCAATTTCACTGGAGAATTCCTTTGAGACAGGTTCACCTTCTGGAAAGTTGTTGGAAATGAAACCATCGACAGCATGGTTTATTGGTCTAAAGATTGGATCAACTGAAGATCTTAATAATGGTTTACCTTTAGTGTCGAAGATGTTCTTGTTATAGTATTCACGGAAGTCATGGACCAATTTCTTACTTGGTTCCAAAAGGTTAACATCAAAGGCATCAGTGCTTGCAACAACAACAGCTCTAACAGTTTGGTCAGCATAGACAAATGGGGCCTTTGCGGATTCACCGACCTCTTTATAACCAGTGTTCTTAATCGATGGAATGAAACTATCAACAGTACCTAAAGCTTGATTACCGAAATCATCAATTGTCTTCACAATTGGTTGAATGTATCCATTAGTGAGTAGGAAGCCAACAATAGGGTCAGCTAAAGAAGTGGTGGTCACTTTAATAACTCTAATTCCTGGAATGGCTTCAGCTGTATCTAAGGTCTCTTTGATTAAAGGGTATGAAGTAATATGAGCAATGGTTTGACATTGTGGTAATTCTGGTAATGATGGACTTTCACCTTCTTCTTGATTCTCAACTGTTGGTTGTTCTTCCTCTTTTAAAGCAACTGGCTCATGAGTTGAAGATTCAGGAGTGGCCTCCTTTGGAGAAGTGGAACTTTTCTTGACGTTGAAGATGGACATAGTGTTCGCTAACAGACTATTGGTTTGTGGAGAAAAGAGAGAAAGAGAGGGAAAAGTACAAAAGAAAGTCGAAAAAGTGTTTTGTGGATTCAAACTCAAAACAATATCAAAAAAAGAACAGAAATACCACAAAAGTGGTTCTTTGAAGAATCGAGAAATCGAAAGTGTCAAGATTTATGCAGTTTTCTGAGATCGAGATATGACACAAAAACAAAATGACAGCGCACGTGACCGAGTGTTTTTCTGAGTCTTTGGAATCGTTCAAAAAAGCGCAAGAAGCTTGGGTGAATATATGCTATTTACTATAATAAAATTTTCTGTGTTTCGATCCGTGATGACCGTATATATAGGGCTGATTGTCAACCATTTATCAACATCACCAGTTCAGCCACATAGTCTTTTGGCATAGTTACTTTTAGTTTTCGCGGTTTTTTTTCCTTTTCCTTACTCGGGCAACGGGTTATTTTTCATTTGTTTTCTTTTTCTTATCACCAGTTCAAACTTCGAAAACACTGAAAAGTACAGTACTCCACCTGGTTTTGTTCGTGTTGGCTCACTGAATATCACCACGGATCGGCATATCCACCTAGAGAGACCGTACACATCAGACTCACTATACCACTCTTTTTCCCCGTTTGAAATACCGATTTACTCGGAACCCGGTCCAACATGAACACTATTGTCCCAGCCGATGACGGGATGGAAATTCCTTTGGTGAGCCCCTACACCCTCCAGCTACTGATGGCCCAGGAGATCACAGATATCCTTCCGCGCCTTCTACCCAGTGAAGACTCTTCAGATGACGGCTCCATCAACAAGTCGCAGGACTCGGATTCCAGCCTGGATGACAATGATGAAGAGACAAAGATTGAAGATATACTGAACTCGTCAGACACCAACGCACTTCTGGACACTCTCAAGATCAAGATTTACAGTGAGAACAGTGACTCTGATATCTCAGATGAACTCATACTGGGAGACGCTTCCACCGCTACAACAGCGAATATGCTGGTTGAACAGGATGAGTTCCCCTTGTTCAATAATCACAACCTTTTGAACAACAACATGGTCTTAGAGAATGAATTTAGATTGTCCAGTCCAGAGAAACTGATGAGTGAAGACTGTACAGTAGCAGGAAGAACAAGACGTGCAGATAAGGCACACAATTTGATACCCACAAAAGACACCACATCAACCATCAAGAGTCGAATCCCATTGCCAACATCCACCACCGCAGGAATAAGGCGTTCAAGGAGGATACTGGATCTAGCAGAAAGTGAAACACCAGAAAACCATTGCACTCCAAAGAAACTAAGCGTGATGATAAAACCAGCCATCAAACCAAACACGACGTTAAACTTCATAGTTAACTCCTCTACTGGTGAACTATCTGAAGCTACCAAATATGCCACAGAAATCAATGCTGCTAATTCCGAAGGTATAATAATTCCTAAAACACCGGATGAACTGGTATCTATACCCGTGAAAGGTGCCCGAAAATCATCCAAACAGAGCAAGATGGCATTGGTTACTGCCTATAAGTATATTCATACTAAGTCTGGAGGGGATTTCGCAAAGCTTGGTTTCTATAGTGAAAAACAACATAAAATTTATTTCAGCAGTGATGAATCACCTGCAAAGATTGCAAAGGTTAATAAATGTGGTAAGGACTTGAATATTTCACCAAAGAAGAAATTGCGATGGGCTCATGAATTGGAATGGTAATCTGGTTATGATAAATTTGTATAATTATAAAGAAAATGAACCGTTTGTATTATATGTTCTCTAAAATCACTATATACTGTCCTTTGTAAGATCCCAAGATAGGAGATCATTTCTTTTGTGTGTCTCTACTTCACCCAATGGTGTTTTCTGTTCAGGTTCTTTGGTCTTTCTGGTATTAAACCAATGGTTCAGACAGCTATCTTGGTGTCCTCTATTGAAATCCCTTGTTGCACGACAAGTACAATGTAACTCGGCCCTAACATTCAAATCTTTAGGACATTGGGTGTGTGGAGTATGAGAATAACCACTATTATCAAAATAATGGACTTCATTTTGGTTTAACATGTATGAGACAGCAAGCGTATGGATTGGGGCATCTCCCCATCTTTCATAAAAGAACCCACCTTTTGAGTCTAAATGTTGGAAATATTCTTCATATTGTTTGGATCTTAGGAAATCTAAATCACCAATTTCGAAATTTGACCAATAATGACATAAATTGTAAGATCTGCCTTCATCGTTTGATATGAAATTTATTTGATTCTCCTTTGCAATATACTCTGGATGTAACTCATTGAAAAATTCACTTGTTGCTTCAAATAATCCTATGATGGTTTGTGAAATCTCATGCAAAGACATGGTCCAGCCATACTTCAACTTGTTCTCACTCATATACTTGAAAAAGTCATAATTCAAATCACAAGTAAACTTAATATCTGGTTCAACTCTCCAGTAGTATCTAATACCATCAAATGCTTTCAGTTTATAGAAGAACCCTGAGTTGAACCTGCACATGTGTCTGTATGATTCAGAACCACCATAAATGATCTGATGAATCTTCATGTTCTTTCTAGAAGCAGCTGCCTTTCCTTTATCAACCCAGTCCGGGTATGACCAATATTCGTGTGGAATCTTTTCAAATCTGGTATTTCCACTGACCGCATTTGACACCTCCTCTTTGAACTCTTCAGTGAAATCTTCATCGTTAGCAAAGATCCAGTCATAATGATACCTCTCATTGAACCTGTCTTCAACATGTCTTATGGACTCAAGCATTTTGTATAACTCCTTGTTTCTGACCAACGAGAAAAAGGTTGCATTCTCTCTGACATAATTACCAATAACCTTAGGTTCATTATATTTGGTATAGTTCACATCAGATGTTGATCCAGAAACTTCAGACAGTGGGTCAAGCCACGGAAACGTTGTGTAGTTCGCCCTAGTGTAGTGCTGTTCAGGGTAAAGTATCTTTAAAGCATTGTATTGGAGTTCTTTTTGAAGATATTCCAATGCCAGTCTATGATGATTCTGACGGACAGAATAAATCGACAACAGTGCAAGTCCGCATAAGATCGACGCAGCAACAATATGTCGAAGTTGTCTCCGTGCCATCTGTTGGATCTGGTGACTAGTCTAGAAATATCCTCAGCAGGGTCCTGAGAGAAATGGGACTAAAACTATTTGGCTAATTAAAGATCAGATAAATTTCTTTCATAGGCCGTTGTCGATTATGTAATGTTTACATTTTTGTCCGTTGGCTCTAAGCGATTGAGCTGCTTCGTGTCTAAACTGCAATTCAGTAGTTAAATATACGTATATGCAGTATACTCAATGGGCTATTTCCTAGGTACTTGTAGGGTTTTTGGAAATTGGTACATACTGCACCGTACTGTTTTGAGCTTTTACACTGATTATGTAACTCCATTCTCTATGCTCTATGACTGATTTGTCTGTCATCCAGGTAACCAGCGAAGATCACAAACAGTTATGGTCTCAGATTGAGCCAAATTGAAATTGTATACGGTTTGAATCTTGATATCTTAAACTGGACAAACACTGTTCAAAATGTGTGTGCACATTAAAGAGTAGAGCTCACTATAGCATTATGTGCCTAACATCTCGTTGAAATCAGTTTTGTTCCTACTCAGATACCCGAAATAAGCAGGATCTAACTTATCCAGCATGTGATCCATGGTTACTTGCCAATTCATAGTTTAGTTGCGTATTACAATTTACACAATTGTACGTAGAACGCATCTCGATACTCAAGACCGGTTTTTCCCCTCTTGCTGGATGGTTCAAAATAAACTTATGAAGAAGAGAAATAATACAATGGTAAATGGAAGGTGTTGACCTTAATCGGAAGGAACTGTTACTCTCTTCGGTGAAGTGGTTCTTTTGGAGGATCTTCAACTTTTTTGATGCACCAGCATCTCACCCTTCTCAAAAAATCAAGCTAGAACTCTCACCAAATTTTCAATGAGAACTCTGGGCAACTGCACCAAAATTAACTATCTCCATGAGAAAAGGAAACTCAATATAAATAGAATACCATTTCTTGAAAATGGGCCCTCTTCTCTTCCTTTGAACCAACGACTTCGATTAGTTATTTTTCATAACATTCCGTATACCACTATAGACACGACTAACTCATCATGAAACTGTTCAACCCAATAACACTGACTGTCTTAATCACAGTGTTCACAACTTCAAAAGTGCTGGCGACCTTCACAGCAGAGAGTGTAGAACTGGAAGGTTCTTTTGCCGTATATTGGGGTCAGGCATCAGAACAGACAACACAAAATGACCTAGCATATTATTGTTCATCTAGTTCAGTTGATATCATTGTTCTTGCTTTCATCTCTGTGTTTGGTGAAGCATATGGCACCAGTCATGAGATTGATGGATTTGATTTGAACTTGTCAAATTATTGTGAAGAGGATGATGGAGGTTATAAGAACTGTTCAAGAGTCGGTGATGATATCAGAAAATGTCAAGAATCTGGTAAGAAGATTCTATTGTCATTAGGTGGCGAACAATTAGATGACTCTCCTCAAAGTTATGGTTTCCAGTCAGATTTGGAAGCAAAACAGTTTGGTATCAAACTATGGAACTACTTCGGCGAAGGTGCTGACAGAACCCATAGACCATTCGGTGATGCTGTTATCGATGGTTTTGATATTGATGCTGAAAACAAAGATCAAACCGGTTATCTAACTTTGATCCAAGAGCTGGCATACTTGAGTGACACAGAAGGTTCCAAGAAATATTATTTCAGTGCTGCCCCACAATGCTCTTTCCCAGATAAGAGCAACAGTCTATTGATTGATGGTTTTGAATTGGATTACTTGTTTGTCCAGTTCTACAATAATGAGTGTACCATTGACTCAGATGAATACAACTATGACACCTGGAGTGATCATTTAGTTGAATTGGGCCACAACAAAACCAAAATTTATATGGGTCTCTTAGCTTCTCAGTTGAACAAAAATGATGGTTTCATCAAGGACACTGACTTGATATTACAAAGAGTGGAGGAAATTTATGAGAATGAGCAATGGAAATCACACTTTGGTGGTTTAATGTTTTGGGATGCTGCTAAAGGTTTTGATGCTCAACAGAGAGACACCGAAAACAGCTATGTTTACAATCTGTGGAAGAAACTGCTCAGTTCCAACCAAGCGGCTGGTGCTACTGTCAGTACCAGTAGTGCTGCTCCAAGTTCTAGTGTCACCACTTTGACCAGTAATAACCATCGTAGTGACGGTTGGTCAGTTGAACCATCCATTTTCAAGGTTGCAATGGTTGCCTTCTTACTTGCATTATTTGATTAGACTACACTTATTTAACTACTTTACAAATATTATGACAAACTTGTTAACTATAAGCTGTAAAATAAGTTTCATACACTATCTAAGTCCCTCACTTGTTGGTATTACCTTGTTTCACTTATACTAAGTTGCGAATTCCCCTTCTTTGCCTTTAGTCCATCTGTAGTTATGTGAGGTCGTTACCTCAGGAATTAATTAAAACTTGAGTATATTTACAAATTTACTATTAATTAAATATAAATTTCCGTCGGTACCGTCGGATTATATACATAATATATTACTCGTAAATTATAACTTTGGGGAATTTGGGGCATTGCCAACGATTATGGGCTCTGCAGAACGAATACTGGTTACTCCTAATTATTTTTGATAATATTAAAATTTTTAGGAGTAATTTGTACTACTACGACCTTCTAATTAACTTGAGTGGACCAGAGTGCGAAAATTGTTGGTACGTATTACTGTTGTCCTGGAGATTTACAATTTAAACTGTAAATGGATACTTATAGAAGGCACTAATCGAATAACTTTTAGAGATGCGGCATATGAACTTGTTAGGACTTAAGATGCTGGATTGAGTATAAATAGAGGTGTTTTCCATTCTAGAAGACATACTTCTAGATAGAAATAAACTGACATACATAATAATCCAAACTTAAGGTAATCAAAATACATAATCAAAACTATATTTGTTCAATAGACATTATCCAAATCATCGAACGCTTTGACTAAACATTTCGCACAGAGTACAATATTTATAATAGTATTTTCACGGTACAAAATTTAATGTACAGCCAAGACGCTGAGAGAAAAACAATGAAAACAACGAAAACAAACAAAAACAAGACGCGTCCGTCTTTTAATTTGTAACTCTTACTGACCAATATAACTTCAAATAACATTATGGGTCCAAGAGAAAGCGAATTTGAATCTTGATGCCGGTCAGAGGGTTCTCATTACGGAGATCTACCAGTTCGGTGTTCTCATTGGAGAGGGACAAGGAGATTTTCAAAAACATCTCAGATATGCAAGTCTTCTGCATCACTTACAAATTCTACTTGTGAACTCAGCACTAACCACAGAGCCAGCTTCAATCTGCACATTGAGTTCGACAAAATTAAAGGTTCCAGAAAGAAGTGCTAAGGCCCTTGGACTGGAGTTGATTGCTCTCATAATTGCTGGTATGGTTCAAACCAAGAGCAATTCTCAAAATTCTTTCTCTTGCATTAGCGTTTACTGAATGGAAGCACTGTAACAATTCTAACGGAGCTCTTCTGGAGACTCCCCATAATCCATTCAACAGATTGTAATTTGTCTGCATGAAGTTAATTGCTTTCTCCGTGTTACACACTACCTGATTTCATCGTTTTAACTAATTTGATTCTAGTAAATGTTTGATCCACTATCGAGTGACAGCGACTTTCTTTGAGTCTCAAAAACCTATGATGGAATTGATCTTCGAATAATTTGGTCAACCTAGCATTATGAGTACTTACCAGTGGCATTCAGCTTGTCTGGTATGAGATGATCTCGAAGCTGAACTGTAGATTAATAATTGACGATTCCATAATTCTTGTAGAAACCAGTGTACTTTTTGTAGGATTTTGACCTTGATTTAATGCAGTGCAATGTAAATACTAGAGATCCAACTGTATCGAAGTGTCTTGACCCAAATTGATTGAAACGTCATCTCCTGAACTGCGGTTGTAACGCTGGCAACAGAGCCTTGTAAAGGACCTTTTGTTTTTTCAACTAATCAAGTAACGAGCGAACTATAGGCTATAGCCTGGGTCCTGGTGGTCAGAATCGACCTTCTTATCCTCAAAAAGCCCCAACTGATCTGGAGTCTGGGAATTCTATCAAATTTATCTTTTCCATCTAATCCGAAGCCCGGAAAATCGATGTAAAAAAGAAAAAAAAACGAAAATCGTTTAAGCGACACAATCAAAAAAATCAGTAAAATCAAATAAACCTTTCTCTTTCCACCCAACTCGCAAACCGCACTTCGCGATGCGTCCCCTCGGCGTTCTTCTACTCAGCTCAGGA
The DNA here is from genome assembly GCA_003707865.2 of Komagataea pratensis. Classification (NCBI taxonomy): domain Eukaryota; kingdom Fungi; phylum Ascomycota; class Saccharomycetes; order Phaffomycetales; family Wickerhamomycetaceae; genus Komagataea; species Komagataea pratensis. The sequence goes on from PPMA02000016.1 coordinate 181,927, forward strand.
CTGATACCACTCACTCTAGCCGAGTCCATAAAGGGATCATACGAACAGGTTATTATTTATTCGTGCCAATCGGCTCTCAAATATTACAAATTCGGGTGTAACGAGACTTCTTGGGAATGCTATTGTGGTTATGATCCATTGTTAGGGTCGATTACACAATGTATCAACAGCTATCTGCCAAAGTATGATGGGAGTGTCGATAGAGCTAATGGGTATTTGATCGAGAGTTGCCAGAAGAATAGTGGGATCACTTTGACTAAACAGAGACTACGAGATGTTTATCAGAATTCCACCGGGTTGGTGATAGGTCCTGGTGATACCATTCGTGGAGATGTGTTATACGTCCCTGTGTTACCAGCAGAGACGGATGTTGCTCCTAAAGTCAGGGACTATAGGGCTTTTTTGGGAAACATTGATCTCTCACAATACTTCGGGATCATTGTTAATCTGTTCTTTATTGCCAGTTTGGTTTGGTTTGGTGTCTTCAACAAGATCAAGCAAAGCAGGAGGTTGAATAGTAAATTTAAGAACGATACCATTGATTTCTTACGTTCCAAAATCTCATTACCATTATTCTTCAAGAATCATATGCAACCCTGCAATTATTTCATGAATTTGACATCATTGTTACCTACAAATGCAGAAAGCATAATATTGACCATTTACTTTGCCATTAACACGATTGGTTTAACAGCTGGATATCAGTTATACACAGATAACTCAATCTTTGGATCAGATGTCTATGCTCAAGCGTTCAGATATGTGGCCGATAGATCAGGTATCTTATCATTTGCGCATTTGCCGATATTGGTGTTATTTGCTGGAAGAAACAACATTTTGATATCCATTTCTGGGTTACCATACAGTACGTTCATGATGTTTCATAAATGGACAGCCAGAGTTATGTTTATTGATGCAGCTATTCACTCTGTTGCATATTTAGCTATTGTTTTCCAAAGTGAGACATTCACTCTCTACGAAAAGGAGATGTGGTTCATCAGTGGGCTTGTTGCTTTCTTTGCAGCATTATTTATTTTATTTTTTGCAATTAATAACTTCAGAGTCAAGTATTATGAGCTGTTTTTGGTCAGTCACATTATTCTTGGAATGATGTTCTTAGCAACATGTTATACCCATTGTTTGGAATTTGGTTGGTTAGAATGGGTTAAAATCTCAGTGGCATTTTGGGCAGCTGATAGAGTTGTCAGAATTTATAGATTATTTAAATTTGGTGCGCCATTAGCCAAAATCCAATTTATTTCTGATGAGACTTTCAAAGTTCAAGTCAAAAGACCACATAACTGGAAACCATACCCTGGATGCTTTGTCTTTGTTCATTTTTTACATCCAAGTATATTTTGGCAATCACATCCTTTCACAATTGTTGATTCTGTTTTGAACGATGAAGAGATCACTGTTTACATCAAGGCCAAAGAGGGCCTAACTACCAAAGTCTTGCAAATCATTGGCCCAAGATTTGGAAATTCTGCCAACATGAGAGTTTCCTTAGAAGGTCCATATGGTAACCAATCACCAGCTGATCAATTTGATAATGTGATTTTGATATCTGGTGGTAACGGTATTCCTGGTCCATTCTACCATGCACTACATTTAGCTCATACCCCATTAGTGCCAAAACAAAGAGTTAGATTGGTTTGGGTTATTAGAGTAGTTGATTCTCTAAAATGGTTTGAGAAAGAATTAGAATTATTGAAAGATACGAAAATTGAATGTGATGTCTACATCACGAGAGATTTTGATAAGATTGAGAATGACGATTCAGAACTTTTAGCAAAGTTCAGTAGATTCATTACTTTCCACTCTGGAAGAGCTCCAAATGATAAGATCTTATTAGATGAGTTCAATAACGCGACAGGCACAATTGGAATTGTTACTTGTGGTCCACCTATCATGTGTGATGATATTAGAGATTTTGTTGCTAATAACCTAGGTCAATGCTGCTACAGAGTTGATTTATTTGAAGAATTGCAGGTTTGGTAATAAAAGATAACCGTTTCTTCTTTAATACTTAGTATACATGTCCTTTTGCATCCTTATAAACTTTTGTTCATGAATTTTCTTCTTGTAAATGCTAACCAGTATTTACTTGGATGTGCTGAATCATCTTTGTAAATTCTTTGTATCAATCTACTGGCTAATTCTTGACGGAATTGTGTTAGATAACCTTTTAATAGATCATATTCACTTCTGTCTCCTGGTGGTTGATATAATGAGTTCAATGGGAAGTTACCATCACCTGGAATAGCAAAATTCTCCAACGATAAGTTAGTCAATATCTTGACAGCTTCAGAGCTGGATGTATTAATAGATAACTTTGATAAACAATCAGAAACGAATAAGATACCGTAAACTAAGACACGATCAGCTGGACCTTTTATTTCAAAGTTCTTGAAGAAGGAATTGGCCCTGAATAGATCAAGCACTTCGTCAAGGATGTCATAGTCTGATTCTGTTTGGTATGCTGGACCTCTAAATTTCGTCTTTAATGGTAATAATGAGAAGTTACCAACCTGTCTTTCAACGGAGGCTGGGTCTGATAAGAAGGTAGAATGGTAAGCCTAGAGATAATGCGTTAGTTTTGGGTCCTTATTTAATTAAGCATGTGCGAATATCGGATACTCACTGGCATTGGGACGGATTGAAGTGGTTGGCACCTCCTAAAGGTGCCTTTGCGAACTGTTTAAAGGAAAGATTTCGGGGGAGTTCGATTTGGCCGTATAATCCGAGGAAAGGTCACATGACTTAAATTATCAATTCCGGGTATCTGTCTTTCTCGTTTTTTGCTCTATTCTCAAAGAGCCTAATTTTAGAGCCTAAACAAACAAACAAACACCAAATCTTCCGCCAAAACACCACCAGCACCCTCAATTCGCTAACCAGCCCGTCGTCTGCACCCTCAGAATGTCCAGCCAGCACAACTTGACAAGGGACGAGCTCTTCAACGACATCTTCGGAGCCTCGCGGCCGCAGAGCCAGCCTGGTGCGCCTCAGGACAACACTCCAGCAGGGCAGCAGTACACTCTGGATCCCAAGCGGAACAGTGCCCCAGGCAGCCCACAAGGCCAGCAGCACCCTTACCGAAACCAGGCAAGTGCCCATCCAGAGATGTTCCATCACAGAAAACCAACGCAGGAGTCTACTGCAGAACAGCTCGCTGGGTTCGCCCACCATGATCCTGCAGGAGTCTACGGCCAACCTCCTTCAGGTCCACCTCAACCTCAACACCACCAAATGCTACCACAATTCCAGCAGCAGCAGCAACCACATCGCCAGTCTCCGCTTCCGCCTAATACTCAACAACAGGCTCCACCACAACAGCCACTAGCCAGACCCCAACAGAACCCTTTTGCTGGTGTTCCAAAAATCCCGGAACAAAGACTTCAACCAGGATTTGGCAATGATATGACACAGCAACAGGGACCTAATAACAATCCAGCCCCACAATATCAATCAAACAGGGCCAGACTGCAACCGATCACTACTACTGATCCCTCATCTGCTCCTGTCTCACAGCGATATCAACATCCTCCTCAGCAATCACCCACTTTAAGCAAAGGGAGAAGCCCAATTGTTCAACAAGGTATCAATCTGTTCTCAAGGGCAAGAAACGTCACATCACCAGTCACATCCAACTCATCGGCATTCTTCAATCAGCAACAACACCAAACTGGTGGATCAACACCCCCTTCTCCAAACAGATCACAGTCTTTCACTGCATCATCAAGTTTCAGAAGCTTCAGAAGTTTTGATAATCTCAGTTCTGCATACAACAACAGCATTTCATCTAACAATAACACCACCATTAATTCACAATCCTCCATTGCGTCAAAACATCATTCAAGAGATTCCACAAAGAAGACCATTAGTGGCCGTATCATCCCACAAAAATTCGATATGAATAGTGGAAGTTCTACAGGATTAGGTCTTAAGACAAGAAGTTTGACCTCAATGGGGAAATCAAGAAGAGTTTCATCAACTACATCATTAAGTACTCAAAGAGTCCAAAGTCATGGTTCATTATCATCTAGAACTATAGTTACTACTTCTGCTAGACCACCCAAAGTTTATCCTGCAATGTTATCTCGGGTTGCTACCTTGTTCAAGAGAATTATTGTTTTGAATCAACATAATAAGGATGGGTTAGAATATAGAGATTCTTTCACTGGTGCTGAGGCTGTGGATGCTATTTCCTATATCATTAGAACCACAGATAGAAATTTGGCATTGTTGTTAGGTAGGGCTTTAGATGCACAAAAGTTCTTCCACGATGCAACATATGAGCATAGATTAAGAGATTCTAATAATGAAGTCTATCAATTTGATGAAGTTTATGTGAACCCAAATGATACTACAAATAGTGTTAATAATGCTGGCATTGATGTTGTTCAAAGAAGCTATTCATATTCAAGTACAAATACTTTAGATCAAGGAGATCAAGTTCCAAAGTCTCCATCTCAACCATCACAACAACAGGCTGGTCCTGTGGAAGTTGATCATAAAGTGAACGGTGTTTTTACACTGCTTACTGAATGTTATTCTCCTACATGTACGAGAGATTCTTTATGTTATTCAATTGCCTGTCCAAGAAGATTGGAACAACAGGCGAGATTGAATATGAAACCACAAGGGGGTTTGAAGAGAAATGAATCCAATGCATCGTTACATGAAGAAGAAGAGAAGAAACAATTGTGGTCGCATACCGTTCCTAAGCAATTGTTGGATACTTTAGATAAACAAGAGATCAAACGTCAAGAATTGATCTATGAAGTTATTTCAACTGAAAGAACATTCGTTAGAAACCTGGAATATATTAGAGATTATTGGATCAGACCATTAAGAGAATCAAATATTATTCCTATTCAAGAAAGAGAGAAATTCATCAGAACTGTTTTCTTTAATGTCGTTGATATTTTGAATGTTGGTCTTAATTTCAGAGATGCTTTGCTTAGAAGGCAACAACAGAAACCAGTTGTTGAAAACATTGGTGATATTTTCCTAGAATATTTTCCATACTTTGAACCCTTTGTTTCATATAACGCTGGTCAATGTTTTGCTAAGTATGAATTAGAAAGACAGAAAGCTGCAAATCCATTGTTCAAGAGATTTATTGAAGAAACTGAAAGATTACCAGAATCTAACAGACTGAATATTTCATCATATTTATCTCAAGCTACCACAAGAACAGTCAGATATAATTTGTTATTAAAAGATATAATCAAATCAACAAAAGAAGATTCGATTGATTTAACAGATTTGAAGAAAGCATTAACATTAGTCTTAAGTTTGTTGGAAAGAATCAACGTTAAGGTTGGTAAAGCAGAAGATCGTCATGCATTGATCTTATTGAAACAAAGACTAGTTTTTAGACCAGGTGAATATGTTGATTTGAAACTAGGTGCTGAAAGTAGAAAGATTTTATACACTGCTCCATTGAAGAAGCGTAACCAGGATAAGGATAATCAAGGTGATATTCAAGTCTATCTGTTAGATCATGTGTTATTATTTGTCAGAGTCAAAGTCATCAACAAGAGAGAACAACATAAGGTTTTCCAAAGACCAATTCCATTACCATTATTATTCGTTTCTGCTACTGAAGAAATGCCAAGTTTAAGACCATATATGAGAAAACCAGGTGCTTATGCCCGTGTTTTGAATCATCCAGCGAATACAGACTCCACCAAGAATCCGATCTCATTCTCATACATTGGACGTCGTGGCTACGAATTGACATTATATGGTGCTACTAGTTCTGCACAAGATTCATTGATTTCTGTGATTGAACAACAACAGACTAAATTAAGAGAAAATAATGATATTTTCACACTGACGACATTGGCAGAGAGATCATTTGATTTATCAAACAGAATCAATTGTTTGGTTCCTTATGATGGTGGTAGAAAGCTGTTATATGGCACTGATTCTGGTGTCTTTATGAGTGAAGTGAAAACTAAAGGTAATGAAAGAGTTGTTTCTAAACCAGTTAAAGTTATTTCTAAGGTCAATGTTACTCAATTGGAAGTGCTGGAAGAATATCAAACTGTTCTAGCATTAGCTGATAAGAAATTATACGCATGGCCATTGGAAATCTTAGTAGCACAAGAAAAGAAACCAACCAAAGAAATCATGTCTCATGTTTCATTTTTCAAAGTTGGTGTTTGTGGTGGTAAGATGTTAGTTGTTGCTGCTAAATCAGATTTGATTAGAGTGTTTGAACCAACCGATCCATTTTCTAAGAAGATGTCTAAGAAAAAATTCAAGAATGAAACAAGAGAATTCCATTTCAACTCAGAACCTGTTTCTATTTCATTTTTAAAAACAAGACTGATTGTTGGTTGCACCAAAGGTTTTGAGATTGTTTCTTTGAATGATGGGAAGATTGAAGCTATTTTGGATCCTGCTGATACTTCATTGGATTTCATTACAAATAGAGAAGGTTTGAAACCATTAGCAATTCATAGAATCAGTTCAGATTTCTTGTTATCATATTCAGATTTCTCATTCTTCATTAATAAGTTTGGATGGAGAAAGAGACCAGACTGGATGATCAATTGGGAAGGTATACCTACGAATTTCTCATTATGGTATCCATACTTATTAGCATTTGAACCAAATTTCATTGAGATTAGAAATGTTGAGAATGCGGAATTGTTAAGAGTGATACTCGGAGAGAATATCAGATTGTTACATATGGGATCTCAAGAAATCTTGTATGCTTATGAAGACGAAAGAGGTTATGACGTTGTCGCAAGTTTAGATTTCTGGGATAAAGCCCAAAAGGCAGAAAATGGGAAGAAGTTGACAGAGATCAAGGAAGTTGATGAAAAGAAAGTCCCATAGAGAGAGCCACAGAACGTTAGTTTTTAGAGAGATGAATGAATTAAATGATTAAGCATAATATTTTTGAAGTGTGTCGTGTGTGTAATGAATGAGTCGTGAGTCTTAGTCAGGTTCTCCTATTTTTTATCGTTTTCGTGATTTGTGCATGCAGTCGCCTAAAGTTGACGTAGAATTGGCCCCTTGCCGAGGGTGTTCTGGGCCCTGAGAATTTTGTTGAGTGAGTACTGAGAACAGAATCCGAGAAGTGGAGGAGAAGCGAGTGTAGCTCTTTCCAGAGGCCATTGGTGGCTATTAGTAGGAAGAAATGGGTTTCTGCCAACAATCAAATCAACGCCTGACACATGCCAAAAAGGGTTCCTTTTTTTAGTTCAGCCAAAGCCCAGCATTTTTACGCGGAATAATCAGAAAAAGAAATGCAAAAATCGGGGACGCCGAAAAATTTGAGAAAATCAATGAGAAAAAAAAAAACAACAAAAATTTCTCGAAAACGTCAACAAATAACGAAAATCTCATTTCCTTTTCCTTGTTTTCCTTTCCCCCAGTTGAAAAGCTTTCCCATACACGAAACCTCACAATGTCAGCTCAAGACTTCCTTGCTGAGGTTCAGAGCAGAATCCCTCAGTACCTGAACATCCTGAACGCCAACACTCCGGAATACGCGCACTTCGAGACCCCATCCATTGCTAGACCCTTCGGTTTGTATTTATGGCCTGTCTTCAACCATGTCATCTCCACCATAACTCAAGGTAGATTTGTCCCAGAGGAGTTTGAGTGGGTCGAGGGTAAGACCATCCTCTCCACCAACAAGGAAGTCGTCATTGCCATTGGTATCTACTACTTCATCATCACCTTTGGTCAATTGATCTTCAAGAAACTACCAGCATTGAAATTGAACTTCTTGTTCCAATTGCACAACTTGTTCCTGACCATTGTGTCCGGTACCTTATTGGCCCTGTTATTCGAACAGATCTTCCCAGTTGTTGTCGAACACGGTGTCTTGTATTCTGTCTGTTCTCCAAGACAATGGCACCAAAAGGTCATCACCATTTACTTCTTGAACTACTTGACCAAATACTTGGAATTCGTTGACACCTTCTTCTTAGTTGTCAAGAAGAAGAAGATCATCTTTTTGCATTCATACCACCATGGTGCTACCGCTTTGTTATGCTACTTCCAATTGAACGGTGAAACCTCAGTCAGTTGGGTTCCTATCTTGTTGAACTTAGGTGTCCACGTTGTCATGTACTGGTACTACTTCTTAGCTGCCAGAGGTATCAAAGTCTGGTGGAAACAATGGATCACCAGATTCCAAATCTTACAATTCATCTTAGATTTAGGTTTTGTCTACTTCACCACCTACACTTTCTACGCCGAAAGATACTCCAGAGAATTAGGTATCAGCATTCCAAACTGGGGTACTTGTTATGGTACTCCATTTGCTGCCGGTACCGGTTGTGCCATCTTGTCCTCATACTTAGTCTTGTTCATCTTATTCTACATTAGAATCTACAAGAAAGGTGGTGATGCCAAAAAAAACAAAAAGAATTAGATATTCTACTAATAGAGAAGAAAACAGCTTAACGTCGTCTGCCACTACTAAGCAATCCTGTATAGAAATGAGCATATTTTGATATATACGCGAGAGAGATGTAGTGAGGGAATAACGGTAGTATGATTTATTGCAAGCATTGTAAATTGTGGGTTTCTGTCATGAATTGTCGTGTCATCGGGTAATTAAAGTTTCCACTGTAGGCAGATTTCAGAACTGTACCTATAAGTTCCATCAGCCACACGGTCGGTAACGGCTTAAAAGGTTATGCAGATCATGATCTGATCTGGTGAGGCATTTTCATATATCCACTGGTCGGCTGAAAAGATCTTTGATATTGGGCCTTTGTTGTCTTCAACAATGGTGCAGGGGAAACACGGAGAACTGGCCAGTGACGACGTGTGATCAATCATCTCATGGAGTTGTAAATTTGTTGGTGAGATATACGTTGGAACTGTGAATTGAGGATCAACAGATAGTCCCCAAATGGATGCTCATCGACAGCCTCGACCTGGCAACTAGCCCCGTCCTGATTGCTAATCAAACATTTTTTTTTTTAACTCAAGGGCCTCGGGTGGTCTTTTGAGTTTTATTTAGCCCTTTAACTTTAAGCTTTTGATGTGCACTTATCTCCTTGAGGCGCCGAAATGGATTAGTTAATTGGGGGACACATCTGACACATATCGGCTTTTGAATTGGACGGGTTTCTGACTAATTTCGAGGGCGGTTAAGGGACTGGATAGCAATAGTGGCGTACATCGTGCTAGCACACATCAACTGGACTTCTCCCAAAAGAAGCCTCCTCCTAGAGTCATGATTCATGAGTCGTATCCAGTAGCAAGGGGTGTCTATTGGCATTGGAACTTGGGATCCCGTTACAGTTAGGCAGGCTCTGGGCAAGGCGCGCGCGGTCCTCCCAGCGGAACTGCGCGGTGGATTCGTTTACAAAGGAAAGGCTGTCCATGGAAGACTTCAGCCAGACGCCTTATTTCTCTCGGAACAACAAACCGAGCGATTTGTTACGCGGCTGAATTGGCGCTTGACGTATGATTTGAACCATAATTCCCATGACAATGTTTTGACCCCAGGACATATCTCTTCTGGGACCTGGAGACCTCGGTGTTAGAGAACACAGTGCTAGCCCTCCTTGTCCAGTCCCTGTTTGCTGGGCATTGTCCTAGCGGTTTTCCACTGCTGTTGTGTTCCGTGCGCCAATCCCCGTGCGCCTTTTTTCTGGTCCCATAATCAGGTCCCACTGTTAGTCAGATATGTCTAATAAACTCTGATCAAATGGTGCCAATTCAGCACCATAATTTGTCGACGCATTGTCTGAGGAAACGAGCAGCCGCGTTATCCTGGTATATAAAGCTGCAATCTCCCAAAATGAAACAAGCGATCACACTATATAAAACTGCGACGCACTATAGATCTCACAATGTTCACACAGTTCGACTCCATCGTCCTGCCTCCTATCCACGACAACAAGAAGCTGTTTCAGCTGCCTTTGCCCCAGCACCAGCACCAGCACCAGCCTGGAATTCCTGTTAATGTCAACAATTCTCCGTTGGTTTCTCCAAACCAAGTGAACCCTCCAGTCAACAACAACGTCAATGTTCGTGCCAATGGCCCAACCCCTGCTAACTCCACCACTTCAAACATAAGAGGAAACACTGGGCAGCCAGTCAATGTCCACTACATTCACCACCATCATTACCATCATGACCCATTGACTCCAGAAGGCAGTCGTGGTTCTCCTCCATTACAACAAACTGATATCGCCATGCAGCAACAACAACAACAACAACTACAATACACCAAAGAGATGCTAGTTCAGCCAAATCCAATACTGCCTCCTTTAAAACAGCAACAACATTTCGACATTCCATTCTATGCCCCACTAACATCCACAACACCTGTCCCATCCATGTCCTCGGCTTCATCCACTCCAATAAGTCATGATTCGTCACCAATCCTCACAAAATCCCACTCTTCTGGATCTGTCATCACGCCAGGAAAGGTCTCCAAACCCCGTAAGAAGAAACAATGTCCACAATGCAACTTGTTCTTTTCCAATTTATCAACACATAAATCCACTCATTTATCACCACAAAACAGACCATTCCAATGTAATGTTTGCCATCGTGGATTCAGTCGTTCTAATGATTTATATCGTCACGAGAAGAGACACTGGAAAGAAACAGGATCTGATGAAGGTGCTTATAAATGTCCATTCAATACTGTTCTATTATCAGATGAACAAAATATGAAACTATCAAACAATGTCTTGCCTTGTCATTCAACAGGTATCTTCAGTCGTTGTGATACTTACAAGAACCACTTAAAGGCATTACATTTTGAATATCCAATTGGGACGAAAAAGAAGATGAGAAATGGTGTCTCCGGTAACTGTAAACTATGTGGTAAGGCATTCAGTAATGTTGATGAATGGTTAGCCACTCATGTTGAAACTGGGGAGTGCCATCTATAGATTGGATGTGATGATAGTTTATGATTTTGGGTTTTTTGTTAGTGGTTATATTATCTTGGTTTTAGTTTATACATTTCAGTTCTAGTAAACATTTTGAGTATTGAATACATTTTTTTAACAATAAGATTGGGTTTATGTAGTGTACAATGTGAGTATCCTAAGATTTAGGGTACATGCTTTTGTTTCTGTTGATAAGTTTAAACTGCAACCTTATGTGTTAAACATGCCAGCGTTCTGATAAACATTCATTCAAAGATCTCTTGAGCCAGAACACTTCTTATTTTTGCCACTTGTAAAGCCATAATGGGAGTTGTCATGGCTACACTAATATATTTGGGTCTTTAAAGTTAGTCCAATCAACAGCTCGAAACCTTACTCCAGAGCCCATATTTGGCCATGGCCAGTCAATAAACGGATCGTGGAGACTAGTCCACCCCGATAAATTATATCATTGCGCTTGATGGCTTTCTAATTCCTTGAAAAGAATAGAAATCACGCTACATAGAGTCAGGGATTGTGGGATTCTGCAATCGTTGAGTCATATTCCTTAAGAAAGAACAGTTGATAGCCACACACAGTAAGCCATTTTCTGCCATCTTGTCACAAACAAAAAGAGAGTACTAGACTTTCATGTTAAAATACTACGTGCCATGATCTCCACCCATACAAAGGAAATTTACGAAAATGATCAACGGTCTCGAATGTGACAGGGCCACCGTAATTCAAAACAGAAAACGGGACCAGGCTTTGCTCTACACTAAACTTGTGGAAGTTGATAAGATAAGAAGCTAGCCCCACTGATGTAAATCCAGAGTCTCGGTGGTTGACACAACAACATGGCCGTATTGAGAGTGATTGAAGATCCAGCGAGATTCGACGCTGGTTGAAAACAGTGGAGACTCCAGAGAATGAGTTTGGTTTAACTATTTTGAGTTGAAGCCTTATTGTACGAGTTATAGGATGAACCTGTCATAGAGTCTTGACGTGTGAGTCTTTAGGAGGTCGGCAGGCCCATAAGTTAGTGGACCATGCAGGGTGGGACCACGGGAAGTACCTGCTGTAATCTGTTGATGATCATGATGTATGGTGACGAGAATCGCAGTCTGAAATCTGGATCTGGGCTCTGGAACTATATTTATTGCAGCACTTGTAGTAGGTACATATATTTTCTGGGACCAAAATGGTAAATTGCATACAGTAGTGATGACGAAAGAGGTAATTTCTGGGATATGAACTCTTCGGACCAGTCTCACATTTTACAACAACTTACTATGTGAAACTGGTGGTTTAAACAGTCCCCATATAGTCCCTTTCGGATATCTTATACTTAACCTTTTCGCAGAGACCTAGTCGACTCCTTGTCGTTGTCCTTGAGCTCTCTCTTTTTAGACGTCTCTCGCCGCATAAAAAAACTTTTTATGCGGCCGTTTTTCTTGGTCCTCACACGACCGCACATATGTAAGCAGTGTGGTCCGAACCGAAGTTGAACAATGCAAGTCCAAAGATCTGGGATTCTAGTCTCGATTCTTCATGAAAAATCTTGTTCACAGTTTTCCTTATTTGAATGGCAAAAAATCTTTCTCTTCCTTCGCCAAAGATTCCTCATATTCCTCACATTCGACGCCCAATCCACTGGTTTCATCTCACAGTCCGTTTCCAACTCACCATACCCTGTTTTTTCAATACGCGAGATTTCGGAATTCAGATACTTCCAGCGGTCAATCTCCAACACAAAGAAGAGTTGATTTAGATGGAGGTGGAGAACAGCAGCAGCACAACGCCAACTGCTCCCTCGTTAAAAAGATCGCTCACCAAAGTCAAGTCGGTCCTCAGTTCCAAATTCAAGGCCAGCAACAGCGCCAATGACGAAAACACGGATGGCCTGGACGACGAGTGTCATGTTCTCAAGGCGATGAAGTACGAGGAAACAGACACTTGCCCAACGTCGCCAAACAACACCAGATCCAACAGCAGCACGTCAACAGGACACGACGAGATGATCACCAGCATAGAGAATACCAGCACCGGAAGAATATTGAAGGCCATGTCAGTTCCTTCTTTAGTTCCATATGGCGCCTCATCTATTGCCAATGAGATATCAAAAATATCAGAAAGTGTTGCCACATCAGCCGACTTGGACTCAACTCAGATCATTGAACAGTTCACACAGCAAAGAAAGAAATCCATAGAGGCTAACGCGTCCAATGATTCTGACTTCAGAGATGAAGAGAAGTTACTACCTGCTATGGCTGAACCATCAAACACAGCTAATAATTCAATGTCATCAGGTAGTAATAGTTTATCTGTTTCACCAACTGGTTTCAGAACACCTTTTCTACCAATAAGGATGAGTCTAGAGGAGGAAAGAGAACTGAAGTCTCATGTTGAAGGAAGTAATGAGGATACTTTCAGATCTCCATTTGATAAAGCCAATAAATTGGACACTTCGATATCACTACCTGTTTCACCATCAAGGCAGAAATCAATCTTCTGTGATCCATTAACTGAAATCAGAGAAGAAACTACAGAAAATGATAAGAGTGATGAAGAAACTGTCGGTGTTAATGATTTTGCAGATGCCGTTGCTTTGAGTATCTTAGATAAGGTTGATGATCATAAAGAAACTGCAGAGTGGAAGATTTAAAGAACGAAAAGTTTACGATACCCTTTTTGATTTTGCTATAGAATAAAGAATTAAAGAATTTTATATAGATGGAGCTATTTAGGTGATTTTTAACGAAGCTAACGAATTTTTATTATTAAGATCATACATAGGAAAATCCGAACTACGATCGAGTCTAACATAAAAGATATTCGTATGCATTGAAGAAACAAACCTGCTTCCATTCTTTTCTGGGTTTTCTTGCTTTTGTTTTGTTCTCTGTATCTATATAACACATCATTCTTCGAATCTATCGAACCATAAACAACATCAACAAAATAATAATAATAATAAATCAAATCTCCATGAATATTTAATTGAGGTTCTCTAACATTTCTTCACCCCTCTAATACTCTAATTTCGTCATCTTCTGAACCAATTTAAGCCTTAACAGTTCTTAAACCAGCTGGTGATCTGAAAATAGCATCACCTTCAGCGTAACCTCTACCTAAACCGAAACCGACACCTAACCAGACTGGAAAGGATCTTCTCTTGAACAATATAACGGAGGCAAGAACACCGGCACCGAAACCTAAACCGGTTTTGACGATGGTGTTAGACAACACGACGTCCCATCTGTCATTTAGGATGGTTTGTGAAGGAGTAGCAGCTTTGACTTCAGACATGTTGATACTGCGAGATTGTGGTTAGTTTTCGGCATGATTCCGGGGTGTTTGCACTTCAATAGTGGAATTTTTAACACAATTGGGTTATATGTGGTCCAATTCTTGAAAGAAGCGGTACGGATGGGAGACTTACTTTGTACTGATCCAGTTGAATTCAATTGTGTCAAATCTAATCGTCTTTTAGTACGGTTGATTTTCAAGTTTTTCGACTCTTTTTTTTTTTTCAACCGAACGATTGGTCAAGCACAAAGCGTAAAAGTGCGGTCGTATGTGCCTTATGTTAAACACCATCGGAGCAAACCAACATACTGAAATGGAAGCACAAATTACCTTTAACACATTCGCTACTTTTAACTCACCAGACACACGCAAAGCAGCCCAATTGAGCCAATTCAGAAGGCTCTTTTTACATGCTGAGAGTTCCGAAGAGAGTCGCTTTCACTTTCCTCTTCACTGCTTTATTCACATCAAAATTCACGCCAGTGACACTGATTACCAAGTTCCACACTTTCACGAACATGGCCAACTTGACACCACCACAATTACCTCCAAAATGGGATTTAACTCCCGAACAAATCACTCAATCCACCGAAGAATACATCAAGAGAGGTGCTGCTTTAGATGATTTGATTGCTGCTCTCGAAAACCCATCTGTTGAATCTGTGTTGAAACCATATGCGGAGTTCGAGAATGTTGATTCCGGGGTATACAATTTATTGACTTTCTATCAACACGTTTCTCCAAACAAGGAATTAAGAGACGCTTCAACTGTCGCTGAACAAAAGATTAGAGATTTTGGTATCGAGTCTGGTTTGAGAGAGGATGTTTACAAAGTGTTCAATAAGTTATATGAACAATCCAAAGAATCCACTGAATTGAACCATGAAACTAAGAAATACATCAAAAAAGTTAATAATTCTTACCGCCGTAATGGTTTAGGCCTTCCATTAGAAGAAAGAAACAAAGTTAAAGAGATTCAAAAGAAATTGAGTAACTTGAGTTTGGAGTTCAGCAAGAATCTTGGTGAGAATACCGAATATTTGTTGTTCACTAAAGAACAATTAGAAGGTGTCCCAGAAGATGTTGTTTCCCAATATGAAAAGGTCGAAGATAAATTTAAGATGACTTTCAAATATCCTGATTTATTTCCCGTTTTGAAATATGCTAAGGATCCAGAAACTAGAAAGGCTGCTTTCATGGGTGATCAAAACAAAGTTGCACAGAATGAAAACTTATTAGTCGAAGCTGTTGACTTGAGAACTGAGTTAGCTAAAGTCTTAGGTTACAAGAACTTTGCTGATTATGTCTTAGAAGAAAGAATGGCCAAGAACTCAGAAACAGTGATCAACTTCTTACAAGACTTGAAGTCTAAATTGTCTCCATTAGGTTTGAAAGAAAGAGAGAACTTGAAACAATTGAAGAAGAAAGATTACGAAGAACGTGGCTTAACGTTTGATGATAACTACTATGTTTGGGATCACAGATTCTACGACAATTTGTTATTGGAGAAAGAATACCAAGTCGATCAACAGAAATTATCAGAATACTTCCCAATGGAACACACTGTTGCTAAGATGTTAGAATTCTATGAAACTCTATTCAAATTGAAATTCGTTGAAACTATCAAAGATGAAGAAAAATCAACATGGCATGAGGATGTCAAACAGTTTGCTGTTTGGAAGTTAGATGATCCATCAAAACCAGAGTTCGTTGGTTGGATCTACTTTGATTTATGGCCAAGAGATAACAAATATAACCATGCTGCCAACTTCGGTATCTTTCCAGGATATACCAAAGAAGATGGTACCAGATCATATCCAGTCACTGCGTTAGTTTGTAACTTCTCTAAACCGACCAAAGATAAACCATCATTATTGAAACATGATGAAGTCACTACTTTCTTTCATGAATTAGGTCACGGTATTCATGATTTAGTCGGCCATGTCCAATACGCCAGATTTCATGGTCCTTCTGCTGTTTCCTGGGATTTTGTTGAAGCTCCTTCACAAATGTTGGAATACTGGACTTGGTCAAAGAATGAGTTGAAGGAATTATCTAGTCATTATAAGACTGGCGAACAAATTGAAGATGAGTTGATTGATTCATTGATTCGTTCTAAACATGTCAATGGTGGGTTATTCAATTTACGTCAATTACACTTTGGTTTATTTGATATCACTTTACATTCAAACAACGCAAAGGTTGATATCACTAAATTCTGGAATGAATCAAGAGAAGAAATTGCATTAGTTTCAAATGGTGACTCAGTCACCAAAGGTTTTAACTCATTTGGTCATATTATGGGTGGTTATCAGGCTGGTTACTTTGGTTACTTGTGGTCTCAAGTCTTTGCAGCTGATATCTACTACACTAAATTCAAAGCTGATCCATTGAACTCTGAAATTGGTATTCAATACAGAGATATCATCTTAGCCAGAGGGGGTTCAAGGGATGAAACTGAAAATTTGAAAGAATTATTAGGTAGAGAACCAACAAATGAGGCATTCTCTATTGAATTAGGCTTGAAAAACTAGACCTAGAATGAATTGTGTAACATATTAAAGTTGTTACGAGATTCACTTATAGTCAGCTTTGTAGGACCGGCCTCAATAATCTAATTTTTGGTGAATCTGGTCCATTTGAACAAAGAGTCCTGGGTTAACCAACTCTTTTTCTATTTGTTTCTCATGAATGACACCTGACACCTTAAACCTTCACCACCAGAGTACTGTGAGGCCCTGAAAGCGATCATCAATCAGTCGGGAATCAGTCACTATGGTTCCCCAGACTTTCTAACACCCAGACACCAATAGGAGATACGCCAAAACAATTCTCTGAACCTTCCAGCGTTCAACAATGAAATTAGTACTCAAAAACTATCAGCGAATACCACCCAGCCATGTCCGAGAAGCAAATAGAGAGTATGATGACCGAACTTCAAAGTTCCCAGATGTCAGCCAGTCTGAGCGGACAACGTCCAGTCTCCTTTCAGATCCCGGGATCTCCAGGCTCTGAGTCAGGATACAACAACAACAGATCAAACAAGCAACTCGTGAAGTCCGTGCTTTATATGAGCCATTTGATTAGAAATGGAAAAAGAAAGAATTCATCTAATGAATATCTGGTGGACTCTCTGGAAACAATAACCTCTGTTATGGACAACTTGTACTTGATAACGAAATTTGGTTTTGGTAAGAATTCAAAGTTCTTACAGATGGTTAGTAGAAATGCAAGTAAGGTTTGGTTTGTGACATTGTTATTCACTATTAAGAATTTGATTGGAAATATAATACACTTAGTTCGTTTGAGGAACAGTATATTGCAAGAACTACAGAAGTGTGAAAGTGGAAACAACAACTTTGAACTTTCTAGAATTATAATAAACAGATATGAGTTGAAGATAGAGGAGATCAAAAGTGATATCATTGGGGAGTCACTAGAGTTGGCTGGTTCTTTGAATGACCTGTTTTTTGTGTCTATTGAGATCTTCGATTGGAAGATTAATCCAAAGATTGAAAAGGTGGTTAGTGTGATAAGTGCATTCATGAGTGTCTATAGAATGTCAAGAAGATCCTCTACTTGATTCTCATTCTTTTCCTGAAGGCAGCTAAAACTGCATGATCATCTTTACTGATCCGAACTGAACAGTTTTCAACATTATCACGCACGATATTATCATTATCAAAGTTTGCCCAAAGGAATCCATCACACTCTTTATTCAGATAACCTGCCGTGCATGTCCCATATATACCTTCCCCCGGTTTTCAGGTTTCTTGAAGGATTTTCTAAAATTCATTTGATGACCACATCTGGGACACATTGGGATATTATGGTCCACTATATGTCAAATTAATCCTCATTGGTCCCGATATTTCATGACTTTGAAGTTCTGTATTTGTACTCTTCTTGAAACCCACCATGCATTATTATCAATGTATTGTGTGGTAGAAGGACTGCATAAATTGTAGTCGATTGATTGTTGTCATCACTTCCGCACTGTTTCCTTATTTGAATTCACGGCAAGCACCCAGTGACATTGATACAATAACACAATTAGGGCCAATATATGTCATTCTATCACTATGCCAATGCTAATCATTTGATTTGTTGTAATATTTGTTACATAGTGCAACATTACCGTTCCACTTCCTCTGTGTTGTAATGGCACCTTTGGTCTGGATTCGATTTCTTTATTAACTTGATTTTCTATGAGATTTGAGACTTTTGCAAGATCATCATTGTCTGCATATTTCAATTCCCCTGCCATTATAGTAGAACCCACCACTAGCACCATATATCTTATTGACATGGTTGGAGACACGCTTGTTTCCAAATAGGTAGAGCTCAGAGCTGTGGAAGAACATAACCATCTTCACCGTTTTTGATATGTGAGAGTAACAGTCAGCCAACTTCTTGGGCAGGAAATTGTAATGAATTGTACTATAACTTACAGTTTTCTGCCAGTAGACATTACCTACAGTCAAGTTGCTTGTAAATTCGGACCGAGTTTAAGTTCCGACTATATAGAAATTGACTAAAAGTACATCACCAAAGCATCAACGAATAAAAGCCATTGTCATACGGTATCGCGCTGAAAATGTCCCTAGAGTTTGATCCATCTAATCCTCTGAGGTTGAAGAGAACCAAATCATTAACAGACAACTCCAAAGATGAAGAATTGAGCGAAGAAGAACAGCTTCTTGAGCAAGATGTCGAAGGAAATCAGCGTAAAAAGAGAAGACAAAGAAAGGGTATTGATGTTACACAGTATGCAGATGATTCATCTGATGAAGATTATGACAGGAATGAGAAGTCAGTAACTGTCCAAAAGAAGGGAGATGATGATGGAAGTGATAGTGATATGTTTGGATCTGACGAAGAGGAAGACGCCCAAGAGAATACTGAAAGGGTTGATCAGAAAGAATCAAAAGTACAATTTCTAGACATTGACCAATTCGAAAAGGAGAACGAAGTGGCAGAAACAGAACTGTCTGTTATACCCACTAATGAAGATGGCGAGGATGAAGAGGAGGATGAGGAAGAAGTTAGAAACACCATGGATTATTATAACAACCCAGAAGCAACGAGAAAAGATAAGAAGATACCCAGAGCTGAACCTAAACTAGATGCATTCAATCTCAAAAATGAACAGAATGAGGGAAGATTCGACATTGATGGAAACTTTATCCCAGTCGCAAACTCGGATAATGAAGAGAATAACGATGAGGAATGGCTTGTTAATGTGAAGAAGAAAGATATTAAGAAAGCGAAGATCGCACAGGAAGAAAGAGATAAACGCGAAATTGATAAGAAGTTGACTAAAGAGGTATTGTCGACAGAGGAGCTTCTATTCAGATTGATAACGTTACTCAAACCTGTGGAGTCACCACTGGAGGCATTACAGAGGTTGAACAAGAACAAGCCAAAGCATAAGAAGAGAGCGAAGGTGATAAAAACCGATACGGAGATACAGAGAGAAAGCCTGGTGGGTGAAATCACAGAATATTCTGAATCACTGATAGAGAAAGGATTCAAGAATGTCTATGAACTTGAGAAGGAGGAATTGATGTTAAAATATAGAGAAGAGTCAGGAAAGAGTTACGTAAAACCGAAGGTGGTGGATGAGCAACTAGCAGAACAAGCTACTTCCGAAAAAGAAGTGAAGTGGCAGTTCAGGTGGATTGGTGATATCGAAGTTCATGGAGCGTATGGTCCGAATGAGATGGCATACTGGAAGGACAATTATTTCAATAGTAAAGCGGAAGTTCGCAAGATTGGCGAAGAAGAATTCAAACACATAGATACGGTTACATTTTGATCTTCATACATGCATAATCATCAAATTAATACACTAATCAGTTAAGTAGTTCTCTAATTGAAACCCAATATCTAACGCAACGGCCCTGATGAATTCATGACTGGCATTGACTTTCCATTTGACTTTAGCATTAATGTAGTCTTGGTTCTGTGACTTGAGTAATAATTTCAATGACGAGAGATTGGCTATTTGTGATGTGAGGTCAATGTTTGGTATTAGCGGTTTGGAATTCTCTGATTCATAAATGGAATGAGTAATAGCTAATAATCTTTCAAGATCGAACGATGAAGGTTCCAATAACCTGGCACTCAATTTGGCTCGTTTTCTGGCCTGCTTTCTTTTCCTCTGTATGTCTCTCTTCTTGGAGAATATCAGCCAATCTTGTTTGGAATCGTTGAATGATGCAATGTATGCTGCGATAAGGATATATTTGGAAATAACTGATAAGTTTGAACTTAATTGTTCTTCATCATCTTCGTCAATGTCCAGGATTGAATTCTCGTCAACAGCGTATTCAGACATCAATAGCTTGAAATTCTGTCGGTAAACTTTATGAAACTCATTTGGATTGAGATCTAACTTAATGATTGGTTCACAGAACTTATCCCACAGCCTACTCAAGATTCTCCTTAGTAATATAATATCAGTACTGAAAGTGAAATAAGAGTCCACTATCAATTTGACATAATTCACCCAAAATGCACCTTCTGTCTCCTTTGAAATCATCAACTCCTTTGGGAACGAACATAATTTATCTTTGACCAAAATCTCGACAACCTGTTCATTTGTATAATTAGCAAAGAGTATCGTTGGCACCGAACTTGTAACCAACCTTCTAGGCGTTGTAGAACTCGTTACGAAGATGATTGAAATGTTCTTGATCTGTAGGATCTCCTGTATCTTACCGAAGTTACTGAATATCGCATCACTATCTTCCATCACTTGATCGACTCTATCCAACACGATGTAATGCAATTTCTTGTATTTGTACTTCACAAGGAACTCTCTCAACGCTCTCAAGAATCCTTGAAACGATGCCGTAACAGCTGCCTCGTTCTGGATTCGGTTCTTTCTGACAAGCCCTGAGTCCACCTGTAGTGCACTAATGACTCTTTTCCATAAAATCTTGGATGAAACGCACTGGTCACACTCGATTATTGAGTGGTTCACATTGATTGATTTTAAGTAATGCTGAAGTGTGTATGTCTTTCCTGTGGATGGATTCCCCTGTATCAGGAGTGTTCGTGGTGCTGCAATGATCTCTCTGGGCAGGAATGACCCGAGGAGCTCATACTCGTCCTCCCTCGCTGTGATTGGTGCCATTGTGAAGGGACTTGTGGTGGATCAGTTAACAAGTCAGTCTGAAAAAGTGTTGATGTTTTTTGCCTATATTTCGGAAAAACTACAAAGTCCAAACAAACTGAAACTTTTCATGAATATCAACTAAAAACTATACAAAATCATACTCGCAACGCACTATGTACTACTAAAACCCCTCATTTCCTAGATTTATTTGTAGATCCTCGATCATTTTCTCCAAATCATCAAGATTCTGTTCTAACGTTCCAATCTCATCGAACTTTCTCTGCTTCTTCGCATTTGAGATCATCTCTTCCACA
Organism: Komagataea pratensis; assembly: GCA_003707865.2. NCBI lineage: Eukaryota > Fungi > Ascomycota > Saccharomycetes > Phaffomycetales > Wickerhamomycetaceae > Komagataea > Komagataea pratensis. Next base: position 203,547 of record PPMA02000016.1, read on the forward strand.
AGGAACTTTTGTTCATTCAACACCATCAATTCTTCTCTCATCTGTTTAATTTTCTGAATCTCCTGATGATTGAATCTTACCGGCTTTGTTTCTTTCTGTTTCTGCTCAATCTGTTTCATGACTCGAGGTAACTGTTTCAATGGAGTCATGTTCCTTTGGATAAATGTGTACGATTCTGCTTTAATGGATTGTTGAAGTCTTTGCTCATCCTGTAAGTCAGTCTGTAAGTTGATCATCTCTTTGGTGAGTTTGTCAAAATGTGCAAATGACTCTGCTAATCTCTTTCTCTGTTTGGATGTCTCTTTGATCAAATTACTATCTAAGTTTTCTGAGCGTTGCAAATCATGTATGAGTTTCTGGAACCTTGGTAATAGGAACAAAATGGCTGTTTTGATCTTCCGTTGATGTTCAAACTTCTCCAGAAGGGGTGATAATGGCATCCGCAAATCATTGATAAAAATACGTCTTGCTGTGAAGACATCTTCACAATCATGACAGACTCGAATCGGGTATGGATCAGTACTCGACTCTAAAATGAATTGTGCAAATGCACTGAAGGAAATTTCTCTTGAACAGTTAGTCTTCTCTGACCCACAAACAACTCTTCCACATAATCGACAATGATGCTTCCTTAATGTGAATGAGAAATCTTCAGAACATAAGAAACAACTGAGCACTGATTGTTCATTTTGCCAGGGCACGAGCTTCTGTTCAATTTCTTTCTTCTTCTGGTTAGACTTTATTTTGAAGAAGAGCCGTTCATTTCTTAACTCATAGTCTATATTTTTGAATGCCTTGTTCAAGTTTATGATTCTCTTATGCAATTTATTCTCATATAACTGTTTCTCATTGATCCTGGATTGCCTTTTGGTTTTAAATGCAGATGTCAAATCACTGACAGTACCGAAGTCATCATAACCTGGTTTATTCTTGAAACATGATTCACAACACCGACTCCATACTCCAGAGACATCATAGTGTGCATTACTGTTCAGCTTGATTCTGAATAAAGTATGCGTATTACAGAACAATTTCCCACATCTTCGACAATTCACAATCCCATTCTTCACAGTAAGTCTCTTTCGACACTGATCGAACGAACACGATTCATTTTGTTGCGGTTTTCTCCAATGTTTCTTAGTGACCACTATCTCTGGTTGTGCTGTGTTTAGTGATGTACTGGAACTATCTCTAGATGATTCACTAATACCAGAAGACTTATCAAATATGTCTAGATTGGCAAATTTCTTTGGTAATGCAGTTTGTAACTTCGACCCAACTTCAGTGGTCTTCCGTAGCCAAGATCTGAGTTCATCATTGGGTGTGCTCAGTTTCTGTGGTATTGGAGGTGATGGGGTGGAATGAACATCATCAATGTGTCTATTCAATTGCAACAAACTGACCATCATTTCGTTACATATCGGACATGCGAATGATTCTGTTGGAGCCTCATTTTCGTTTTCTGGTTCCTTTAGAGTATCTATTGTGTTCTTGAGTGGCGAGAGACTCAGCGTTCCCAGTGTCACACCATCATATACGTCAGCATCTGAAAGAATGATATCTGGTGTGTGTAAGTGGAATGGTGATGCTAATTGTGTCTCATTATCGGAATCTTTATTGACAGATAACAATCCGTTTGGTTGAATGACAGCGGGCGCTAAAAGCACTTGGTCTTCTTTCCTCTGCAATAGTCCTTTTGGTGTCGTTGGGTCAGCAGCTTCTTCAGCCACGGCCTGATCAGCGCCGGCACCAATTGTCCTTCTGGGCTTCCTCAGCACTCGGTTCGATCTTTCCATTGAATGCGTGAGGATTGGTCAAAAATTGGGCGTGTGAAGGCCAGCGAAGTGCTGATAGGTCGACTTATGTATTGATCAATCAGGCCAATCAGGCAAACTCTCAGAATTGACACTTCTTTCCTGCAGAAGTTTGTTCTTTAGTCACACTATCGATGCAAAGCCGCCTGAAGAAAACACCAACACAATCGCACAGCGTGCCCGAACCAGGTTCCCGTTTCTCAGAATCAACTTTTCTGTTTCCAATCGTTTGAAATAGTTCACAAAGAGTAGCGTTTCCTTGTTCTTACCACTAGACTTACGAAGCTAGCTATAGGCTCATACGATGGAAGAAGCACAGAGGAAGACGTTGAGAGAAGTCAATGCGAAAACATGGAACGATGAGCCAGTTGTGCCGAAATCATTAGACTCCAGTTTGAAAAAGAACACTGCGTTTGTGAAGAAGTTGAAAACGTCAATCACCAAGGAGTCCACAGCTCAGATTCTCAAAGAGATCAATTCATTATCATTGTCTAAGTACCAGTCTGAGTTATTGCTGGGAACAGAAGAAGGGCTATTGAAGTGTACAAAGTCATCGGGGGTTGTTGCAGCTATCGAGATAGTCTGTGCCTTACATCAGAGATTCGCACCAAGCTTCTCCCAGTCTTTAGTATCGTGGTTTCTGTACAGTCTAGAGAATCCAAAGACCCCCCTTCCTGATAAAGAAGAGAAAGAAAGAGTCACGAAGTCCAAGAACCTATTGAGGTTGTTAGTTGAGTTCATTGATGTTGGTATCTTCCCAACTTTAGCCCAGGCCATTGAAGATGTTCCATATTATGTTCAAACAAGAAGTAAGGGTGGTGACTCCTTGATTGTCTGCGTCTTGAAAGAAACATTGGGTTACAAAATTTCTAATGGTAACACATTGGCTATCGCTACGTCATTCATCAAAAGATTTCCTGAACTAGTTGAGAATAACCAGGAGGTCAAACAAACTTTGAAGGCATTCAGTGAAGCAGTCATCACAAAATCAGAGAATATGTACAAGAAGTTGAAAGATCTATCTAAAAAGAAGTTTAAAGCACAGATAAGGACAGGTAGAGTTGTTGAAGAACTGGAAAGTGAATACAATGAATTATCAGCATTGTTTCAAGAATTTTATGCAGCCTGTGTTCCATTAGGTGCATGTTTCAACACTGAAGTGTTTGAGTTCAATCAAGCTGATCTAGACTATAAACCAAATGATGGTGAATCAGTTGTGATAAGTAAAGATTCAAGTGCTTGGGTTAATGATGAAGAGAGAAGATTTTACGAAGTTATTCCAGAAATACCCATTGACTTAATTGAAGCTAGTAATGCCGATCAAGAAAGTAGAGGTGAAGAGATGAATGAGTTCTTGATTAAGTTGGAGACCTGTCTAACGATAAAGGAAATTGACGAAACTGTGCTGGATTTCTGGAAACTAAAGTTAAGTAACAAGGCATCAAAGAATAGACTAATCAAACATCTGACAACCAGTAAGGATGTTGGTAAGGCCAAGATTTATTCCAGATTTTTGAAGAGTAATGAGAAATACTTAAGTGATGTGATCCAAGAAGTTGTTGCATACCTAGATCAAGGTTTCAGATCTCAGATTTATCATACTGGTATCAACTTTAGAAATATTGTGTTCTTTTGTGAATTGATCAAGTTCAAATTGATTCCTGATGTTGCCACTTTCCACAAAATCAGAAGTTTGATCTTGAACTTAACAACACCAAACAATATTGAGATCTTGAGTATCTTTTTTGAATTCTGTGGGAAGTACTTATTACATGAACATGAAAAATTAATGGAAGAAATGTTGAATTTATTAGAAGTGAAGAGAAAGAATGACAAATTGACCATCAACAATAAAATGGCCATTGCTAATTTATTCCTGTTGTTGAAACCACCAAGTATTAAATCTTTACAAGTCAAGAAACAGTTGAAACCAGAACAGGAATTCCTGAAGATTTTGATTCGTAAGGAATTGAACCTAACCAATGACAACGAGATTAGAAGAATCTTAAACAAAGTGCCTTTGAAAGATCCAGATATGCTAGACACCATGATGTCACTATTCACCAAACCAGACAAGATCAATTATGAAAATATAGTACCATTGTCCAATATCCTCAAAAATCTCAACGCAAGTTTCAAAATTCTGGTCATTGATACTGTCTTGGAAGATATCATTCGTGGTATGGAAATCAACGACTACAGATATAATAGAATCAGAATGGCACAGTGCAAATACATTGCTGAAATCTATGAACGCAAAATCATTGGGATTTCAGTTCTTCATGATTTGATTTACAAGATTCTAACATTTGGACATCCTAATAATAACCCAACTTGGAATAGAATCTCAGAATTGGATCCACCTGACAACTATTTCAGAATTCAAATGATTACATGCATCTTGAACACTGTCAATTTCAGAAAGAATAGTTTCAAGAGTAAATTGACCACATTGCTGAAATTCTTTGATTACTACATTTGGTTAAAAGACCATCCAATTCCAAAAGATTTCGAATTCAAGATTATCAAAGCATTTGAAAAATACAAGTTTGAGAGAGCTGCCAACTTGAAAGAAGCTGTTGAAAGATTGTCTGAAGTTGTCAAATCAAGAACGAATAGCATTTCACAAGATGAGGATGACGAGGAAGATGATTATGAGGATGAAGACGAGGAAGAAGACGAAGACAATGAGGAAGATGACGGTAATGAGAGTGAAGATGTTGGTGATGTTGATGGGTTAATCAAACCAATCTCCAATATGAACATTGAAACTGATACCATTGACAAGGATGAGGAAGTTGTTGCTAAGTTAAGTTATGAAGCATACGAACGTAAGCTGCAAGAGGAAGAAGAAAGAAAACTAGAAGATAGATTAGAAAAGGAATTCAAGAAAATGGTTGCTGATAGTATGAACTCCCAAAGAAGTAATGTTAGCAAGTCAGCACCAATTGAACTACCACAACATGTCAGAGATCTACAGTCAAATCAAGATGAAAATAATGACATTAACGGCGGTGATACCATATCCAAACCTAAACAGATCATTACTGGTGCGAAAGGTACTATTCCATTCACATTAGTTACTAAAAAGGGTAAGATGATTGCAACTAAGAGTTTGGCATTACCAAGTGATGTTAAATTTGCAAACACCGTTGTTGAAGAAGGTAGAAAGCAAAGAGAACAGAAACAACAGATCAATCAATTCATTTTGAACTCCAAGTTTGATGATTAATTTACTCTGACAAACACAACTGTGATATCATCTTCTTTGCCACCTGAATAATGCTGACCTGTTATTTTTGATAGTTCTTGACTGAAGACAGATGGGAAATTCTCATCAAGACTTAGTTTGTTGACTTTGGTGACAAAATCTTTAGCTAATGAATTCAATTCAGTTTTTTCATTATCCTGTAGGAATACTTCTATATCTTTGACATCTATATTATCAATAACACCATCAGTGGCAAACAATACCACATCATCTTTTTCTAGTTTAAACTCATAATCATCAGCTTGGTTTGGTTTATCCATAATGAATCTGGAACTACCACCTTGACGATTCAAGATGGAATCTGGAATAATTGCCAATTGATATGGAGTATTGAAAGCATGAGTCTGAATTTTGGTTTCAGAAATCAATTTGTTGTTTCTGAATAGTCCAGCCCATGAATCACCCAAATTTGCCACATTCAATCTACCATCTGGATGTAAGACACCAACACATGAAGTGGTACCTCCAACTTTAACGATACCTTCCTTCTTTATGACTTTGAATGCTTCATTTAATAAACTCTTTGGATCTTCAGAATAGCCCTTTTCAAACAAGGACGCTATAGTCTTAGATAATTCTCTCGATATAGCACTTGAATCAAATCCAAGATCTGCCCATCCACCAACACCATCCGCAACACCCACCGCTAAAGAACCATCAGATCCACTTTTAGCAACAAGGTAGTTGTCTTCACCAGTTGGAGAAATATCCGAATCTTTCTTATTAAAATGTTCACTAATTAACGTATTCTGATCACGGTCTTTAGGTTGAAATGCAACAGCGACAGAGTATTTGGAACTCAAATCAGCATAGTTTGGTGCACCTGTGGATGAAGATGAAGATGTGCTGAACCCTCTTTTCCAAGCACCGTTGAATTGTGCTAATTTGGGCTTGATATGGGTAGTAGCTGCACTGTAAGCAATGGATCCTATAACAATCGCGAGTATGAGGTACGTACTTCGTCTCAATGATGTGAGAAACATGGTCTTTCGGTGTTCAATGTGTTTCTGATTGTGGGACAAGTGTCACTGTTTGATACCAATCATTTTTATTGTTTACAAGAAAACCCCGGAAAATCGTCCAAATCAGGAAAATACCAGATTTGGTTAATTTCTGAGCCGGGTAAGGGAATTCTCCTCTGATTTTTGAACGAATCAAAAAAAACTGAAAAGAAATTTGTGTGAATTGAGCTCGAGAAATTGGTTCTGAGTTCAACAAAACAGTCAGAAATGTCCACTCTTAACGTACGTCATGATACCAATGAAATGGGGGTTTGAATGATATGGAGGTGCTGAACGTGTTCCTTTTCACTGTTTCAATTTTGAAGTTATGGTTAGAAAAACAGCATCACCCATTTCCCGAAACCCCATACATGATTTATTGAATATCATTGATACTAACCAATTAACCAGGTTTTCAGATACACCGCTTTAGCCACTGGTATTGTGTACGGTGCCTACCACGTCTCCACTTTGAAATCTGCCGCTGCCAAAGCTGACGAAGCCAGATTATACTCTAAGAAGGAAGCTTTAATTGCTGAAGCTAAAGTTAAATTCTCTGAATTGAACAAGAAACCAGAACCTGTTGCTGCTACCAAGGAAGTTGCTCCAGTTGGTGAAATTAACTTAGATGATGAAAAATTAGACTTCGCTGAATTGATCTTATCTGCCGTTGACAAATTAGAATCATAGATTTGTAAGAATCAAAATTTCAAAAAGCCTATATTTATTTCATATTTCATGCAGACTATTGGAGAGGAATTGAACGCATTGTTATTGGAAAACTGTGTTTTCTTCATTTGTGAGACATACTTTTATAAATCCGTTTTGTAACATATATACAACTTATACAAATAAGTTAATTACAATTTTGTAGTCATTGGGGGGTTCATATATATATGTACATTTATTTATTGATGACTTCTATTTACATAAAATCTCTACCTCTGTTCTTGTTGAAGACAACACCCTTTGGTAATCCATATAATTCACGAACGTTCTTGACATTCATATCCCAAACACTTCTCCAAACATGAGCACCAACTGGTTCCAATCCATTTTCTGAAACGAATTCTCTGATGTTGAAATCTCTTTCATTTAGTTTAACGTCCAATTCTTTTGATTGTCTGAAAACCCAAACTGCGAATCTTTGTTTTGGTAAGTTCTTTTCTGGAACAGGTGGTAAATAGTCTATGATTTCATTGATGGATTTATCGTTCAATAGTCTTGTTGGGTTGATGAAATTATCATTATAGTTTAATTTGATGTTTGATAAACCCCAGTTTAATTGGGTCTTGTATGAATTGTTTTCAACATCTGGAGTATCTAGATTAACGATCAAAGTAGTATATAATTGTTTTGACGTATCAACAGTATCATACTCTTGAATCTTGATGGATGGGGCATATGTGGTTGCATTTGAAGATAATAGAGTGCCTGGTTCAATCCATCTGTTAACACCAGTATGGTTTAAGAATTTCAAAGAGACTTCCACCTTTGGCTCTAAAGTTGGTAAGGAGTCTGGAATGACGGTTAATGATTCTAATCTTTGCATCAATAACATTTGTCCATAACTTTCCCAATGCTTCTTTTTCAATTCTCTGTAAACTGGTTGTTCATAATCAATATAACGTGGGTCATTCTCTATTTTCTCATTATAATCAAAATTGAATCTGACTTCTGGATTATTGATTTGCGTTTTGGCTTCTAACTTAGTTTTCAATTTGAGTAGTTCTTCATCATTTGGATTCTTTGTCAATTTTTCTTCAACATGTTGTAATTCTTTTGTCTTTTCTTCAGAATGAGCCTTCGAGAGATCATATGCAGCATCAAAGGCTTCGGTCAATCCGGCAGGAGAAGTGTATCTTGCTCTGTAGTATGGAGTTCTTAATGATGGAGGACCTTCCTTTGGAACACCATTTAACAAGGCCTCTCTATAACGATCACCAGCTTTGAAACTTTCTGTAGTTTTGGAGCCAGCGACCCATGTCTTTTCTGTCTTTTGAGCAGATTCGGCAGTTGTGGCCAGTAGTCTTCTGGAAGACTTTATGACTTGATTACGAATCATTAGACAGATGCGATATGGAGTCTATTATCTCAATGAACACTGATTTCGATTTTTCAATATTTTTCATTTTTCAACGAGTAGCAGAAAAATGGGTTAAAGTGTCGCGAATATTCCCCAAAACAGGCACAACCACACACATATGACAGAATGAGTAGACTACAAAGCACATTTTAAAATTTTTCTTCTATTCCAGATAAACAAACACAGCCTTTATATAATCTATTGGAAGGTTGGGAATGGAGACCAGTCTGGATTAATGAATCTTTGTTCACCTTCGGCCTTAACTAAGTCAGTGACTTTAGCGAAATCTTCATCTTTCAAATCAAAGACTTTGAAATTGGCATCGATTCTATCTTTATTGATGGATTTTGGTAAGACGACATAACCTCTCTTCAAAGCCCAATTGATCAACAGTTGAGCAACTGAAACCTGGTACTTTTCAGCAACAGATTTCAAAGTAGCATTAGTGAACAATGGAGAATCTTGGGAACCTAATGGAGAGTAAGCTTCCAAAACAATACCGTGTTTCTTACCAAATTCTAATAACTCATTTTGTTGCAATAAAGGATGAGTTTCGACTTGGTTAGCAGCTGGGACAACTTTAGTCGTTGGAGCAGCTAATAATCTTTCCAAGTTAGCAACTGAAAAGTTTGAAACACCGACAGCTTTGGCTTTATCTTTTGGTAAAGCTTGAACTAATTCCCAAGTCTTAACGAAATCCCATTCTTCGATATCAATCGGTCTTGAACCATCTGGGTTAGTTGGAATTGTTAAGAGTTCTTCTTCTTTGGTGAGACCTTCACTCTTCAAAGAAACTGGCCAATGAATCAAGTATAAATCAACATAATCCAATCCCAATCTTTCCAATGATTGATTCAAAGCTTGCAATGGATTTCTGTGTTGAGTACCCCATAGTTTGGTAGTAACGAAGAGTTCTTCTCTTGGGACACCAGAATCTTTAATGGCCTTACCAACTGGTCTTTCATTACGGTAAATGGCGGCAGAGTCGATATGTCTGTAACCAATCTTCAATGCATTGAGAACAGCTTCGTAGGCTTCTTGTTCAGTGGATCTCCAGGTACCTAAACCTAATTGTGGAATCTTTGCACCAGTGTTGAGGGTGATTTCGGTAGAGGCGTTTGTCAATTGAACCATTTTGTAGTGGTGATTGTGTGTGGTGATAAATTGCAGAATAGAGAAATATGGGGAGAAATGCTTTCTTTTTTATAGAACTTCATGGAAAATGTTGAGACTTAGTGATTTACAGTTATGCATATTAGTTCGGATAAATTACCGAAATCAATATTTACGTACTAATGTGGATAATTATCATTTACACACAATTACACCTGCCAGTAGTCCTCCTTATTGATCTCCAGACTCTCTAGCTCCATCTGCAGAACTCCTCCCTTTTCCACGTCTGCCACTCCCACACTCATTGTCTCCTTCCCTGTATTTCTGTCCCAGTTAAACACACTGTTCGTTAAATGTCCAACCACCTCCACCACCTTCTTCGATGCACGAGGACACTCCTCTTCTAACCGGCTGAGATCAACAATATTCAAACAGTCAATACTTTCGCTGAAACTCAGAAAACGTCCTGTCTTATTGAACTTGACACTCCCCACCGACGCCCTACAATTCTCAGTCACCACGCAGTGCTTCAATCTTCTGAAGTTTCTCACGTCGTACAGTTTCACTGTCGAATCCTGAGAGCCCGTTGCGATACAACTTCCGTCTGAAGACCAATCACAACTGTATGAAAAGTCACAATGCGCACCAACTACCTCCACGGGGATGCTGGCGCTGTATCGTGTGTCCAGGATGAATGAGGCGATACTAGCTCCGGCAATGAGATGAAGCGTGTCCTGCAATGGGCAGACACTCAGTGCGTTGATACTCCATGGAAACTCGACTGCTGAAAAACCCTTGAGGGTCAGGAGGTCCAATTGTACCATATGGCTGTCTGCTGTGGTGATAAGTATCAGTGATCCTGCGACATTGATACTGTTGATTCTTGAACTGGTGCTGACGCGTTTCCTTCTGTTGATCTGCGTATTGAGGTTCTTCATGTATACATACCCATTGAATGTCCCCATTATGATTAATCCTTCATGATACTTGACACAGGAGATTGTACCTGTCAGATCATCAACCACTCTCAAAACAGTTCTAACTTGACCAGTAACAATATCAAGCCTTTTAACAGTACCGAAAGGGTGCTGGCTCTTCTCACGTAGTACCAGATCAATATAATACAAATTCCCATCTTCATCCTGTGTGAGACTCTGATCCACTAATCTATAATCAAATACTTTAGATCCTGCATTCATGAAGAATTGTTTAAAATCCCAATGTTTCAGACTGTAAGACATAGGCAAAAGGAAATGCTTTCTTGCAATTGATTTTGAATCAATGACATGCGAGTAACTCTCATGGTTAATCTTTCTGGCTTCGAGGAAACGTCTTCTGTCTCCTGCTCTTCTCCATTTCAAACCTTGATGATCAACTAAATCTTGTCCGTAGAATTCAGTAGAGTTACAATAACCTTCAGTGCTTGGAGTGATTCGTGATATGCCTTGCAGTCTCTCAATATTGTCATCTTCATTCATACAATCAATGAAAAATTCTTCTTCCAAATAACTCTGCATAATCTTCATCAAAGAATCCCGATACTGTTGGTCTTGTGGTTGGAAATCACCTGCATCGTGAATCAATACATTATACGGACTCTTCATCTTAAATAATCCCAGAGAACGACCTCCTAGGAGTCGTCTGGAGAAGTTTACCTCGTTTGAAAAGCCTTCCATTGTCGATATAGTTACTACTTCTTCATACACAAGACAATTATTCAATGACGAATGATCACTATCAGAAACAGTCTACAAGAGGTCAAACAAGGTCAAACGAGGACATTTTGGGGTTTTATACGGTTTTTCAGTTTGACATATAAAAATAAGTTCTCACATTGAAGAAAGCAGAGAACTGAAAAAATAGTGCGTATTAACCATCTTGAGAAACCGTTAAGAAACAGCACTCACTAGAACAAGTGAGACAGTTACCAGTATGGATTTCGACGAGGTACTGAATCTGGAAGAGAAGTGTGTATTGTCTGTACTGTCGAGCTGGAGATGGCCGTCACTAACGTTTTCAAAAGGTTCTACCAAGAAGGGTTCGAAGAAGGTTTAGCAGAATCAACCAAAAAATCATACCTCGAGGGCAAAGAATACGGTATCCAGACAGGATTTCAGAAATACCTCTTAATAGGTCATGTCCAATCCCTCATATCCGTCCTTCAAACAACGACCATCATCGCAGATTCTCAATCTAACCGTCAATTACAGTCACACCTTACACAACTTTCCGAATTAATCCAGAGTTTGAAATATGATAATGAATACGGCAACGTTATTGCTAATGAGAAGATCTTGGTGAAAGTGAGGAATAAGGTTAGGATCTTGTCGAATCTTTTGCCTCGAATGAAAGAGTTTAATTTGGGCAAAATTGATGAGTTGTTGGGGAAGGTTAGTGGTGTTGAGGTTGTTTCTGAGCCTAGTGTTTCGAAGTTAAATGATGATGGTATGTGGTAGGAAGTTTCAGAATGGAAGAATACTACGTGTGGATATTATGTGAATGGTGGGAATAGGGCTGTATATAGAATATCAAGAAGGACGCAGGGATAAGTGAATTTTATGAATTATATTGTACCAGGAACACTAGGCCCACTCGATTACCTGGATCAATTCACAAAAGTAACAAAGCATACACCATATATTTTATCTCATACCTGTATAATCAGCACCTGTGTCAGTCAGACAACTTCGAATGAATACGAAATGCAAACGAAGTTTACCTATAAGACTTTACCACCAATGACTTCCTTACCCGTCTTCTTGATACTTTCCAAAACATCATCGTAAGACAACGAACTCACCACATCGACAGTTTGGTCCTCAAGAGAGATGTCTATTTTTTTGTTTTCTTCCTTTTTGGAAAGGACTCTGTTGATTGCATTTGAACAACCTGTCAAACATTAGTATTTATCTCTAAACGGGGGCCACAGCCTCAGAGGTTATCAAAGACGGGTGTTGATACTTACCTGAGCAGGACATCTTGACATCGAAGTGGTAGTGGTTTTCGGACATTGTGTATATGTGATCTCTTATGAAGTGAATGAGAAGTATAAAGAGTGTGGAATATGTGGATGTTGTGCTCGTTTTTATATCTTTTTGATCTAAGGTCCTAAGGTGTGAATTTGCAATACTGAACCAGCATAAATACCGCGAATTGAATGGAAGGTTTCCGCAGTTTGTGCTGTATGGCGTGCCATGTGGTCATTGGTTGACGGGGGTCAGTGTATGAGCTACAGGGTGGATCGGACTGGCTGCTTTATTGCACGAAGTTACGCTATTGAATTCCAGAATGGAGGTGGAGGTGATAGTTAGTTACTACAGATTTTATCAAAACTTCATAAAACATTCATTATCAGAAAGATAAAACAGACTATCCAGTAATCCTAAACTGAAACTAATTGTTAATAACTAAATTCTCAAAATAGAACTAATCAAAATCAGAACGCTCTCTTCAATCACAAACATTAATTGTAAATCAGGGGTTTGATGAATGTTGGAAATAAATGTTTATCAGCACCGTCGAAACTAAGAGTGAGCTGAGATATGTTGTCATCATAACAATTAATGTTTTTGAAAAGAAGAGGGATGTGCTGATATGGTAATTTGTTATATAGACATACTTTTAGTTGTTCGTTTGTTTGTTGATATTGTATTGGGTTAAGGTCAAAGATCGAAACAATTTGAAAAGTTTTTAAATAAACGAAGTGCTAATAGTGCGCCTACCGATTCCGGGTAAGCCTACCCAATTTTGTTAGGGCTCGCCAAACGGGTTTCGGTCGCGAACAGAACGGAATTCCGCAACTCCTAAACAGTTGTCAACAAAGCTGTACTGTTTAGTGTATCATCAGAGCAGAACAATTGAGGAATTCCATTTCCTTTGACGGGATTGCTAATATGACCATATGAGAAAGTGATATAAATACAAGCGGAACTACAGCGTCTGGGGTACGATTGAAGACTTGAGAGGAGAACAGGCAAACACCCAACAGCCACAACATAAAAACAACACAGGGCCCCATCGGAGATGACATTGAAAGACCTATACATCAGAGGCAGAAACTACGTTCCTGATGAAACGAAAAACAATACACTCGCATACCTTATGGTTCTCTTGGCAGCATCATTAGACAACTTCAATATAAGTGCAACAATGACCACATATTTTTCACTATCAGAAGCTTTTGACACATCATCAACAACGGTATCATGGGCCCTTTCTGCATATGCGTTGACGTTAGGTGCATTTATTGTCATTGCCGGAAAGACGGCAGATATCTTTGGTTGCGAGAATGTTTTGATTTTTTCTTTGTTGTTTACTAGTTTATTTGCATTGATATCTGCTGTTATTGAGAACTCTATTATTGCGTTGATTATATTTAGGGCATTCCAGGGTATTAGTGCTTCTTTTTTGATACCTACTGCTTTTGCATTCATTGGGAATTTTTATTCAGGTAGGGCATTAGAGAAAGCCTTGTCTGGGTTTATATTTGCCGTTACTGCAATCATGGGAATTGGTTTGATTCTTGGTGGTGCTTTTGCTGAGACTAATATTGGCTACAAGGCAGTTTATTATTTGACATTTGCCTTGTCTTTGGTGTTAGTAGTTGGTATTTTTTTCCTTGCTCCAGCTGTCCCAAGAACTGAAGAACATAAGAAAATGAAAGTTGGAAATTTGGATTTCCCTGGATGTGGTGTCTTAGTTGTTGGATAATTACTAGTGATTTTGGGATTAACTGAAGGTGGTGAGTCTTGGAAGAAACCATCAGCCTATGTTCCCATTCCAGTCGGTGTTGTTTTGATTATTCTTGTTGGGTTATATGAAACTGTTTATATTCAACGTTACAAAGACAAGATTGAAGAACAATTGAGTACCGCCATTCCAGAAAACTCAGACATAGAGAAGATAGCAGGTGAATCAAAAACACATGAAATCAAGGATTGGGGGTACAGTCTGGAATTATTATTCCCGAGAGAGGTCCTTGCTGTCCCTAACATTATCCCGTTCATCTTCGGTACTTTGTTAGGCTACATTTCATTGATTGCCATCATGGCCATTCTTGTGCAATACTACCAATACGTTGAACAAGTATCTCCAGTTATGGTTGGTCTTAAGATTGTCCCTTTGACTTTAGGTTTAGCAACTAGTGCTTTCGCCTATCGTGAAAATATTGCAAATAAGATCGGTAACAAAATATGCTTGATTGCAAGTCCAGTTATTGTCTTGACTATGAGTGTTTGGTTGTCAAGAATGGATTCTACTGTTGAGAAAAGGTATTGGAAGTACGAATTATTCAGTCAGTTTTTTATTGGATATGGTACTAATTTGTACTTCCAGATTTATTACAATGTCGTCCTGACCACTACTCCACTTCATCTACATGGTGTTGTTTTTGGTCTTTTGCAAACTGCTGGTCAAATTGGGATTTGTATTGGTAATGCAGTGATTGCCAGTATTGTTGGCGAATTGGTTTTATCTTCAGATATCGTGGCAAGAGAGGAAATTAGAGACAGATTCATTAATTGCTTCTATATGGCATTTGGATCTTCTGGTGCGATGATCATGGTGATGTTTTGCGTCAAAGTATGGAAACCGCAAGACAAGTCCACTGAGTCAACACAAGAACTAGTAGAGAGTCGAGATACAAGATGAACGAAAACGGGTAGTATATAGCTTAATTGATGAGATAGATCTGATCGTGATTATCGTAGCAGAACTCCGGATTATGACATAAGCGTAGTTAGTGTGCTTATATAACTCCGCTATTACGTAATCTATTGTTCAGCTAATCCGGGTAATTATGGTTTTCGGTATAAAATTTTTCTCGATGAGCTGCTAGAAAAAAACATCAACGTTTCGTGATCAAGTACTTATTCTACAAGTATCCCAACCGATTGCTAATTAATCAAGATGGCTGCTGTTTTCCCAAGAACCTGTTACAAATGTGGTGAAGTCGGTCACGTTGCCGAAGTCTGTACCCAACAAGAACGTTTATGTTACAACTGTCGTTTACCAGGCCACGAATCAACTGAATGTCCAGAACCAAAGCAAGACACTCAAAAACAATGTTACAACTGTGGTGGTGTCGGTCACATCCAATCTGACTGTACCCAACAAGCCCAAGGTGCCCGTTGTTATAACTGTGGTCAATCAGGTCACATCTCCAGAAACTGTTCTCAGCCACAACAACAAAACGGTGTCAACAGACCAAGACCATTCAACCCAAGATCAAGTAACAAAGCTACTACCTGTTACAAATGTGGTGGTCCAAACCATTTCGCCCGTGACTGTCAAGCTGGTGTTGTCAAATGTTACGCCTGTGGCAAGACCGGCCACATTTCAAAAGACTGTTCTTCCCCAGCTGGTGGTGCCAACGTTGCTTCAAAGACTTGTTACAACTGTGGTGGTTCCGGTCACATTTCCAGAGACTGTACCGATAACGGTTCTGCTTCTGCCCCATCTGCTTAAGTGATGTTGATTGATGGACGTGGTTAGGTGAAGATATCTTTGTGTTAAGTTAGGGGATTTCTCATGTATTTACGACCTTTTCATATACTCTTTGTTTATACTTTTATTATTATTACTATTATTACTCTTGCTTTGTGACGTTGAGCCTTTAATTATTCACAATCATTTTTATTTTATTGTTCTTATCGCTTCCACTTTTGAATGTTATTTTTTTAGGTTTTGTTTTGACATGGAGTATGTATATACACACTATTATTGTTTGATATGTCTTTGTCAATGGAGATGGATATATGCGATTCTTAGTTCTAAAGCTAGCGTAGATTCACCTATATAATGTCTCTGTATAATGCATCACCAATCAATAAAACTTTCTTGACTTCACCAACATCATGAACTCGGACAATATCAGCTTGATTACCAACGCAAGACATGATGACAGCACCAGTCGTAGAGACTCTCTCACATGGGATCTTTTCATTTGTCAAAGTACCGATGAACTTCTTCTTTGATGGGCCAAGTAAAATAGGTAGACCTTTCAAAGAGTTGTAAACTTTAGTGATCTCATGATAATTAGAGTAATTCTTAATGTTAGGAATACCTCTGATAATAGACAAATTTTGTTTCAAATCCTTCGCAAACCCAATACCTGGATCAGTAATAATCTGCCATCTTTTGACACCAGCCTCGACAGCCTTGTCGTATTGTGTACACAATTCTCTGCCAATAGCGTTGAGTAAGACAGAATCATCAGTTTTCAAACCAACATCGGTAGCATCGTCATATTCGATCAAATCAGAATCCTCATTGGCAATATATTGATTCAAAGAGGACATGGTTTCCGGAGTACCTCTAGTGTGGTTCATGATATAGGCAGCTCCAGTATCAGCAACAACATTGAACATATCCTCATCATACAAACCACCACTAATATCATTGATAATATCAGCACCTGCTCTAATAGCATCCAACGCAATCTTGGCTCTGTAAGTATCAACACTAATAACAACATTTCTTAGTCTTTCATCTTCATGAGCTCTGATGGCTTTCACAATTGGAACAACTCTTCTCCATTCTTCATCGACATCAGGCTCAACGGATCCTGGTCTTGTAGAGACACCACCAATGTCAATGATATCAACAGCTTCTTCAATCATTTGTAATGCGTTAGCAATAGCGATGTCAACAGATGCATTCTTACCACCATCAGTGAATGAGTCTGGTGTAGTGTTCAAGATTCCCATCAATTGTGTCTTGTGTGAATAATGTAATAAATCAAAGGTTAGACTTCTTGGATGTTTAAATTTGAAGTACTTGTTGTATAATGGGACATGGGTTTGAAGTAAGTTTGATTTCTGTTTTGATTGGTCAACGGATGATGCGTATAGTTGTCTGAGATGGTTATGATAAGGTTCTGCAGTCACAGGATGAATTTCTTCAGGTGATAATAATTCACATAATGGTTGCAACACGAATGTACGTTCAATCATTCTGATATGTGGGATAATCAGATCTGGTTCATTTAGGATCAAGTCATCGTATAACAGAATATCCAGATCAATGGATCTTGGACCATTATCAATGATTTTTTCACGTTTGAGTACTTGGTATTCAATTGATTTCAAACTCTTCAGTAATGCTTGTGGTGATAGATTGGTCGATAATTTGAGGGCACCATTGATGAATTTTGGTTGGTTTAAGTGATACATTGGTTCTGATTCGTATAATGATGATGCAGCAAGGACACGAGTCTCATCAATTTGGTTCAAATGATCGATTGCAGTAATGATATTCTCAACTTGGTTACCGATGTTGGAACCAAATGCAATATAAACCGTATGTTGGATATCAGTATCAACGAATGATTGGTTGGTAGGTAAGTTAAATTCATCTTCGTTGGTGATTTGTTCAACAGCTGTAGGTATCTCAACCTTGGATGAGGTCTTGTAGTCTTCTGGGGTTCTAGCAACCTCAACACCAACACCATCCGCAAATGTAATAGCGTTTGGCTTTTCCACTTTTGCAACAACTTGTAAAATATTATCAAACTGGCAAGTGATCTGAGCAACTGATTCGATCAATGCTTCAACGGTCTTGAAATTGGAGTATTCGACATATTTGGAAACTTGATCAATAATTTTATAGACATTTGAAGTCTTGCTAAACTCAATATCCAAGTCAACAACAACAAACTGTTTCTGTAATCTTTCAAAAGTGAAAACACCAATAATGGTAGGTATCTTCAGACCACTAACAACAACTCTATCATTTCCAACATGCTTGATAACGCCGTTTGATTTCAATCTATTAACAACAACCGCGATCTTGTCTGCTTTAATCTCTGTCTTGGAGCCAGATATTGTGACCTTACTTAACTCACCACCACCTTTCCTTTCATCAAGAACAACATTTGAGACTTCATTAGCCAAAATTTCAAAACTTTTAAAGTTTCTGTGTTTCTGTGCTTCAAAGAAGTTGAGCAGATTTCTTGAGATCACAGCATAGTTCAAAGAATGTCTAAGATCATCGCTTTCACTACTCTTCTTGAAATCAGTTTTTAGTTCAACAGAGACCTCTAATGGTGTGGAGGTTGGTCTGTTCCAGAAATCTTTTCCAGTGATGGCCTGCACATGCAATTTGTTGATTAGGACCGTATCGTTACTCATCGTGTGGATAGTCTTTTGCTTAAACAATGAAGTTATTGAGTTGGTCGAACTATTGATGAATTTACCACTGATGAATGAACTCGGTCTTGAGCGGGATAATCTGTGGAAAAACACCGTGAAATGGTACCCTGAGGATCAAAAAGCGTAGGCTAGAGTTCTCCCAGGAAACAGAGACAGCCTGATATACGAACTGAACAGATTCCAGCTCGATGAAGGCTCCAATGTTCAAAGTCCTCGGTGCGCGGTATCAAAATGCCGTTTTGACTTTTTCACGAGATTTCCATCTGGTTATGAAGCACGCGAAAGTTTTGGGAATATATCAAATTCGATCAAATTTTAGTAAAAACATTCGATTTGCTCCATCTTAAACGAACGAATTCCTTAGAGTTGAAGCTAATCTCTTGTCGAGATGTCTCTTATCTTTAGAAGATCTCTTGCAACAGCAGTAGATACAGCTCCTAAAGTTGTCGATGTTTTGATTGTCGGTGGTGGTCCAGCAGGTTTGACATTAACTACTGCACTAAAGAACTCACCAGTCACCAAAGATTTGAAGATCTCACTGATCGAGGGTTTTAATCTACAACCGGTGAAAGACTTCTACGAAGAGACACCGGGGGAATTTACCAACAGAATCAGTTCACTGACTCCGCAATCAATTGAATATTTACAGTCAATAGGAAGTTGGAATTTTATCAAAGAAGACAGAGTTCAACCATATGATTCAATTGTTGTCACTGAAGGTCTTAGTGATGCTAGATTGAACTTTGACTCTAGTAATATTGCAACTATGTGTGAGAATGTCAACCTTCAGTCGTCCCTATACCAAAGAATCAAAGAATTGGAATCATTATCTGCATCTGAGAGTGGATTTGGTTTGAATATAATAGACAATACAAAAGTCGAGGAGATCACCAAAGATACCAAAGATCAATGGCCAATTGTGCACTTATCGAATGGCGAACAAATCAAGACGCGTCTGTTAGTCGGTGCAGATGGTTTCAACTCACCAGTGCGTAAATTTGCAGGAATTCAATCAAGAGGGTGGTTTTATGAAAGATTCGGCGTCGTTGCGACTATGAAATTAGAAGATATACCGTTTAGATCAACAGGGTGGCAGAGATTCTTACCTAATGGTCCAATTGCATTATTGCCATTACCAGAAGATCATGCCACTCTAGTGTGGTCTCAATCAATCGAGTTGTCTAAATTGTTGGCTGAAATTGATGATGAACTTTTCAAAGAATTGGTAAATGCTGCATTCACCTTGGATGATGTTGATATGAATTACTATTACAAGTGCATCAAAGAAGGAAAGACGGAAAATTTGATTGAAGATATCAAGTGGAGAGTTAACCTCAAACAGAAGAATTACTCTATTGATGAGCTAGAAGAGAAGTTCCCATTGCCTGTCATCTCTATTGATCCAAAATCAAGAGCAAGATTCCCTTTAAGACTATCACACGCTGATACATACGTCAGTGAAAGGATTGCATTAGTCGGTGATGCTGCGCATACCACCCACCCATTAGCTGGTCAAGGTCTAAACATGGGACAAGGTGATGTTCAATCCTTAGTCAAAGCTCTTGAAAAAGGTATGCAGAGAGGACTTGATATTGGTAATCCGCTAGTGTTAGAGCCATACTGGGCTGAAAGATTTCCAGAAAATAACTTGTTGTTGGGAGTTGTTGATAAATTGCATAAGTTATACTCAGTCACAGCAGAACCAGTTGTTGCATTGAGATCCTTTGGTTTGAACATTGTTAATGAGCTAACTGTGCTAAAAGACATGATGATTAAACACGTTTCTGGTAAATAATAGACTTGCAAATAGGTTGTAAATACACAAATTAGTATGATGATGATTTATATGAGTCGTGGTTATGTAATCGCTTTTGTTTTGAAATTTATTTCAAGTCCTCTCCAATGCCTAAGCAAACATTTTCAACTCAACCAAGGATGAGTGTGCTAGTGCAGACGTCGATAGGTAAGTCATTCAATCATCATGTTGTCTCAGTGAACTGCATACTGACTTCGAAAAGGAAACTTGGTTATAGACTTGGAAACAGCTAGGGCCCCTAAAGAATCTTTGAACTTCATCAAAGCATGCAAGACCAAATACTTCAATTTTGCTCCGTTCTATAACATCCAGAACGACTTTATTGCCGAATCAGGAGCACCGCTATATCCACTATCTAGAGATGGTAGCAGCATATGGCATCACATAGACCCATTGGACCATTCAAGGAATTTTGAAGCCTCACCAAATAATATCAGTCCCAACATTAAAGGTGCGGTCTCTTACGTCACTCAGACCAGTGAAGGCGTTCCATTAGCGTGCTCGATATTCACTATTACGCTGAATAATTTGGAGACGTCTGTGAAATCATTATCGAGAAACGTTGTGTTTGGTCATGTTGTTGAAGGTTTGGATATTCTGGATAGGATTAACGACACTATCGTGGACCAAAACTATAGACCATTACAAGACATCCGAATACATCACACGTACATATTAGATGATCCATTTGATGATGTTGAAGGAATGATTGTTCCAGTTCATAGTCCAGAACCAACACAAGAACAACTGTCCACAGTCAAACTTGATGACATCGAAGACATGAATTTGAATGAGGATGAGAATGAAGATGAAGAAGCACTGAAACGAAAGAAACAAAGACAGGCTGAATCTAAAGCTTTGTCGTTGGAGTTGATTGGTGACTTGCCATCTGCTGAAGTCAAACCGATGGAGAATGTTCTTTTCGTATGCAAGTTAAATCCAGTGACAAAAGATGAAGATCTGAAGATTATATTTTCCAGATTTGGTAAAATCATATCCTGTGAAGTTATTTGTGACTCCAAGACCGGTGATTCCTTACAATATGCATTCATCGAGTATGAGGCCAAGAAAAGTTGTGAAAACGCTTATTTTAAAATGGATGGGGTGCTGATTGATGATAGAAGAATCCATGTCGATTTCAGTCAGAGTGTTTCTAGACTAACTGAAGCATGGCAGAATCAGACCAAAAAACTAAGAACGGAGGAAAATGAGAGGAAAAGGCAGTACAATGGGTTTAATAAGGGACATAATAATAGTTTGAAGAAGTATAGAGGGTCCAGATAAGGTTACACAAACGGGAAGCGTAAGGAGAATAGACTAAAAATGATTATATTGATTAAAAACGGGAACATCTGGAACAATACTACCAGCAATATTCTATTATTAACCGTCTTATGCATTCCTATCCTGTGGCATTCCAGACACTTCCACACCATTAATTTCATTTAACCAAATTAGCCGAATGTGTCAACTCCAAACAATTACGTAATTTGTGCTGCCCTAACCGGCAAATTTCTTTTTCTTGCTATATATCTGAAATTCTATTGAACATTTTACTTCCGAGAACTTGTTTAACCTTGTAACTAAAGTTGCTAAGTCAAGCTGTCTATCGTTCTAGATTCTTGAAGTCACATATCATATATAAACTTTTGGATGCTGCCTTTCATATAACTGGTCAAAGATAGAAAAAAATGAGTTACTTTCGTTATTTTAAGTACGGATCTATTATGATGACAGGTCTTGCGACTTCTTCATTCACTACTTCTGTTATTTTCACAGAATCAGATTCGAATCCCAGTGGTGATGACGATTCGAAGGTTTCAGAAGTATATAAACAGTTCAGAAACACATTCACTTGGTCCAAGATCGAAGAAGAAATCAAGGATGTCAAGTTGAAACCAACAGATGAGAATACTGCTCAATACATCAGAAGTATGAAACTAAGAGAAGAGTATCAAGCACCTAAATATCCTATCGTCCTTTGTCATGGTCTTTCAGGTTTTGACAGGCTTGTGCTTCTTCCTTCATTCAGCTTGCTCTCCAATCTCATTAACGGAAAAAGTGCAACTGACTTCGATCCTATCGAGGACAATGGTGGGTTGTCACTAGATTACTGGATGGGTATCAAAGAAGCATTACACGACAAAGGATCCATTGTGTTGGTTGCTAAAGTTCCAGGGTTTGGTAGTATAGAGAACAGGGCTGCAGAGTTGAACAAATTCATCACAAGACATGTTGAGAACATGAGAGACAAATCTAAAGATGAGATCTATAATGCAGATGATACTGAATCCACCGAAGAACAGACATTTGATGAAAAGAAAAAGAAAATTAAGATCAATTTGATTGCGCATTCTATGGGTGGGTTAGACTGTCGTTATTTGATCTCAGAATTGGAGAAGAAGAATTATGAAGTTGCAAGTTTGACCACCATCACTACCCCACACAGAGGTTCTGAAGTAGCGGATTACTGTGTTGATTTAGCCAAAAAGATGCCAACTGAGATCACATTGCCACCAAGCATATACCAGCTAACCACTTCATATCTCAAAGAGTTCAACAAGAATGTCAGAGATGACCCGAATGTGTTGTATATGAGTTATGGTGCTTGTTTTGAACCAAAGTGGTACAATGTCTTCTTTGGAAGTTGGCTAATTATCAACCAAGAGGCTGGTGCTAATGATGGTATGGTTAGTGCAGAATCTGCAAAATGGGGGACTTATTTGGGGACATTGAAGAATGTGGATCATTTGGATTTGATTAATTGGACAAATGCATTTAAAAGGGTTGTTAGCTCCGTAGCACCAGGTGCAGGTGAAGATAAGATTGATACTTTAGCATTGTATTTAGATATTGCTGATAATTTAGCAAAAAGAGGTTTTTAGAAAGCATTGTTTTTTCATATGTTAGATTAGATAGTTGATTTTATTATAATGGATTTTACGTAGAGTTCTTATAATAATAATCATGTAGCATGAAACTATACATGTACATTTTCAATATTTCATAAATCATAACAGACTGGCTGAAACTTTCTCAAACTCATCAATACAATCAGAACAGTAGTTTTTCAATGCTGCATCATTGACATTCAAATCATCCAAAGCTAGACGACAAGAATTCAATTCAGAGATTAAAAAATTCTTGTAATCACCGGCAGTCAACTCCTTTTCTACCTTCTCCAAGATCTTCAACTCAACAAGTAATTCATTTCTCCTCAACGCAATCTGGTGTTTGGATTCTTTGAATCTCGAGCTTGTGACTAATGCATCAACATCAGAAGAGCCTCCTTGCCAACTCAAATAATTGGTGAAACATGGTGATGTTGTATTCAAGTTCGTATTCGATAGAATCTCCAATTCGCTTAAACTGATAGCTCTTTCGACTTTGTTCAATTGAACACTTTTTCTGAAACGTTTCAATAGGAGTTCAGTTTTGGTCGCATGCCAGTATGCAAATGAGGTCTTACCAATCAAGAAAAAGTTGAATCCCACTGACAATGCTAACAAAAAAATTATGAACTTGTTGGCTGAGAATCCATTCCAGATATTAACCACAGAAATGAACAAGAATCTCAATAGTGTTAGAATTGCACTGACAATTTCGAACAGTAGCACTCTCAAGTAGTACTTGAAAATAATACGGTGCTTGAACTGGAAAACAAAATCTTCTTTCTCTTCAAATGGCTCATCAGTCTTACTTAAGTTGCCATATGTTCTGATTGCCTTGATGATCTTCCCATGTTGACCTAGTTCATCTGACAAGACCTGTAATTTGTTGATAGTTGACTTGACTTCATTCAATTGAAAATGTCTGACTGTGTTCTTGAAAACACCGTATAGGTAATTTGTGTTCTTGACATCATCTGCCAACTTCATGTAGATAAACAACTTACAACTTTTGGCATCATGTTCGACAATGACAATCTTTCTTGTAATCTTGAAAATACCACTCCATAGGAATTGGAAACTGTTTCTAGTTTCTTCAACTCTATAATATTTGTTTTCAACCATCTCTTCAATACGTTGCTCCATTCTTGCTGACATGTTACCCATTGTCCCCCGTAAATTGATCAGAGCACCAGAAAACCCAATTTTGAAATCAATGTATCTCACCAACTGAGATTTGTCTTCATACCATGGGGTTGGTCTGAAATCATCAATATCTAAAAATGCAAGTGAATCTCTTAACACGGTTGAATGATCGCCATATAGTATATGGAAAAGAGCTTTGGCTGGAACATCAAAGCTTTGGACATTAACAGTCTCGAACTCTTCTTTGTAGTTTGTCTTCAACGATTTGTTCTCTAAATTCTGACCTTGGAATGGTTGGATGGAATTTAACTCGAATCTATGCTTAGAATGGTTCTGAGCCGTTTCCTTTTTATGTTCTGCCTCGTTTCTGGATCTAAGTTCATTAGCTTCCAAATCTTGGACCATCTTCACAACTTCATTGACTGGACTTGGCTTCTCTTTGGCTAAATTGTTGATCAACAAATCAATCTTCTTTTGGATAATCTTTGTGTCCTCCAAAAACACCCTACCTTTCATATTCAGCCCTTCAATATCATACACTTTCAATGTATCCCAATACTTTTCGGAAACAACATCAATTGCCACAATATCAGGTAATGGTTTCTTCAACAAGGAGACAAATCCAGCACTATTAAGGTAGAAGTAAACGTTTCTATTAGTGATAAAACAACGACCACTTAATTCTTGATTTGGATTCAATGACCAAAGACACGAGAAACTAACAACCAACAACTCAGAATCATCAATTGAAGTATCAAACAAAGCACGAAGTTCAATATCTACTCTCTTCAAATGGTCAGGATATGAATCACTGTAGATATCCTTACTATTTAGTGACGAAAAGTTCTGTTCACCAGTAGATGATGGTTCTTTGGATTCAAAAGTTGGAGTAAATGAATAACCAGACATATAATAAAGACCCCAATTTACACTACCCCAAATATTAGCAGTCACTGCAGTTGGAACAATAGTAGGTGATAAGAATTCATGTGATAATAATGCAAATTTGGACCTGGATGTAACAATAGGCGTGATTAACGATGTCTCTTTTGAGCCTCTGATTAAAGGTTGGCCATCATCTACTTTGTCTGTTCTATTCATCAAATCAGCCAAGTGGGAAGATGCAATCGTAAATTGAACATCATCGCTTGTTGTGTTGTCATATTTGGAGCTGGTTAATTCAACATCAATGCTGGTTAATGAAGTGTTGGCGAATTCATATAATAATGGAGGATAACGACCAAATGCAAACTTTCCTGATTCACTTTGAGAATTTTCAATAGCTCTTTGCTTTTCTAATGTGAATACCCTTAACCATGCTCTTAACTCCTTCAATGTTTCAGCTTGGAAGACAATTGTCAAATCAATAGTCTTTATTTCAAAACAGTATCTTCTATCTTCATCAGGTGCATATCTGATATTACAAAGCAACACACCAATTTTATCAGTTTCCTGAACAAAATGCTTTGAAGGTGATAACGAAAATAATCCAAAGATACCACTTTTGACAAAGACCCATCTTCTAACCCAGATCTGTCTTGAAGGTTTACCAACTGTGGTCTTCATCCATAACCAGCCGTGTTTTTCATAAGATTGATCTTCAACATCTCCATCAATTTCACTATCGTATTGTGTTAACTTAACTGTGTTGACTAATGCTGGATTGTGCTGTTTCAAGTCTCTTGATGGTTCAAATTCAGCAATCGTCACTTGTTCAATTTGCTCCCTTGAGCGTAACATATCATCCAATAGTGAAGTGACAGATTTTGTGACTGCATCAGACCATGCCAGCACTCTACCATAGTAATCTTCATCATAGTTAGATTTACCCTTCAACACCAAGTCAGTTAATTGAACTAAACTCTTCTCTAACACTTGATGGAACCTGGAAATCTCCAGACACATATCCAATGATGCAGAAAGGTACGGTTTTCTCACTTCAAACAACTGAAACGCATCTTCTCTTGACGAAGATGGTTCTTTATTCTTGGATTGTGAATTGTACTTGCCTAATAATGAATCATACTTCGATTGCATATACTCAAAATTTTTCTTGATTTCTTTGTAATGCTTAATATGAACTTTGGATAATGTGGACAGAATTTCCATCGCTTCAGTGTTGTTGAAATCCAACTGTCTCAATGCGTCTGCCCAGTTTGAATCTAGGTTGGTCTTTGTCGTGCTGACGATAGCGATTGTGTTTTCTTGGTCAACTAACCCACCACTCAAGAAATCAGGGAGAAGTTGGTTCAGTAACACATTGTTAAACTCTTTGAAGTCAGAGAACTGTTGAGGATACTTCTTAGTGAACTTAATGAGCCCGTCAATCCATTGATCCGTCTGGTCGACCTGGTAGTTGTAGTAGTTCAAACTGGCTCTGAAACTGGGAGAGTCCAACGCAGCCTCTTTCAGTCTAACCGATATCAGCTTTATCAACCGCTGTCTATGTGGACTGCTCCCGTTAGGCTCAACTCCTGCTGGCAGTTTTGGCGCATTGTCATTCTCTTTGGTAATTCCGGGCAGTTGATCCTGCTGGGGCATCTTCAGTTGGTCAGTGTGGAGGGCGAATTGATGGTTGTTCATAGTGAAGTAGACACAATGACAGGTTTTTGCTAGATTCGAATTCGCGGAAATTGTAAGGTCGGATTTATGACGGGTTGACCGTTTCCTAATCTAACCCATTTATGCTGTGTGCATTGTCAACTTAATCATATACAGAATCCTCATCGGTGATGTATTTACCATAATCCTGAGTCGATTGCAGCACTTCATATGCCTTATCAGTTGGTAATTTCAAATCTTGACTGGCTAATTGGACAGCAGTTTCACAAGCCAATACATAAGTGATAAACGAATCAACCGACCAAAAGAGCACAACTTTGTTTGTCAGAGCCAACTTATCTAACTCTCTAGCAAAATGAGTCCTTATCTGATGAGAGATCAATGTTTGACGTTTTAACCCATAAAATCCAATGGAAAATGACTGTGTGATTGGAAGTTTTAAGAATTCTGATTGTGATAATGTCGAGTGCTTTGATTTTTTGCAGATTTCGAATGCTTTCTGAAAGTATTTTGATGATGTGAGTGTCTTCTTGTCTGATAATAGGTTAGCAATGAATGAGTATTGCTTTGAAACACGTTCTGTTAGTTCTGACTTCTTCAATGATCCCGGATAGGTCTTTCCTTCATACTTTGATAATGTTGCCTTTTTGGCCCTTTTAAGGTTTTGTGATTCATTGAAGCTCAGATTAAAATCTTCATCTAAGTCAGCTTTAACATCATTATCCAGATCAATGTCATTCCTGGAGTTATTTGCCTGTATACTTTTCAAAAGATCGGCACTTATCACATTAGCTCCCTTCAACTTGGATAAAAATGAATTATCTTCTTTTGCACCAGCTTTGTAAGTTTCAAACAATTTGTTAGCCTTAGATGCTGCATCCCTGCTCTTCTGCATACTGGTCCATTCTTTATCTGTGTAATCCTTCTTTTTCAGGGCTTTGGTTGGCTTTGATGGTGAATTTACTGGGCCAGAAGTTATATCAAACAAGTCCAAAGTGGATTGTGAGGGCTTCACTTCCTTCTCTTTCATTCTCTGTGATGTTCTGGTTCCTGTCTTATCTCTAGTTCTTGATGCAGGTGATGTAGGTTCTTTAGACTGAGATGAACTTGAAGATTTAGGCGTTGGAAGTGATGGTTTTGTGAAGTTGGAGGTATCACCAAATTTGGCCTGTACCATTGGTAGGAGATCAGACTTGGACATGAAATCATTGGGTGGAGTTGTTCTTTTGGTTTTCGTAAGGTTTGAAAAATCATTATCAGTGAAGAGCTCTTTAACTTCAGGCTTTTTGGAAGAATCTATACCACTGCCAACGGTCAAGTTTATCAAGTTTTTCGCTCTCTTCGATAGTGGATCATCATCATTTAGTTTGTGGTCCTTATCCTTAGAGCTCTTGAGCTGTGTCATTTCTGGTAGAGTGGAGGAGCCTTTGAAATTCATCAGAGTGTTCAGCTTCTTTGAAAGAGCGTCAGCTTTTTGTTGTGGATTCAAATAGAAATTATTTGGTTTAAAAGTACCTGACCCCTTGGGTACTATTCTTGGTGGCCTTGATGCAAATAGTATATTCTCTTGATTATATGTCTCTTTTTCTTCACTACTATCATGCTTCGGTTTTTTGTGCCTTGATGTGGCCCCCACTTCGTCTTCATCTGGATCCTCCTCATCAGAGCTCGCAGAATCAGCCATAGTTCCTAATAAAAGATCAGACTTGTCTCTTTGGAATTGTCCCTGTTCTGGACTCGTAGACTTCTTCACCTCAATACCATTCTCATCATTGTCTGAGGACACCGTTTCTGCTATTGTCGTTGTTTTCTTTGTAGATTTGTGGTTCATACTGCCCAGTGAGCTCAATGGCTTCTTAGAAAACGAGGGCTTATAGCTCCCCGTGAGTCCCTTGCGTGCAGGCCGCGCCTTGTGGTGAGACTGCGTGGACATGGATAATTGGAAGTACTGTTGTGAAGTTCAACGCGTCTGCTAAGAGTCTTGAAGTTTTCACTTTTCGGAGAGAAAAAAAAACATAAACAAAGAAATCGTGAAAAGATCTCGATCTTGGAGTCCCAACCAAACCTCAATCAACCACAGCAATTCCAACATGTCGCGTGGGAACAACCTCACCACTAACAAGAACTACTTCCAGGGTCTCATGACTGCTGAGCTGCCCGACTTACCGTCCTCCAGTCGCTATCCTGAGCAAATCATCACCGCCAGGTGGAACGCTCCCTCTACAAGAGTCGCCTGCTCAAAGACCGATGGGTCGCTGAAGATATGGCGTCAGGGGCAGATGGAGCCCACCAAGATGCCTCCTACCACAGTCGACAGAGCACATGAGAAGCCAGTGGAGAGTCTCTCGTGGAGACCAACAATGGAATTGGTCCTCGCGACAGTGGGAAATGATCCATACGTCAAGGTCTGGAACACATTGCGAGGCCAACTGTTAGGGAAGGTGGACACTGGTGAGAGCCGGTGCTTTATTGTTCAGTACTCTGGTGATGGGAAATACATTGTCGCTGTGACGAAGAATAACTACGTAATTGTGATTGATGCTGAGGCGTATAAGATTGTTACTAAGATAAAGCTGCCGCTGGATGTTTACTCTGTTACATGGAATCACACATCTGCGTTTTTGTTTGTGGGAATGTCAAATGGTTCTATTGGCGTGTATTCCTTTGAAGATGAGCAGGAGCTTAAGTTGTTTCATACTTTGAAAGGACATAGGTCATCAATCAAGTGTTTGTTCTTTGAGAGGAGGGCCAGATATTTAGCTGCTGCTGGTAATGAAGGTGTTATTTCAATATGGTCATTGGATGATTTCAAAGTTTATAAGACAATAGGAGATGTTGATCAACCAATAAATTCCGTGAATATTTCAAGAGATGGTACATACGTCGCTGCCACTTTCGAAGACGGTGCCCCATTAAAGATATATGATCTAGAATCGTCAGAGGTAATGCATGAAATTCCTCGTTGTGTTTCATCATCAAAAACATTTGCATCATTTGATTTCTGCCCAACTAGAACAACATACGTATACGCTACTCCTGAAGGGAAACTAATGGTTGCTTACAAAGATAGCAGAAATAGTCGTTAAATGAATCCTGTTTTATTTTGAGATTATAATTATGTACATGAAACTTCGTTCTATATTTTTGGTCATTCTACTCTTCTAATGCATCAAACTCTGGAGAATAGGAATTCAGTAGCTTTGAAATAATCTTTCGACACAGCATCTTCGATCTCTTCTCTCACCAACCATGCATATTCAGTATTCTTTGGTTTGAATTCACCAGACAAGATATGTGATTTGATGATGTATTCTCTCGTCAAGTTATCTAGTTGCTCTTGAGCATTGACTAACTTATCACCTTGGTATTTCAAGACACCTGCTGGTGAACGAGCAACAGTCCATGTATTTATCAAATCACCACCTAATTCTCTCAACCCACTTTCTGCTCTTCTGTGTAATGATAAATCTCCTTCTTGCAAACCGAAAGATGGTAACTTCCAGCCTAGATTTCCATCTTGGACCAATAGGTACAGACTTCTGCTTAGTTTTCTCTCTAGACTCTTCAAGTCATTAGCTTCATCAGCTTTAGTGATTCTGGAATTTGGCACAATTGGTTTGGAAATATCCGACATTGATTCATCATATTCATCTTTAGGAATAACAACATCTTGCTTCAATCTTCTTTCTCTATTATGGACAACATCAGGAATACCCCTTTCATAGAAAACACCAGGTTGTTTAGAAACAGGACCACGTTGAGCCTTGACGAATTTACGTTCTGATAATGAACCTTTCTTGAAGTAATAATATTGTGGGAAAGTCCACATCAAACGACGTTCCAATTCTTCTTGATATCTGTAGTACTTGGACTCGAAATCAGTGAGATCTGGTGTCACTATCGGTTGACGAGTAAGTAGAATGGCAGCTCTGACGGAGCTTAATGGAACCGTGCTGGTGATGTTGGATGAGGTTGATGTTGATAAACATCTCTTGAAGGCTAGTGACTTTGTTAGTCCATGTACTTTTTGTAGAATGAAAACATTCTTCTGTTATAAAAACATACCCGGTGAGAACATATTGCAGTGTAGCAGTCTCAGCAACTGATTCAACTGATCTTAATAATTGGCTCTCTAACCTACTTCAGTATTGACTTCTGATTTCGATTTTTTCATTTTCGAGATTTTTTTCACAATATTACTAGAAATCGAACCACCGGGTAATTCAAAAGTACGGATCCGGTAATATCACCGAAGACTGTTAACTTCTCCAAGCGGATTCTATACATCGAAAACTAAGCAAATGATAGAGATATTTTATAGATTAATATTATACACATTTGGAACAAGTAGGAAAAAAATTCTTATTCACCTTGTCTCCTATTTTTGTTGATTTTGTAAGAATGAAAGTAAATTGGACAATTGTTCAGAACCTCCAGTTGCGTTAGCAGCAGGTGGTGGTGGTGATTGAGATTGAGCAGTAGCTGGAATGGCAGGGGCAGGTGGGGCAGAACCATTAGCTCCAAACAAGTTGGATAATACATTACTCTTGTTATTGTTACCTTGCATGAAAGAAGGTAAGGTAGCTTGGTTTAATGGATCAGTGTAGATATCATCAGGTTCACCAGGTTTAGTTGATCTTGGACCATTTCTTGAACCATCAGTCGGCATTTTCTGTGAAATAGCTTTGGAGGAAACACCTTCACCGATTTCAATATCTGGCTCTTCCATAACATAACCTGGGACTAATTCTTTGTCCATACCAATACCACCCCATTGGGCTTCATTGACCCAACGTCTATCAGCATCTGTCAGTCTTGCAAGTGGAATGATACTGATACCATGTTGGTAATCACAACAATCTCTTGGACCGAAACCGACACCCCATCTGGTTCTTAAATTGTATTGACCATTCTTGTTGAATGAGCTAATGACAGATTCAGCCTCTTTTCTGGAATAGACTTTGACGAATGCATGTTTACGTTCATTATTCAAAATGACACTCTGCACTTCAGCATATGGTCTTAAGATAGATGCTAATTCACCTTCAGTCATATAATTTGGAACACCACCAATAAATAAAGTTCTACTGTGAACTTTGATAGTACCAGCAGGCAATGAACTGTCAAATGAGATGTTCTTTTCTCTGTAATGTGGAGTACCTGGTAAGTTCATCTCACCAACAACATGACCAGATGGAGGAGCTTCTCTGGAGGATCTACCTCCTCTTCCAGGAGATCTATCACGATCACGTCTTGAGAACCCACCAGTGGATCTATCTCTAGACGAGCTACGTCCACCTTGTTTGTAACTGTTGAATGCTTCCTGTTGGGAGACTGGTTGAGAACCTCTGACCCAAGAAGTACCACTGGATTGTTCTTGCTGTTGTTGTTGGGGTGGTGGCGATTGTGAGACTGGTGCCTGTGAGACTGGTGCCTGTGGCAATGGTGGAATTTGACCATTTGACTGTAACTGTTGTAACATTTGGAACAATGCAGCCTGTTGAGCAGCTGGATCGGCACCTGCTAAGTTACTCAAGTTTGGAATACCTGCTGGTAGTTGTGGAGCTGGTAATGGTGGTTGAGCTGGCTGTTGTGTTTGCTGTTGATTACCACCCAAAGCAGCTAACGTTTTCAACAATTTGTTCGCATCGGCTGGAGCTTCAGGTTGTGCTAAAGCCAGAGGAGCTGAAGTATTTGGGGTTCCGAAGACTTGGGACTTAATATGTTCAATCTGAGCAGTATCGAAAACACCAATCTTCTTCCAAATCTCTAATAATTTATTGATCTTGTCACGCTGTTCTTCATTAGAAGCATCGTACGCAATTTTGACACCTTCATTCAATGACTGACTGAATTTGTACAATCCATGGGCAAAAGTACCTTGGTTTGCATTGGCAGAGACGGTTTCACCAAGCTTTTTAGTATTTTCATTGTAAGCTCTAGCAACTGAATCAATAATGTATAACCCACCTAATTTATGGGTTTCTCTTGTAGTTCTCAAATATTCATAGATCTTATCCACTAAGTTACTCTCTTCGTTAACGTTATCAACGGCTAACTGAGTCAATTGTTTGATACGCTTACCGGAAATACCATTCTTAGACTCCTTAATCTCATTCAAGATAGAGACAAAAGTATCTATGACTGCGGACATGATATGAGTATGCTATTATTATGGTTTTATGATTGTTGTTCTTGTAATTCTACCTTACTTTACAGTATTACTGATATCCTCTTGCTATTACTGCTTTCTGATACCTTTTTCTGGAACTAAGAAACCTAATGATGGAAAGTTATCAAAATACAGCTACTATGATTTATAGTTTCTGGCTGTTAATTTCTTTGAAATAATACAGAGCTTCCTTATCCTTGATACAATAACTATCTAGCTTTACAGGGGGACTCAGTGTTACTGTACGGGCTAAATGAGTTGAAATTGCTGAATAGTGTGGCAACTGTTAATGATTTAGGAGAAAGTGTTTTTCTCGTTGCCCACTTTTTTTGTTTTCGTTCACGAGAACCGGAAATCAGAAGTGAATTCCGGCCTAATAAATGCGGTAATTGTCTGTATCGGACATTAAAATTAATTATCTAAAGGTATACACAACACTCAACCAGTTCCAGGTTCTAAGTGGAATTGTTCTTGGTGTATTCTTCATGTAACTTCTTTTGAGTCTCATACACTTTTCTCAGTTTCTTTTGCATACTTTTGGAGACTTCTTCACCTTCTTTATCTTTGGTTGGGAATCCAGATTCGTCCCATTCAGAATATTCAGTAGTCTTGAACAATTCAGATGGTGCAATTCTAGCCTTCTCTAACTTTGCCTTCTCTTGTTCTTGCTTCAACTTCAACTGTTCCAATTTCTTTCTCTGTTTCTTTAGTTCCTTTTTTTCCTTATCTTTTTGTAAATCGACCAATTGATTCTTTTCATCCTCGCTCAAGAATTTAACTAACGCAGGCTGACCATCAGCTCTATCGTCTAATGAAACACCTAATCGTAATAAATCCTTATCACGAATAACATCTGTGGCAGTCAAAAATTCAGAATATGAAGCTTTTAAAATGGCAGAAGAACGGACATGATCTCTGAATGACGACAACACTTTGACAAATGGCATGGCAATATCTTCAACTGATGAAGAAGAAGCACCACTGCTGGATGATTGATCTTCCCAGCCGAGTTTATCTGAACGTGATGGGAAACCTAAAATATCTAGCGTTTTGGTGATCCAATAAGTGACTTGTAAGACAGGGTCGACTCTTAAATTAACACCAGATGAGACAATGTATGAATTGGTCTTTGTGATCAATTCTGCGATTGATTTGATGACTTGCGGGGTAGATAAGTTATCACAGAAAGCAGCATGAACAGCATCTTGAGTTTCGGATAAATCTTTGAATAGCTGTTTCTCTAAGGTTGATAATTTCTTTGAGATGATTTCACCTTGTTCTGAACGATGTTGGTAGTCTGCAGTCAAAGCTCTAACATTCTGGAAGAACTTGCTAGCTGATGATTCAAATGCTCTAACTTCCTTGATTAATGCTTCTTTGAAATCAAGTTGGTTGTTCCATTGAGTTGCAGCGAAAGCTAATCTCAACTGTCTTGATGAATATAATTTCAAAGCTTCTTGAATAGTGATGAAATTCTTCAATGATTTACTCATCTTTTGACCTTCGATATGTAAATGGCCAGTATGTAAAAAGTAGTTAACCCATTGTTTGTTGTCGAAGCATGCTTCAGATTGAGCAAGTTCATTATCATGATGAGGGAACGCTAAATCGATACCACCAGAGTGAATATCCATATTGCCACCAAGAATGTCACTAGCCATGACAGAACATTCAATGTGCCATCCTGGACGACCTTGGCCCCAAGGTGAGTCCCAAATTGGTTCACCTGGTTTTGAAGTTTTCCAAAGTGCGAAATCATTTGGTGATTTCTTAGCTGATGGGTTTGCATTCAAGGAACCTTCACCTTCTGCGATCAAATCAGTTTGACCTTTATTCCAAGGTTGCAATTTGGCATAGTCATGTAGCTTGGAGTGATCAAATGAAACGGTGTCGAAGTAAACAGAACCATCTTGAGTGGCATATGCGTAACCATTAGCGATGATCTTTTCAACAAATTCGATAATTTCTGGAACGTATTCTGAAACCCTGGTGATGACAGTTGGTGGAAGAACATTTAATTGTGACATATCCTCATCGAATTTTCTTTCCCAGAATGATGGTAGTTGACGGAAGATTTCAGGATCATTGACTTGAGAACCTTGTTCTTTATCTAGTACTGGAACTAAGACATCCTTGATACTTTCCAAGAACTGTTCTTTTGATGGTTTGGATTGAATGGCATCAGCTGCTGTTTTGGCAGACTTGAAGTACATTGGGAATTTTGGATTAGCAACTTGCTTGTCCTGGACATTCACAGATTCTGACCATTTCTTGAATTCCTCAAATGAGGTTGGAGCTTCAGGTAAATTCTTTGTGACAAACTCCGTCCAACTTTGGATAGCCTTATCAATAACTTCTTTGCTGATATCTTTGGAATCTTCTAAGTTTTGGTTAAATTTATCAAATAAGTAGTTCTGACGAGCTCTAATGATGATCTTGTCATCGATGTCAGTGACATTTTGGACAAAAGTAACATCGTAATGGAAATAATCTTGTAAAATACGTCTATTAATATCAGTGGAGACGTAGTTTCTTGCATGGCCCATATGACTTGAGTCGTAGACAGTAGGACCACAGCAGTACCAAGTAACCTTTCTGTCATTGATAGGCTTGAATTCGGTCTTTGTTCTTGTCAAAGAATTGTATAATCTCAAGACTGGTCTGTGATCTGACTCATCTGTTGAGGTGGCCGTCTTTGGCTCGATCCATTCAGGCTGAACAACTTTGGGCTTAGCGGAAGCAACAGGTATGGAAGTGGACATGTTTCTAGTGAATATACGCTTGATGGACCGCAGCAGCATATAAACAAAGGGGGGATGTGATTGTTGTTGATGGAAACATCATCATGTTTCGACTTTTTTTTTCAAATTTCCGACACAAAACATCAAATTTCTGAAGACACCAAAATTGAACAGTAGAACCAATAGGTCCCAATGTCGTCCATTTACAAGTTATCGATCTCTGGTGTGCGGTCATTTGAGCCGAAGAAGCAGGAAACTATTGAGTTTGGTAAACCCTTGACCTTAATTGTGGGCGCTAATGGTGTGGGCAAAACAACAGTGATTGAATGTCTAAAGTACGCCACCACTGGTCTCCTGCCTCCTAATTCGGCCAGTGGTTCTGCATTCGTACACGATCCAAACATTGTTGGAGACAAGCAAGTTGTTGCTGAGGTCAAGCTGGCGTTCACCAGTACGAATGGCCAGTCAATGGTCGCTTCAAGATCAATGCAAGTCACCAGAAACAAAACCACCACCAAGTTCAAAACAACCGAAGGTCAATTGATGTTGATGAATCGTGGTGAGAGAACCAGTTTGAGTACTAAATGTGCTGAACTAGACCAGCAAGTCCCTAGATTCCTGGGTGTCCCTGAATCGATTCTACAATTTGTCATATTTTGTCACCAAGAGGATAGTCTTTGGCCATTATCTGAGCCTGCTGCTTTAAAGAAGAAGTTCGATGAAATTTTCCAAGCGTCACAGTTTACTAAAGCAATTAGTGTTTTAAAGGATATCAAGAAGGAAATCGCTGTTGAAGTGAAACTACTGGAACAGTCAGTTACCCATTTGAAGCTCGATAAAGGAAGAGCTGATAAGACAAGAGAGAAACTAATAGCCAATCAGACGTTGATTGATGAGTATTTGGAAGGTACAAAGTCTTTGAAAGTTGAGTTGGAACTAGTGACTCAGGAAAGTGATGTGTTGTTCAAGTCTAACCAGCAATTTCAACAGACCTTATCAAACGTGGAAAGTTTGAAACACCAAGAAAGATCATTAGACGAGCAAATCACCAGACTGAATGATAGCAGTAGGATCTTGAATGATTCTGATGAGGAACTACAATACAAATTTGCCAATTTTCAAACTTTCCTCGATGAATCCAATGAAAATGTGGAGAAACTGAAGAGTGAAGTCGGCACCAAGCAAAATGATCTATCAAGACTAAGAAATGATGTTAATGTTCTAATCAGAGAAGAAGCGTCATTGAAATCATTAGAATCTGAATATGAGAACAATTTGAAAATTCGTGAATCTTCGAAAGATGAACTATGTGAAGAGTTCGGTATTTCAGCTGTTGATGATCATATCCGGTTTGAAGCCACACTCTTCAACCATCTACAACAAGAACAGAAGGTGTTCCAGGGATTGAAAGATGAATTGAAAACTCAAGAGTCCAAGTCTAATCAGGAACTACGTTCTGCAACTGATAAGAGGTTGAAGGAACTACAACATAAAGAATATGTCACCAAAGATCTAGATAACTTGAAATCAGAAATCAAGAAAGCACAACAACAAATCAACGCACTTTCATCTAATGAAGGTGATATTGAGTATGAGAAATCCTCATTGGAAGGATTGGAGTCCAAACTGAGCAAAATCAGATCAAGTAATGATATTCAGAGATTCACAAACGAGATCAAAGCTGAAAACACTAAAATTAACACACTTGAGTTAGAAATTGAGGAATTGAATAATGACATTTCCCAAATACATAAGCAAGCTGATTCATATGCTAAAATCTCAATACTTTCAGATGAGGCCAAGTTCAGAGAACAAGCCATCACCAGGCTTAATAATCAACACTCTAAATCCTTCAAGAAGCATAAATTAGAAGAACTCAACCCATCAGGTTCTTTGAGATCAAAGATATCAAAACTTGAAGAGGAGTACAAAACTCATCAAGGTCATCAACAATCCATACAAGAGAAAATTCATGACATTGAATCATCGGTTCGTCATACACAAAACACGATATCTCAATATCAGAAACAGGTCAATGAATCAACTACTAGATTTCATCAGGTCTTACAGGATGAGAAAACTTTTGAGGATGATGGAAATACCACTGATTTAGATGGGGAACCTTCAGAATATGAAGAAATACTACAGGACGTTGATAATGACTATAAAACAGCAGTCGAGAACGTGAAAATGCTAACCACTACACTCGATTTCAACAAAAATGCATTGAAGATCGCTGAAAGGGATAAAGAATGTATCTTATGTCACCGAAAGTATGACGACGATAGTCTGCTGGGTATTTTTGTTAGAGAACTAGCACAGAAGACTAATGAGGATCATTTGGTCCAATTACAAGAGCAAGAGGAAGAGTGTAAGCAGGTTCTCGCTAATGTTAGAGCTCTGTCCAACGATGTTGAGATTATTCGTGGTAATGAGAAGAAAATTCAAAACTTGACAGAAGATCTGACTCGGTTTGAGGCACAATTGAATGATAAAAGGAAAGAGTTGGATGGCGTTGCCAAGATTGTCACTTCACTTGATAATGAAATTGATTTATTGAAGAATTTGGTCAACCCTGTGAATGAAATTGGAAGATTAAATAATGATTTGAAGAAGATCAAACAACAAATAGGAGAAAAAGAAGACGAGTTAAAGAACTATGGTCTTTCTGCCCATAATTTAGAAGATTTACAAAAATCATTAAGTGACAAGACAAATGAATTAAAGGCTACAAGAAAAGCGTTGTCAAAGTCAATTGATGATAAGGAGTCGAAGCAGAGAGAACTGAGTATCCTGGAGAATGGCATCAAAGATAAGAGGTTGAAGATCAGCAACTTGGAAATGTCTATGCTGGAGAAAGACTCATTACTGAAGACCATTGAAGACCACAATAAGAAGGTGTTTGATCTTGAAGTTGAATGGACCACTATTGACTCAACTATTGATGTTTTACAATCTGAAATTGACAAGTTGACCGATGAGTATCAGAATCTAGTTGAACAGAATGCTATCAAGATCCATGAATACTCGGAGAATTTGAGCAAGTTGAATGAATCATATAATGAATACCAACAAAAGAATCGCAAGATTAAGGTTTTCTTGGAGGAGCATAAATCAAGACTCACGTCTACTACCGAAAAGATTCAATCATTGAATGACTTAATTAAGAATGTTGAAAAGGAGATCCAGTTAACCTTAGATATCATCAGTATTGAAGAGAAGAAATTAGCAGGTACCAATGAAGAATATAGAAACTTGAGAAACAACATTGATATCAGACAGTTGAACGAGAGATTCTCCGAAGTTCAGGAAGAGATCTCTGCAATTGACATCGAAGCTGCAGAAGCATCAAGAATTGAATATCAAGAGAAGTCAGAATACCTAAGAGAGCGTTATTCTACCTTGAATGCTGAGTTGGCTGGTAAGATGGGTGAAATCAAGCAAATTGAAGATCAAATCAAACAGACAGAAAAGGAACTTCGTGTTGAGTTTAAAGATGTCGATAAGAATTATAGACAGGAACTAACCAAATTCAAGTTCAAATCCATTGCTTTGAATGATGCAGACACCTATGCGAAAGCCATTGACACTGCTATTATCAACTTCCATTCCATGAAGATGAAAGAGACTAATAAGATTGTGGAAGACTTATGGAAAGCTACTTATTCAGGAACAGATATTGATACTATTAGAATCAGAAGTGATCCTGCGTCACCTTCAGCAAATGCTAGATCATATAATTATAGAGTCGTAATGATCAAGAATGATGTCGAGTTGGATATGAGAGGTAGATGTTCTGCCGGTCAAAAGGTTATTGCTTGTATTATTATCAGATTAGCTCTTTCTGAATGTTTTGGTACTAATTGTGGTGTTATTGCTTTAGATGAACCAACTACCAATTTAGATATTGAAAATATTGAATCATTAGCTAGATCATTGAGTGCCATTATTGACATGAGACAAACTCAGAAGAACTTCCAACTGATTGTAATTACACATGATGAGAAGTTCTTAAGTGCAATGGGTGCTGTTAGGTATACTGATCATTTCTATAGAATTAGAAGAAATCAAGCACAGAAATCGGAGATTGAATGGGTTGGTATTAATCGTGTCTCTGAGTAATGAAGTGATGTTTATTTTTATGTCTATAAGACTTCGTCTATCCATGATTTGTAGGTTCTCTGTCTATCCGCGATATCCAACATTATTTCGAACTTCTTTTGAAGTATTTTCATGATTGGTTCATCATCAGACCAGTTTGGCTCGATGATTGTTTTGTGTCTGTGAAACTTCAGAAGCGCATCAGTAATTGACTGAACCCTGAAACCAGAGTATCCCAGATAAGCAGACCCCCTGACACCTGCGAGGTCTGGGGAAGTATTGCTGACTTCAACAGAGAGACCTGTAACGTTTGAGATCAAATTAATCAACCTGGTATTCTTTGCTTGACTTCCACAAATGACTATCTTCTGAACACTGATTGACTTCAGCTGTAACATATCAATGACTTGCTTTGACTGAAACGCAAGAAACTCCAGAATTGATATGTATTTGATAACTAAGTCTGTGATCGAAAGGTCCACTGACTCGCCAAAGAACACACCTCTCATTGAGCTATCACCATATGGAGTTCTGTTCCCGGCTAGGTCACCATAAGTATGTACATATTTTGCAACCAAGTGAATGTTTGCACCTCTATCTTTCTCCAATATGGTGATCTGAGTCTCCAGCTCCTCGAAGATGTTCTCTTGAGTAAGATCTTTGAATGCAGGGTGAGACTCGAATAAGTGCTCAATCAACTTCCCACTGGTAGATAACCCACCCTCTGAGACATACATATCTGGAACTATTCCCTCAAAAGGACCCCAAATGCCCTTAACAGCAGTATCTCTAGACTCATGACCGATGATAAAACAAGTGGAAGTACCAGCAACCATTGTCAGTGTATTTTTGATGTCTGAACCACATGAACCTATCCACCCAGCGTATGAGTCAATGATACCCTGACTCACTATCATTCCTGATAGTGTGATTCCAATTTTGCTCCCTGCAAGCGGTAACTCGTGGTATGTTGCATTGTTATGAAGGTGATTAAAGGGTGTGAATAGAGCTTGGAAATGGTTCTTGGTGAGTTGTTCCAGTCCTGTGGAGTTCAGGAAGTGTTTGTTCCAACCTTGTAGCTCACCATCAATTCCCCTTTGTGTAGCCTCGTTGGACACTTTAATATCTGAATGGTACATACCACCTTTGAGTAGGTGATAGTTAAGGTAGCTGTGGAGATCAAGGAAAACAATCTCATTCAAATCTTCTCTTGGTATGTGATCTAGTAGGTACTTGACTTTGGGTATAGCCATTTCTGCAATAAAAGAACCGCCATAATAATTCAGTATGTCATCGTCCTTCAATGCAGAGTTGATCTCTCTCGTTTGCTGATCGGCTCTGCTATCCATCCAAAACACAATGTTCTGTTGACTATCACCGAAATCCTTCTGAACTGAGTAAGGTTCCAATGCGCCGTTCACTTTCTTGAAGAGTGCCATTGAGCACGTAGCGGCACAAGCAATGCTAACGATCTTCTCATCAACTGCTAACTGACTCTGAAGTTTACCCAAACAGTTATCCAACCCTTCAACAATTTGATTCGAACTTTGTGTGATGAATCTACCATCTGAATCATCAACATGGTACTCAATCGATACTGACTCCACGTGTTTTAAGGTACCATCTTCCCTAATCAACCCAACTCTGACAGCGGTAGAGCCAACGTCCACACCTGCATACAGCTCTTTTATCATTTGGTGCATCAGTGACTGGTGAAAACAGACTGTAGATGAAAAGTAAGCATAAAACTGGTTGTTAATACGTAGTTGAGGAAGGTAGCAATAATAACAGGATGATTTCTCCTTTTCCCTTTTCTTCTCTATTTTTCTAATTGGTGCAAAGATAAGTCTGTGCAGTGTGTGCCACTTGGGTTTGATTGGATAGCGTTGACTTCTTCCAATAATAAGTAGTGCTCATAATATACTCTTTGATTAGATTTCAGGGAAGCAGTCAATATCTTAGTCAGCTTTGTGGCACAAAATATTTTTTTGTTCGTCTTGACTAGACACATAATTCACCAACCCTGATCGTGTCCTCATCGGTAAAATGGCCCCAGGTGATTTGAATTTGAAGAAGTCTTGGAATCCGGCTCTTATTAAGAACCAACAGAAGGTGTGGGAGAAAGAACAGGAGGCGTTGGCAGAGCGTAAAAAGATTCAAGAGAGACAGCAAGAGATACTCAAAGAAAAGGAGTTAGCGGAACTTCGAGAACTTCAGTATGCTAAAACAGGGAAGAAGGCCAGTGACAGAGTTGAGTGGATGTATGATACCTCTGGAGTTGGAGATGGTGGTAAATTGATAACAGATGAGGCTGAAGAATACCTCCTAGGAAAGAAGAGAGTAGATGATTTATTATTGAAGAAGAAAGATGAAGAAAAGAGTAAAGTTGTTAAAGGATTCGAAAGAGTGACACAATCTTCTGATGGGATGATTAGTCAGAAGGAAGAAATGAGTAGGAACAGAGAAGACCCAATGGCAAAGATCAATGAACAGAGACTGAAGAAAATGCAAGAGGTAATGCTAGAGAAGAAGTTAAGGGAAGATAGGGAAAGGAAACATAGTTCACATAGATCCAACAGCTCTCACAGATCACATAGGCACAGAGATAATGACAGATCACATAGTTCTCACAGAAGAAGAGATGATGAACGATCAAATAGTCATCGAAGCCATAATAGTCACCATAGCTCGCATAGAAGTGATAGAAACTACAGAGATGAGAGAGACAGAGAAAGAGAAACAGAACACAGACATAAAAAGGATACAAGAAGTGATGATAAATACAGACATCGAGAAAGTTCAAGACGTGAGGAAAGAACATAGTATTGCTGCAAATGAACAATGATGGTTATTCATGCGGCTCAACTTTCTGACATATTTGCATATTTTTGTGTTATTCTTTCTTTCTTTCATGACGCTTGTCACATACAACCATTTTACAATGCCTCCAAGAAAGAAACCGAAAACCACAAGACCACCACCACAAGAACCACCACCACAAGAACCACCACCACAAGAACCACCACAACTACAACAACCATCACCATCACCATCACCATCACCATCACCATCACCATCACCATCACCATCACCATCACCATCACCATCACCATCACCATCACCATCACCATCACCATCACCATCACCATCACCATCACCATCACCATCACCATCACCATCACCATCACCATCACCATCACCACAATATCCAGACCTTAACAACGCAGAGTGTGCAACAGTAAGACTTGTCACCAAGACATTAGCCACATTAGATAAAATTGAAGAAGGCAGTAGAAAAAAAATGAATGATTACGTATATACCCCATTACAACTAGCTTCCAATGAGGAACAAAAAATCAAAGAAGAAAGAGCAGTGGAAACTCAGGTTGGTCAAATAGTGGGAAGGGTGACGGATTCCATCAGTGAAATTCGTGATGAAACAAGAGCTATCAGAACTGAGCTGGCCGATGTTAAAGAAGATATTGGTAAAGTTAAAGAAGATATTGGTAGAGTTAACGAAGATATTGGTAGAGTTAAAGATGATATTGGTAGAGTTAAAACTGACCTTAAGAATAATTTTGACGAACTGAAAGCCTTGATTGACAAAAACACGACTGATCTACAAACCGTTATTAGGCATACTACTCGTTAGAAATCTGCTGCTTTTTTTTTGCTAATAATTCTTTTTTATTCTTCTTGATAAGCTATCCATTTACATCTTGTTCGCTACTATGATGAGAAGTTTTATACCAATTGATACTAATACGTTGAAGCATTTCGAGCTTAGTCATGTGAAAATGTTCAATTGAAGACATGCATACACAGTGGATTTCCCACAGTCAACTCCTCACAGTAAATCCAGCCTTTTTGAGTTAGTCAGTTTATATTTTGTAGTAGATGCGCACACTCCATAGATATATGCTTGTTTTTGGTTTACTCTGGGGATCATTAAGATTCGATTAAGTGATACAGAAAGGAGTCCGCAGACAAAACAACGTCTTTGATGTCACAGGGAATATCGAATACGGACAAGTATGCTTTTGTTTTCTTCCCCTTCTATATTGGAAGCCTTGTTTGTTGTGAACCTCGATCTTTTCTGTTGTTTGATATTTTTGGGTGACGAAGTCTGAATAAAGTGCTCTGTAGCCTGATT
This sequence comes from Komagataea pratensis, assembly GCA_003707865.2. Classification (NCBI taxonomy): domain Eukaryota; kingdom Fungi; phylum Ascomycota; class Saccharomycetes; order Phaffomycetales; family Wickerhamomycetaceae; genus Komagataea; species Komagataea pratensis. The sequence goes on from PPMA02000016.1 coordinate 247,560, forward strand.
CAGCAGTATATGACCCTAAAATGGAGTATAGAGTACGTAGAATCGGAAACAGAGACAGCTTGGCCCAGTTCAAATCCAGAAGGGTGATCTTATTTTGCCCTTATCGGTCCTTTTTTGGAGATTTTATTTATTATCATTTGTTCACTGGATTGGTGGGGTGTCTGTTAGATGCATTATTGTGTCATTGGTTCAATTGAAGGTGGTTTGTATTGCTCGTCAGAGGCTGAATTATTCTATGTTTCCTATCTCACTGAGTTTCATTCTACATTATTTGGGTTTTGATTCAACAAAGTGATGAATCATGCTTTCCGGACGGAGTTTTGAACTGACTACTTGTTATTCTGAATTTGCTCTTGTGGTTTTTGATGTTTGTTTGCACGTCTTCATCACTGTCAAGAGATCATAGAAGTGCCCCTATCATATTTCATATTTCGGACCGGAACCTCTCAATCCGATCCGACCAATCACGTTTGTGTCTCAGCAAAATACACAACTGGTCATTCGGACGAAAATTAGCCGATTTTTATCAAAACAAACTTTCCAACTTTTTATCTTTATTAGCACTTTAAAGGAATCAAGAGATCAACAATGGAAAAGGCCCTCGAATCTGAGAAGAAAGGCCGTACTTTCCTTGCCTGTGATGCTTGCCGTCGCTCCAAATTACGTTGTATTGCCCTTGACGGCTCCTCTCCTTCCGAAGATCCAGCCACACTATCAACAGCAAAACCGAAGTGTCAACGTTGTCATAAGTTGGATTTACCATGCCAGTACACACCGAAGAGATCCCAATTGAAGAAGAGACTGAAGTTGCCTGTTAACACTGCGCCATTGCCTGATTTGGATTACTTCTCCAATACAATCCATAATTTGAACCGTCAACATCGCAAGAAACCTCATGCTTTAGATTCGATCATCTTACCAAACAAACAATTATTGACACAGGTCCTGTCTGAATTCTTTGACAATCAGTACAATTCAACATTCAGTTTCATCCATAAGAAGTCATACCTTGATTGGATCCAGTCATCATCTTTTGAAAGAGAGTTTTTCAATTATGATGATCCTTCAAACGTGCCATATTTCACACCATGTACGTTATTAGCTATCCTTGCTTTGGTCTCAAGACATAATCACAAACTATGTCGAATCTATGGAACTTTTGATCAGAAGACAGACCCACAAAGATTCATTCCTGATTTCCAAGGATCTCAAAAACTTACAAATTCTCAATCATCTGCCAATGCATCAAGATATTTTGCATATTATTCAAGATTGTTATTAAAAGATGTGTTTGATACTCCTTCTGTTCAAAGAGTCCAATCGTTGACTTTATTATCATCTCATGAATGGTCAGAGGGTAATTATTCAAGATCTTATCTGTACATTGGTATTGCTGCCAGAATGGGATCAATTTTAGGATTATGTTCACCTCGTGGAGTCTGTTATCAGAATGATGATTCTTTCATCACGAAGGAATCTAAGAGACGTACCATTTGGTCAGTCTATATGATGGATCGTTGTAATTCATCAGGTCGTAATAGAAATCATGCTATTAAGATTGAAGACATTGAGATTCCGTTACCTTGTCCAGAAGAAAATTTCCAAATTGATCAAGAGGTTGAATTCCCAAGTTATAACGAATGTTTTAAACATTTTGATAAATTGACAAGTTTAGATTTCACTATTATTTCATTTGAATTATGGTCTAAGATTGCTAAATGGATCGGTGATGTTGGTGCTAAGAATTCAATATTGAGTCCAATGGATCCAGAATCTATATTCAATAAGATTTATTCAGATTTGGAATTGTTGAAAGAGAGATTACCAGAGCATTTAAAGATTGGAAATATTGATCAACAGCTGGCCAATGGAAATTTAAATTTTGGGTATTTACATCAGTTATTATATTTGTGTGAAATCTTCCTCACTAGAGAGTATTTCTACTATAATGCTAATATCACCAAAAATGATCATCTATTATTCACAGATAAGTTAGTCAAGAGTCTCAAACAATCATCAGAGCTGAACTTGAAATTAGTTAACTTGAAGAAAATCATCTATACACCATTCACATTTTTTGAAATCTTCACTGATTGTGTTACTTGTTTATCAGTTTCTTCCATCCTTCATAATGATGAATTAATCTCCGTTGGTTTACAAAACATGGACATCCTTACTCAGAACTCATCAAGGGATCAACTCATCCAAACATGGTTCAAGATCTGTCAACAGCTGAAAGATTACTTATCAGTCACTAATAGTTCCAACCTGAATATCAACTCAGACAAATTCAAAAACTTGTTGAATGACTTTGGCGAATCAGATATCCAGGAAAGATTAAGCATCAACGAACCGCAAAGATCCAAGAAATTAGACCTTCATGACATTTTGAACTCCACATCAACACCACCTGCTTTAACGGTTGAGTCCATGGATTCGAATATTTCAAGTTCAGAGGAGAGTAACTATACTGTTGATCATAATAATAATAACAAGAACAACAACAAGTACATTGAAATTGATAAGTATTTTAAGAATTGGGAAAAGATAATACCTAATTGGAATGACGTTTTTATTGAGTTTGATGAGAATAATTTTGAGATATGATTATATTTTCTAGCTTTTTGCCGATCGTTTGAATTTATGAAAGTTATATAGTTTTATGAATATTTCAATTAAGATTATGAATTGATATGATATGAGTATTGACTATGCGCGTTTACATGATTGGTTTAAAAGAATGAATGATTACATATATACCCCATTACAACTAGCTTCCAATGAGGAACAAAAAATCAAAGAAGAAAGAGCAGTGGAAACTCAGGTTGGTCAAATAGTGGGAAGGTTGACGGATTCCATCAGTGAAATTCGTGATGAAACAAGAGCTATCAGAATTGAGCTGGCCGATGTTAAAGAAGATATTGGTGAAGTTAAAGAAGATATTGGGGAAGTTAAAGAAGATATTGGTAGAGTTAAAGATGATATTGGTAGAGTTAAAACTGACCTTAAGAATAATTTTGACGAACTGAAAGCCCTGATTGACAAAAACACGACTGATCTACAAACCGTTATTAGGCATACTACTCGTTAGAAATTTGCTGCTTTTTTTTTGCTAATAATTCTTTTTTATTCTTCTTGATAAGCTATCCATTTACATCTTGTTCGCTACTATGATGAGAAGTTTTATACCAATTGATACTAATACGTTGAAGCATTTCGAGTGTAGTCATGTGAAAATGTTCAATTGAAGACATGCATACACAGTGGATTTCCCACGGTCAACTCCTCACAGTAAATCCAGCCTTTTTGAAGCATCAAAGTTAGTCAGCTTATATTTTGTAGTAGATGTGCACACTCCATAGATATATGCTTGTTTTTGGTCTGCTCTGGGGATCATTAAGATTCGATTAAGTGATACAGAAAGGAGTCCGCAGACAAAACAACGTCTTTGATGTCACAGGGAATATCGAATACGGACAAGTATACTTTTGTTTTCTTCCCCTTCTATATTGGAAGCCTTGTTTGTTGTGAACCTCGATCTTTTCTGTTGTTTGATATTTTTGGGTGACGAAGTCTGAATAAAGTGCTCTGTAGCCTGATTCAGCAGTATATCTCTCCATCTTTAACTAAGAGATAGTTCCTCCTTTGGATATTACGTTTGGGCCGCCCTGTCGACATAGATCGAAGTTTAGTTGTCAGATCTGACTTGTTTCTTTTTGACATGTTCTGATTAGATCTATACATTTTTTGTTATGATTCAATTTCGCGAATATCATTCCCAATCGGGAAATATTGCCTAATTGGGATATATAATCGACGGGTACCAACGGTTACCGGATTTGGAGGCTAAATTCGCGATCCTTCACGAATTGTTAATATTCTCATCTTGCGCCATGTCTAGCCTTTAGCCGTCAGAACTTTATAACATCTGATGCCATTTGAAGTAGTTTGTTTCTTTCTTCAGAATTAACAAGCCTTGGATAATTCATTAGAAGGCAACTGTTGGAGATATTAACGTCCATAAAATTCTTCGGAGGCAAATTAATGAACAACAATGGAATAGTACATGAGAACTATTCACATTATAAATGTTTTCAAAACGTCTGTTTAGTAAGCAGAGTCATGATTCATCAGATACTGGGAAAACCAATTCAAGGTTAAAGGTTTTGATAGAGGTACATCTAGCACCAGTATGCCTATGATTAATACATTTAAAGTATGTGAGTTTGAGTCCTTTTTGAGTTTATCGACGAGGCTCTTCTCTAAGAAATAAATGATGATACTTGAGAAATCCTGTACAGAGTTCTCTAACAACTATAAAAAAGCATGATCATTACACATCACAACTCCAATCAAAATCACACTCCGAGATCACATCCGAAATCATTTGAACTGGGTTCATCGTACTTTGATCTCTTCTTGATTCAAGTATCACAGCGAAACTCATTTTTGAAGGAATTGGAACTTGATAAGAATAAAACAATTAAATTACTCAACCATTATCCTTCTCAAGTGGAATGATATCAAATGATTTTTGTGTCAAAAAAAGAGCACTCGGAATCAATTATCGTGTGAACATGTATTGGCCATTCTGAACTTTATACAGATTTCTTTACCTTCGAAGTATTCATCATGTTAACTAGTTTCGAACATTCTATGACCGAGGGCTCCTTTCAATCTCTCAACGTTCATAATTCATTCGGTAGACAAATCCTGGATATCTCATCAATCTGTGGAGAAGATCATCGTTGTTGTCCAATTAAAGCCAAGGAATCCACGGAAGAGTAACAACAGATACACACCACTTTATTTTTTTTGTGGGTAAAATTATCACGTTAAATATGAAAAAAAAAATTCTCTATTTACTTTAACCAATTCATCTCCAACGTCCACTGACTTCAAATGTTTTTGCCTCTAGATAATCCAACTTCCTTGTACTTTTTCCAAGCAACAACAGGTATCATATTTGCCATCTTGGTCAACATCCTTCTCCCTTATTTTGTTTTCACGAAAACACAAGTTGCGTTCAACCGTCTTTGTGCTGGTGGTTCGGATCGTTCAACTTAGATAGAGTCTGAGAGGAGTTGCAACAACAATCAACAACAGTCTGACCAAGCGTACTGATGTCAATGGCTGTACGAACACGTAATGGGGGCATGGCATGGATATTTTCTTATCGGACCTTCTGCAGACAGATTTCCAGGTAATCTTTCATGAGGTCAAAATAACAGTGGTCAGTCTGCTGCAGGAGATGTCAACGATGCCCATCCATGAAGCATTCTACTGGATTCCTTCCCTTTATATATATATATATATAAATTAAAAAATTTATCTATAAATACTTATTACTTTTTACTCTCATCTGGGCATATTTAAGAGGTGTTGTACTATCCACAATATTAAGACTGATACAAGTAATACGAGAGGATACTTAGAGGAATGCATAATATTCTTACACATTATGATAATCTCGAGCAAACCTCATAATTTGGTCAACATGTAAATATTCAAAACTGAGATGAATAACCAGATCAAGACAGCAAGTGTAGTAGTTGCCCACTTATTTGACATATCAATGAATTCTTCTTCAGCATTCTCATTCTCCGTAGTGGTTAAGAAACTCTTTGAAACTTTCATATATTGTTTTCTTGAAGTGAAATAAATCAAAGGAGCAGTTAAAAATGGTAATAAGACAGATAACATGACTTGTGAGATGTATAAGGCTTGAGAAATACCAGATTTACCAATTGCAATACTCACTGCCAAACAAGGAATAATAGAAATCAATCTTGTTGCGATTCTTCTCTTCCATGGTTTGATAGTCCAATTCAAATGACCCTCGGAAACAATTTGACCAGCAATTGTACAAACGATACCAGCAGAAGCACCTGAAAATAACAAAGCCAACATAAAGATCGTACCAGCAACAGGAGCCACTTGTTTGGATAACAGGTCATGAATGGTGAATAAATCAGCATCATTGGCAGCTTCGGTACCGTATAACGAAGCAGCCGATACAATCAAGATAGCAGAATTGACAAAAAGGGCAAATGAAAACAAACTGATGGATAATTCAATAATAGAGTATTTCATGGCATATTTAATGGCTTTAATACTTGGTTTGTAGGAATAATAACTTTCTTCCTTGTCTTCACCTTCTGGAATTGAATGATATCCATGATCCATATCATATTCTCTCAATCTTGGTTGAACTAACCCAGAACCCAGGAACAAAGAATGAGGCATGACTGTGGCACCCAAGATACCGACGGAATTCATTAGATTAGCGCCTTCAAACATTGTTCTGGATGGAGCATAACCTCTAAATAATTCTCTTGCGTTAACTGGAGGCATGAATCCCAATTGAACAGCAAAACAAACAACGACACCAAGGACTAATAACGCAACAGCATACTCGAACATTCTAACAAACTTCAACGAAGAACCTGGTCTATAAGCCATCATCACAAACAAGACATCAACGACGGTGATAACGACACCAGCTGGCAGTGGGACTCTGATCAAGATGTTTAACGCAATAGCAGAACCTAACACTTCAGCAATATCGGTTGCAATAATAGCAATCTCTGCAAGGAACCATACACATAGATTCAACCAACGTGGTAAATGAGCACGACAGGCCCTGGAAAGATCCATACCGGTGACAGAACCCAACTTGATACATAATGACTGAAGGAAAATAGCTAAGATATTGGACAATAGAATCACGAATAATAAAGCGAATTTGGAAGAGGCACCAGCAGTCACATCGGTGGAATAATTACCAGGATCCATGTATGCGACAGAGACCATCAGGCCAGGACCAACGAACCTGAGATATTTCTTCAAGGCCTGGACGGCTTTGCTGTCTGTTTCTTTGACCTGGAAGAATCCTTTCTTTGGCTGGTGCTTTTCAGAAGTGGACCCGACGTTGGCGAGTTCGGTGATCATTTGGGTGGTCGACTCGATGGTCGCGTTGTGCTTGGCCATTGTGGGCAGGCCGTTCGGTGGTGATGGAGGTGAGGATGGGGAAGAAGACATTAACTGCTGTTTGGTACGGTGGAAGACTTCACCTCTTTATATATTTCACAGAGAATAAAAGGGGACATGCCAAGCAGTGCAGAACCCTGTTTTTCTAAAAAAAAACTATAAAAGCCCACATTATAATTGAAGAACGACAACGATCGACGAGGACATGAAACTTATTTAACTACGCAATTGCATGTCTGTCCAATCAGAAGGGAAATATCGGGAATCTGACTCTTTTCTACGGCTGAATCCAACTCCAGCCCCAGAACTGAACCAGAGTATAACTGCCGAGGTATTTTCTTTTACTTTTTAGTGCATCAAGAGAGTTACTTGTCCGATATTTGCACGTTTGTTCTGAAGTTTCCAGATCTCATGATTCATGATCATCACAGTCAATACTTATATTACCCCGAAACCGTACAAAGCACAATCTAGTGGGTCTAGAGTCTAGACTTGATCTTCTTTGCCCAAAACACCGCCTTCGATATGCTGATTTTCAACTTTACTTTTTCATTGAATCTCACATTCTCATCTTTCGAAGCACTTGCCTTGGTAACATAACCTTTGAATCTTCTTAATGGCATACCTGATGCGTATAATTCATCAATCTCATCATATGTTCCACCAGCGGTTTCTGTTTGGAAGAGAAATAAGACAACCCAACCTAATAATGAAATACCGTCATAAGTAAACATGGTCTTAGCACCCAAGTTAGCCGTATTTGGATTAAATACATACGGTAAAACAAAGGACCAAACTATACCCAAGCTTTCGTTTTAAAAATGAGATCTGTCCAAATGATAAGATTGAGAATGTCAAAGATGAACGCTGTAAATTGCATATTTAGAAATGATATGAACACGTTCTGAGGTCTTGATCGTAATTATTTATCTAGAATACTGGTTTCGAAACCTACAAAACAATCATAGATTTTGATCAAATATATCATGTATTGAACCATAATTGATACGCAGCCATCGACGATTTGGAATCATCAATGAAGCAGGGTCTCAACCTGAGTCGAAATATCTATGGAATTGATTCCTGAAGCTCAATAAATATAGTGATGAGCATTATTATTGCATATGAGGAAATCCATATTCCCCTTACTCTGAGGCGAAATTTGAAATGATGAGTCCCTTTTCAGAGACTCTTATTCAAACGTTATGGGATCAATCATCAGATCCAATTTTCCTGCTTAGACTGCCATGATGAGCCTTAAGTTTTAACACAACACCAACTGGACGTAACAACTGCCTTTCTGAATGGTGATTTGGATACGGAGGTTTTCATGAAATAGGTGAAGTGGTTCGGGCACACCGGTTCACTATTTTTACGCCAAAAGGATCGCTTCTATGATATTAAGCAAACCGAGGTATCATCGCCATGTCACAACACACGCTTTCCTCCCTCAGATACATTGAGCCCAAAACGCTCTACACCTGGCTCACCACGGGCAAATCCACCACTAATGCCGGGAAATTCCTAATAATCGATGTTCGTGACAACGACTACATCGGAGGCCATATCAAATCATCGAGACATTATCCATCCTCATCACTCTCCAGTTCCCTTCCAGAAATAATCTCCGCTGTCAAAGATTTCGATGATATTGTATTCCATTGCATGCTTTCGCAACAAAGAGGACCAAGTGCAACATTGAAGTTTTTGAGAAGTTGTAGTGATGAGGAACTCAGTGGGAAGAACGTATGGGTGTTGAGAGGTGGGTTTGGGAAATGGCAAGAGTTATATGGAGATGATGAGAATGTGACGCAGGGGTATGTTAAGGATATTTGGAAGTTTGGGTATTAAGACTAGCGTGTTTTAATTGTGGTATAGACTCTAGAGTAATGGTTAATGTTGTTATACTTAGATAAATATAGGCTACGATTATTATAAACATATCCCAAAGTTCACTATATTCAAAATCATGACGGGGTTTTTTTTATAAATATCAAAAGTATATATGTAAGGAAATAATCATCATCGTAAAGTAACCAAATAGAGCAATGATAGTCACAATTAGTTCTCAGCCAGTGTTTCCTGATCACTAACAGAATCTTCATCTTCATCCTTGACTAATTCTTTACTAGTCTTCTTAGTGACTCTCTTACTTTGTCTTGTCTTTCTGATTGGTTTATTTTCATCAGTTTCTTTTTCTTCTTTGACCTTTTTGGTCTCAACAGTATCTATTGAGTCTCTATCATCATCATTAAGTTTTTTCTTGTCATCGTTTGTTGTTCCATTCAATTCATTATCATTCTTTTGCATCCAATCTTTCAAACTTTCAATAAAACTTGGTGATTTTGATAATCTTTTACGTTGTTGATTGGATTTACTTTTGGACGGATGTTCCCCTGTAAAATCGGCAGCAAATCTTTCTGCTGGACCATCAGTGTCATCAGTATCATAATTAGATTTTGATTTTGACTTTAATTTTGATTTGTTTTTGTTCTTGCTGTTTGTATCTTTCAGAATTGATTTCTTTAACAAATATTCACGAACTTCGAAATATAAATCTCTTGATGCATTGTTTAAATTATCATTAGTCTTTTTCCAATATGATCTGAATTCATTAATATGTTTCTTAAACTCCAATTCATTTTTCTTCAACCATGAAACATTCAATTCTTGTCTAGTAGCACCTCTAGCGAAATTTCTCATCAAATACTTATCATAATCCCTAATAATCTTAGTAATGATATCAGACGTACTTATACCTTCTGTTCTCTGAGTAGTTAAGAACATTCCCTTTTCTTTAATTGGTTTATAAATATCATCATCATCACCAGAAGCATAAGGCAAATCATCATGAGCAACATAATCAATCTTATGCTTTTCCAAGAAATCAGTAGTGACACACCATGGTGCATTAGGAATAACTTCATCAACCCATTTACAATGTTTCAAGGTTTCGCTACGTTGATAATCACTCAACACAGTCAATCCCTTTCTTTTATGAGTTTCCACATCGGAAGGAACACCACAAATTAATATAACATTAGGTAACGCCTTCTTAGCCTGCTCTAATTGTCTCATATGACCCAAATGGAAAAGATCAAACACACCATCAGCGTAGATTCTAACCGGTCTATCAGTTGGAGGTAATTTGAAACGAAACCCAGTTGGTCTATACTTTCTGCATTCTTCCGGTAACTCATCATTGTATTCCTTCTCATTTTCCAAGAATTTCTGTCTCTTGACATCCAATTCCGTCTTACGTTTCTTCAAAAGATGCGAATCCTCGTCTTCTTGATCCTCATCTGACGAATTTGTATGATCATCTGAATTGGTGTCATTGTTCATTGTCGTATCATGATGGTCTTCGTCATCCTCATGTTGTCTTTTTCTGGAGAACAAATTCGATATGGACGCAGATCTGAAGATGGATTGATCGGACATTGTGACTGCTATGCGTAAGTGACCAACAGAGTGGCTGAATTGACCCAATTGAAGCGGTGTTAGAACCCGGTTGCTTTTTTGGTTGAAACTCGTGAAACTCGAGAAAAAAAAGAACCTGAGGGAGTGTTTTTTGTGGAAATCCGGAAATTTATCACGTGATAATTGCGCTCGGATTTGAAATGCTGACATGTGAAAATTTAAGATTTTATCGATATATCATCGATCCAAATTGAGCTAATCATTGTAAAGATAGTCTAAGAAACCCTTCTGAGCTTCTCCTTCAAGCTACGATCCGCTCAAAACGATATGAAGACATATCTGATATGTTTGATATTGAAGAGATAAGTCTACTGCAATACTCAAGGAAGATCAAGGAAGATATTCAGAGTTCAAAATTCAATTCTATGAGAGTTATATGCATATCCGTATCAAGATTCATCAGATAAATAGAGATCCTCTATATACAACATCCTGGTCCGCTAATGACTCTAGCAAAAATGCATCATCTTCGGGAAAGTTATTCTCATTGTTTTGCACATATAACTGATAGCTCTTCAAGTTCCATAACATGTACTCAGGTCTCAAGAATAGAATCAAAGCAGAGCATACCAAAATCAAGAATTGATCAATCATATAGAAGGCAACTTCATTTCTACCCAAAACACTATCTGAACCACCAGTAGCAAACTCAACTAATCTCAAAACACATCTACAAATAATAATAAGCATAGCGATGATCAAACCATAACAAAAGCATCTCCAGTTATTGAACTGGGTTCTTAATTGATTTTCATCTACCATGGTGGAAACCTTAGTTGGGCCTTTGTTCATCAACATGACGAATCTTAACGAAACAGCAACGAAAGCTGCAAAAAAGAGAATCTGACTTGAGAAGCCAACAATCATTATTGTGGAACCCAAAGAATGTTTTCCTGGTTGAGTCATCAAACCACCACCACCACTCTGAACCAAGAAACTAATGATATCACCAGAGATGAAGAAGATGCTTAGGAATCTTGAGGGTACCAAAGAGTAATTCTGGCCATTCAGAGAGGTTTCCACCCTGTTGAATATCATGAATAGACCAGATGCAATCAAGGAGGGTGCCAATAACATGAATGACTGAGGAAGAATATAAAGCACTAATCGTCTCTCGGTATCGGAAATAGCCAGTGTTCTAGTCCCATACCCAATGATCTCAAATGCGATACCACCCCAAATGGGAAGTTGAGAAGCCAGGATTGAACGCCTTGCCTTCCTTGCTATTCTCTCCAATTCATAATCGTTGTCATCATCAGATTTAACGAAATGGAACTTGGTGTTGATTCTTCTAGAACGCAAATAATCTGCAACTTTCAAAAGCAGGACCAAGCCAAACAATGCAATGGAGATGTACCAAGCTGGAACGGAGGCTTTGTAAGGATAAAGCGATTCTTCATGGGAGACAACTCCATCATCGTCGTTTGTGGAATTCATTGAAGCGGGATTGCTTGATCAGAGAGATCTAATTACAGTACAATGACAGAGGTGATAGATTCCTATTTATATAGAGGGATGATGGTAAATCACCCTTAAATAAACTGATAAACAAATACCAGGCTGTGTACTACACGTTAAACCTAGTGCTATTTATAATCATATTTCCGCTAACTAGTTGGTGATGTGGCTTAGTGCACTTGAAAGTGACGCAGATCCCTTTGTTGTACTGTGCAGGTTCACAGGGACTATAACTTGTAAAAGAGGTCTCTGCGACAGTCTGGGCTCCGTGGGGCATAGAAGTTTAGGACTGTGAGTGTCAACCTGAACCGACATTCATATAAACAGTCTTTGATACGTTCCTTGTCCTTGTCCTTGAATAATGGCTTGTATTGAACTTGATATCAGCTGGGGATTTAAATTTCTTTTTATACTGCGCCTTGAAGTTAAAATATAGTAGGCTCATTTTTACCAGTTCTTGCCTGGTACTACTACTTTCCGCGAGATATTTAGCAATCCGATTCATCAGATGAGAGTCATAATTATGCGACAAGTACTACAGTATTCAAGCATCATCAAATAAGTGTCTATTGCAGACCATCCAGGCTTTCAACCATCGAAGATTTCTCATCTGGAGAGCGACTTCTTTAACAGAGGAAGCTTGTTGTAGGAGTAAATTTCCAATTTACACGGCAGCAAGGACTTCAAGATGTTAGAAACGCTCACAAGGAGATTCTTCACAGCTGGGAAAATGTCCCATTTCGCAGCAGGTCAACGCGACTTCGTGACAATTCAGTACGAAAATCAGACAGCACTCCGGTCATATGTAGGCATAGCTGGCAAAGGGCCTTTCAAAAACTCGCTTCACACATATAGCAGGAAGACATTCATCAAATGGCCGTCAAATGGCCGTTAAGTGGTCTTTATCAAACGATTGTTTAAGTTTTTTTCTAATGGTCGGGCCACTGTGGTATTTGCAGCCCCGACCTCATTACGTAATATTTCGAACTTTTGGGCGTTGGAAAAAAAAAACAGTGAAAAATCAACAGTGGAAAAAAAGAAGTAGTCGTTTCACAGTAGTCAAGACTTCTTTATTGTGCCAGCGAATTCCAAGATGAGCACCTCCAGCTGCAGATACTACGAGAACAAGTACCCGGAAGTGGACGATGTTGTGATGGTCAACGTCCAGCAGATTGCTGAGATGGGTGCCTATGTCAAACTGTTAGAATACGATAACATTGAAGGTATGGTTTTGTTATCTGAATTATCCAGAAGACGTATTCGTTCCATTCAAAAGTTGATCCGTGTTGGTAAGAACGAAGTCGTTGTTGTTTTGAGAGTCGATAAGGAGAAAGGTTATATCGATTTATCAAAACGTAGAGTCTCATCTGAAGATGTTATTAAATGTGAAGAAAGATATCAAAAATCAAAAGCTGCTCATTCAATCTTAAGACATTGTGCTGAGAAGTTTGGTGTTCCATTAGAATCATTGTATCAATCCGTTGGATGGCCATTAAGTAGGAAATATGGTCATGTTTATGATGCTTTCAAGATCTCAATCACAGAAAATTCAGTCTGGGATGGTATCAAAGCTCCATCAGAAGATATCTTAAATGAATTAAAATCATACATCTCAAGAAGATTAACCCCACAAGCTATAAAGATCAGAGCCGATGTCGAAGTTTCATGTTTCAGTTATGAAGGTATTGATGCCATTAAGAAAGCTTTGAAATCAGCAGAAGAATTATCTCAAGAAAACCTTGAAATTAAAGTCAAGTTAGTTGCTGCTCCATTATACGTCGTCACTACACAAGCATTAGATAAACAACAAGGTATTGAGATCCTGAACAAGGCATTGGCCACCATTGAAGAAAAAATCGTTGCTGCTGGTGGTTCTGCTACTGTTACCATGGAACCAAAGGCTGTTACTGCTACAGAAGATGCTGAATTACAAGCTTTATTAGAACGTAAAGAATTAGAAGAAGCTGAAAACTCTGATGAATCTGATTCTGAAGCTGAAGAATAGTGTGTGGGTTTGTGTATATGTATAGGTTAATAAATCAAGTTACTTTTTTTTGCAATTCTTTGTCTTGTTGGATGTATTCTGTGATTTTAAATTGTGGACGTAGTTGTCTGTATTGTTGTAACTTTTGAAGAGTGTCATAGTAATAAAGATCATATTTGACTTTGAAAATTGATAATCTCTTCTCTTTCAAGTATCTCATATTAAGGCATAGATTCTTCAAAGTGGTGAATTGAATAATGTTCGTGATATCAAATGTCTCTGCAATATTGAGTAGATCATGAAGAGCAAAGAAAGTCTCTGAATTATGATAATCTTGGTTTCTAATTGATCCAATCTGTTCGAAGTTCTCAAATTTATGTTTCTTGACTCTATTGACTTCAGTAGCAACTTCACAAATCTCAAAACTCTTCAATCTTAACTTTCCTTCATTGGCCCTCTTACTCTTCTTACCCCGTTTATTTGATTCTTCTTCTTCCTTTTCTTTGTTTGGGATAATTACAAAGTAATACAAACAAAACAAGAACTTCTTGAACAACATACGATTGTATCCATCATGAAACACAATCTTAAGTGATTCCAAACCATTGAAGATCTTGACAATATTCACATTCTTGAAGAACTCTTCAAACAAAGCAAACTGATGATCCCTTTCAAATTGAAGACCTTCTTTTCTTAAAACATCCATCTCTTTCTCAAACTCTTCATCTGGTGTTTCTTCTGACTTCTCCACAAATTCAACTTTTCTTGGAGGTATATAAGCCCCAGTGAAACATCCAACATGATAGAACGTGACATTCTTCAATTTATCCGCATCACAACAGGACAAGACTTTTCTAGCAACCACCAAATCACATAAACTCAACTCAATACTGTTTAAATTAGCCAATGACAAATTCAGACATAATCCAATATGGTATAAATTCAACTTTCCAACAGCTTCATCTTCATCACCACCGAAACATAAAGATAGAATCCCATCTGAGATTCTCTTCCATAACGACAAGTCTCCGTTCGGGTTATAATCCAACGATGCACCTCTTTGAATAACATTCGTGATCTGATCAGCAATGTATTCATCATTAGAATACCTCACTGTATAATGTAACTTATTTGGTGTCTTTCTGTTTCTCAAATAATCATGCTTTTCAGTGTTTGTGATTAGTTTAGAATACATGAACAAAGGCAGGTATAAATCCTTGACCGAATCACGAAGACATGGTAGGAGTTTAAGGATACCGAGTATGATGAAGAGTGGATAGCGTTGATTCTTGAGTTTCTTGTACTGGAATACATTAGCTTCTATGCAATCATATTGAGTATCCAGAACATCTCTCGAAGTGATAACGGTTTTGGAAGTTTGAAGTTTTGTTGGATCCACATAAACACAATGGAACGTTTGGATGCATTGTGATAAGATGATTTTATTATTGTAGTTGAATCTTGATTTTTCCATCTTTTTGAAGAACTTCTTCATTGATTTATTGGATGTGATTATGGTCATGTCTTGAGGGTATCTGTACTCTTTGTCTTCTCGAATTCTGGTTATTGGTGTGAGTTTTGGTGTCACCAAAATGGTGATTTTCTTATAAAGTTGCAAAACAGACCTTTGATAAAGTCTATGTGACACTTTTGAAAGATTGAGTTTATCCTTCTGATCACAGTTGGATAAGATCTTGTTGAAGATGGAGTCTGGAAACTTTTCTAGAATTGACATGATGAGTTTATGTATTGTGGGAATGATAATCATAATAGATCAAAAAGACAAGAGAAATTAGAAGAATCATCCTTTTTTATATCTTACAAGGGAAATGAATAATGGTAGTAAGTGAGGTTTGATGTTACTGAGAGGTTCTTTATTGTCTATACTTTTTCTGTTATAAGCTCTTCGCTCATAGGCAAATATGCGCTATTGTTCGGAACGAGCCTCGGAACGTTCGCGTCTTGAAAATCGAGAAGATATCTTCCGAATCGAAATCAGAAAGGGTGTTTCTATGGGGATAATCACATAATTCGAGACACCAGGAAGACACAAGCTCCTCTGATTGGTCAATATAGTTCATTTACCAATTACTCAAGAAAACTACCCTAAAATCTTGGTCTCTTCTGAAAACTCCTCCAAATCGTCAATTATTACCCTTTTAGGAAGTGACACATAAACTTTTTTTCTTATTATATGCATGTTTAACAACTTCCTACATAGTTGTCACTTCATGTTTTCATCAACCTGTACCCTATCATTCAATACTCAAACAAAATAAGGGTTTAACTGTTTTTTACGAAATCAACCCAGAAATCGTGAGAAGTTAAACAAACAAAAATGCTAACACAACAACAAAGGACTATTGTTGTCAGCAAAAAAGAACTCCATTATGTATCACTTAATCGAATCTTGATGATCCCCAGATTAGACCGAAAGCAAGTAACAACTATGGAGTGAACACATCTGCTGCAGAATATAAACTCACTAACTATGATGCTTCAAACAGGTGCGATTTACTAAGAAAAAGTGAAATTCACAACCTATCCATGTCTTCAATTGAACTTTTCAGACGACCACATTAGACACACTTCAACAGTATTAGTATTAATTGGTATAAAATTTCTCATCATAGTAGCGAATCATACGATGTAAAAAGATTCAAGAAAGAATCATTAATATTAGCAAAAGTACCATCATAGCTCTCAAATTTCTACGACGAGTCATATTGTCAAGAATAGCTGCTATATCACGCTTGTGTCCAGCATAAGAGGCTTGCAGGTCTTTAATACCAGCTTCTATATTGGACATACGAGCTTCAAGATCGGACATACGACCAAAACCAGTTCTCACTTCCGTTAATAATTCGTGTAGCTGCCCCGCTAAACCTTGATTAAGACTAGTGACCTTCTTTTCAATTATCTCGTCTTCTCTGAATGTCAGTTGCTCTTTAGTAGCTATTTGCAACTTAGGCCAAAGATGTGGGTTAACATGGACTTTGTTGGTCATCGCAGAATCCGCGAATTTGTGTGATGAACGAGTAACTTCTCGTACTGATTCATTCTCTAATTCGTTAAGCTCTGGTGGTGGTTGTTCTTGTGCTGCGGCGACAACTGGTGATGGTGATGGTTGCGGTTGTGGGATTGTCTTGTGTACTGACTTTCTGTCTTTTTGCAGGGCTCTTTGTGGTTTTCGGTTTCTTTCTTGGAGGCATTGTAAAATGGTTGTATGTGACAAGCGTCATGAAAGAAAGAAAGAGAGAAAGAAAGAAGAACACAAAAATATGCAAATATGTAGTCAGAAAGTTGAGCCGCATGAATAACCATGGTAACCCTGTGTGTCTTGTCACGTGATAAAATATGATTATTCTGACAGTAATTAGCGGTCACGTGAGTTCCAAATCTCTGGAAAATCATCACCCCCCCCCCCCCC